>CANTUT010001102.1:5000-332743 GCA_947687605.1 Reutealis trisperma
TTTGTCTTAATTATTGAAATTCAATTCTTCTATTTTCTTTCTCACCCTCAACTAAAAATTCATCCATTAACTCTTGCTTAAACATTTCCCACGTAGGAGGATTGTCTCCATATATTCTATCTTCCATATTTCTTTGGAACCAATTCCAAGCATCTTTCTTTAATTGAAGTCCTACTAATTCTATCACTTTTGCTTTTGAACAGGGCAGTCTTTGAACTAGCGTATCTATTTCCTCAAGAAATTCCTGTGGTTTTGTACCTTCTTCATCGTAAACTCTGGGGTCCTAATCTTCTGAAATCACGAATAGACACTCCCTTTTCATTTAATATTCTCCTTACCACACGTCTAGGTATAGGTACATGCGGAGGAGGAACTTGTTGTCTTTCTTTTACTATTTATTCTCTAAGAAGTCAATTTTCTTCACGTAATTGCAATATCTTTTATCTTATAGCGTCCATATTTTTCAGAGTACACATTCGTTTCCTTTTTGTGCTCAACATCAAGCTTTAAGCGGTATCTATGTAAACAAACACATATATCAAAGAATTTAATAGATGAGAACAACGCTAATTTAACATAAAGGATGGCTTTAATTAACGTGAAGGATAATCCTATGCTCTATGGTGTTCATATATCCTATGACTCATATAAGTCTATTTTAGAGTTAAATATAAACTTATGCTCTAATAACACTTCTGTCCCACCCCACTCTCAAGATGTGATGATTCTAAGGCATGGATAACCATAAAGGCAATGACAACCCATAGAACCCATACATATAATGAAACTCAATATGATATTAGTAACAAATATGTTGCCCAAGATCACAACCTGCATATCAATTACACTTTTCATACTAGATTCATCATTGATTCTCATACTCATGGTCAGTCTCAGTTTACCATTCAATTTACACATTAACATAATACTTATCAAATACTTTTAATCACACCAAATACAATAATGCCATCTTACACACATGGAGCATCTATGAATTTTTAAACATTTATTTAAATACAATTAATTATCAATTTTTCTAACTATTACTTTGACCTAGTAATCCTTAAGGAAGAAATGATTGCTTGAGGAGTCAACTTGCCACTATCCACTAAACTCTTGAGAACACTCAATCTTTACTTGCAAGAACTGGTGAGTGGAGGGCGTAAGCTTGGGGAAAGCTTAGTGAGCAAGAAATACAATCAATCTTTGGAAAGTTAAAATATAATTCATTGTTCATTTATTTATAATTTCTGAACTTTAAATCCTTATATTAATTCTTTTACTTTATACTACTCTCAATATTTGAGTTCAATTCAATCAATACCAATCTCAACATCTCACTTCAATTTTTCAATTAATCATCAATAGTACTCAATAATCATATAAATAATAATTATCTCAATGCAATTATTCAATTTAACTAATTAATTCCAATAAATTATTTATCTAAATTCTTACAAATAAATTCATAATTCAATATCTATAGATAATTAGGAATTGAGATTTATACCATATGACTCGGTTTAATGAGCTGGAGCTACTGTCCAAAATCATCAATCTCAAGGTCACTAGAAAATTTCAACAATGACCAAATTTCCATTTGAGGATACCAATGGTTAGCGTATGACATGAAGAGTCCGAATATACTCTTCACTTTCTGTAATTTGCTGAAAAATGGTGTGAGGCCTCACTCGAGTATCGGCCCGGCCTGCTAGAAGGAATTAGGATGCTCATTCAGGTTTAAACTCATGATGGAACCCTCGGGTTCAGATTGGTTGATTTTGAAAATGATTTTAGGAATCGCCACCCTAATTTATTTTTAAATGAAAAAATTAAGGAAAACTCCAATTTGACTCCAATTTATTATTTTTTTTACTTTAATTTGCCCATGGATAAAATTACTAGTCTTGAACCAGATTGAGCTCAGGGACTAGGTTTTTTGTTTTAAATAGTCAAAATTTGGCTCTTAAGTTTAATTCGACTTTGAAAAATTGATTTCATAAATAACAAATTTTATAAGATGATAATTGTAAATAAGATACATGAATATGAGATGAGTGCAAAGAGAAAATTAAAATAAAATATCCACAAATTAAAAAGGAAAAAAGAGATTGATAAATATTTGGATTTAAATTCCAAACGTGCCTACGTACTCTATTGAATGGGGATTAAAACTCACGTAATTTGTTTCACGATTAAGTGAAGGGATTTAGGAGTTGATCATATTGATTGATTTGATTTGAATTTGAGAGAAAAAGGCTGATACCTTTGTTTGATTTGAGTTTGAGAGAAAAAGGCTGATACCTTTGTTTTTAAAGGGCAGAGAGTTTTGTCAGACTGAAATTTTATTTTATCGAGACCCGGTGATTGGATTGATTGGAAGATTAATTAATCAATTAAAATGGTTAATTAACCAATTAATGTGATAAAATGGATGGATTGATGGATTAATTAATTAAAAAGATTAATTAATTAATTTGGATGAAAGGTGGATTGAGAAAAAGGATTAATTTGATTTTGGAAAAAGTTATTAATTAATTAATTAATTAATTAATTAATTAGTGATTAATTTTAATATAAAAAGAGTTTTAATTAATTAAAAAGATTAATTAACTTGGTTAGGGTGAGATAATTAATTAATTAGAGAGTAGTTGGAGGGAGAAGAAGAGAGGAATTAGTAGATAACCATCAATACTAATTCAAGAGGTATCTTGGAATGGAGAAAATGAGGGGTTATTTATAGAAAAATGGGGGTAAGGGTAACTTGGGAAGTGAAAAAGTTAAAAGACCAAAAGGATATGACTAGAAAAATGCTGAAAAATCATATTGGGGACATTTTGAGAATTTTGGAGGGCAAAAGGGGGACTTGCCATCAGAGAGGCCGATGGCACCACCAAGCCTCTAGGCGGGGCCTCCAGGCTTCCCTACAGCAACTGCCAGAGAGGCCGACAGCACCGCCCACCACCGGCCCCTTCGATGGCAGCTGACGTAGCGAATTTTTTTTTCTTTTAGAGATTGGTTGGTTTGGAATTTAGGAAATTTGGATTTCCAATAGCAATGTAATAGAATTTCTTTTAGGGGCACTGCCAACTGAAATTTTTCTTTTTGCTCAGGTTAGATTTTGAGACTTTTACGTCAGTTTTTCAAAGTTTCAGAGTTCAAAAAATTCTTTGGTCAACTTTCATAGACTCAAAATTAATTTTAGAATAATTGAATATTCAGTCTAAGAAAAAATCTAGTCGATTTTAAAAAAATATTGTCTGATACAAAAAGTCTATTCATGATAGGAAAGGTGTCAGATTGTGCCAATAATACTTCGGTTAGTTTTGAAGAATTCAGAATTAATTTTGGAGGTGCTGAAATAAGGGTTCAGCTGCCCCCTCATTAGAATTGGCTTTGGATAAAAGGTGATTCTGATGATAGTGAATGTTGGGAAAATGTGCCATGTTAGACTCTGGGCTTGTGTGTTCTTGTCAAGTCCTTTGGGAGGAGGCTCTCTAGGATCAATGAGGTTTTATCAATGGCTATCGGTCCGACCTTGATGTTAGATGCGAGAATGGTCTTGGTGAATTTTAATTAAGGCTATCTATTCGGCCCTAAAGTTAGAGGACAAAGAAGGTTCAATGAATTTCAATCAAGGCTATCTATCTGACCTTAATGTTGGAGATAAAGAAGGTTTGGTGAATTTCAATCAAAGCTATTTGTCTAGCCTTAATGTTAGAGATAAAGAAGGTTTGGTGAATTTCAATCAAGGCTATTTGTTCTGCCTTAATGTTGGAGATAAAGAAGGTTTAGTGAATTTTAATCAAGGCTATCTGTCTGGCCTTAATATTAAAGATAAAGAAGGTTTGGTGAATTTCAATCAAGGCTATCTATCCGGCCTTAATGTTAGAGATAAAAAATGTTTGGTAAATTTTAATCAAGACTATCTGTCCGGCCTTAATGCTAGAGGTAAAGATGATTTGGGTAAAAAGGTGAAAAGTGGAACCATATATATGTCTAGGTGATTGTTTCTAGATATTTATGGGTGAAATTGATAAATTTGGGTAAAAGATACAGAAAGTGAAACCATATTAGATGTCTAGGTGACCATTTCTAAACATTTATGGGTGAAATTGATGAATTTGGATAAAAGATGTGGAAAGCGAAACCATCTAGATGTCTAGGTGATCATTTCTAGACATGTATGGGTGAAACTGATGGATTTGGATAAAAGAGATGGAAAAAAAGAACCATATGGATGTCTAGGTGACCATTTCTGGACATTTATGGGTGGAAGAGAATTTTGGACAAGATAATTTAGCGAAAAGAAAGCCTTGACCTATGGCGAGTAGGCTCGAGAGATTCTGAAAAGATTTTGGTAAAGGGCGAGTCTTGGCCTATGGCGAGTTGGCTCGATAGAATTTCAATAAAAGAAGAGCCTCGACCTATGGTGAGTCAACTCAAGAGATTCTTAAAAGATTTTAGTTGTGCCAAAGAAACTTAGGCTTTTGAATGTGAAGGGTTAGGCCTTTTCAGAAGGCTTAAAAGAACTTTGCTGGGAGTAAAGAGACTCTGGAAGTCACACTTTATTAATTAGATCTGGAAAGGTATCATTTAGCTTTAAAGAGGTATCGGTAAGCTTTAAGAGGTATCAGTTAGCTTTGAGGAAGCACTGGTTAGCTTTAGTAGAGGCTAGTAAGGCTATTGGCTTGGCTTAGGCATGATGGTGCATGATTGCAAATGATTGCATAGATGCTGGTGCACATATGATGCATGTATGTTTCAGAATTCATAAACCTTTTATTTGCCTTCTATGCCATGCATGACTTGTGATGATGCCTGTAATGGATGATTGTATGGATGTATGAGGGTGGATTCACACATTTGCTTTATGAATGCAATTTTTCATATGACTTTTGTGTCTTGCAAAGACATGTATTTGTGGATTGAGAAACTCTCAACTTGGGTTGGTATGGAATAGTTGCCATGGTGGTATTATGAGGAGATTGAGATTTTTCTGAGGGCTTATTTTTTGGGATTCAATGACCTGGGATTTCTGTTTTAGTGTTGTTGAGAAGGAGCTATGTCCATTCTCGAGGAGTTTGGCATTTTCTATATTTTTTTGGGAGTTTTGGACTTGCCTTAAGATGTTGCAGGCCAGATGGTAATTGGTGATGGTCAAGTGAATTTGATGGCTGTGATTGAGAAGTTCCATGATCTCGATGATCAGGGAGATATGAGTAGGCAGAGACTCAATATGAGAGCCTTAGTTTTCTGTTTGAGAGTCGGATACGGGTCTGTTAGGGTCATGCTAGCAAAGACACTGATGAGAGATGAATGTCTTGCCACTTATTCACTAAGTGAGAAAATTTTATCTATTCTTACCCTTTCTGTTAAGGGTATTTTGTGGGTGTTTGTTTCAGGTTTGGGTTATCTCAAAAGTGTGGCTGATGGATCATTTTTAGGTGGTGGCCCTTGTTTTTAAGTTCACACATGCTTTACTGAGACTCAGTAATAGGTAGGATAACATGGTTGCTTACAGCTTGCCCTCGGAGGAGATCTTTAGCACTACTAATGGTAAAGGATTAGATCTCTCATGACTGAGAGCCATGGGTGTCGAGTGGTTTGCCTATTGGGCTTAGTTTGAATGACTTTCCACTAAAGGATGAGGGTCGTGAGGCAGATGAGATAAACTCAAGATGTGCCCCTAGTTTTTCTTTCTTTGAGTCTGTGTAGATGATGGGTCCCATTACCATAGTTATCAGGTGGTGACTAGCTGAGGACTTATCATGCTATTTATTTTGGGATTTCACTTGGGATCACAGAGAGGTATGATAGATGGTTGATAAAAGTTGTTTGGCTAGTTGAGAAAGAGTACCTAACTGCCCTGTTGAGAGGAATAGAGGGTGATGCAACTGAGAAAGGAGAGACTGTAAGAGCCACTAGTAGCAAGAAGACTACAACACATACAAAGGGATGACTCGATATTTGAAGAAGACTCGGGGATCTACTAGAAGTGCAACACCACACATTGCAGTAGTAACTAAAAAAAAGGAGATTGTGAAAGACTTTACTCTAATGAGGACATGAGAGATTTGCATCTCAGGAGGTAGAGGAGGACTAGCTAGACCATAACTTTAGACATGACCTTTTTTTTTTCTTTAAATAATTACAGGTTGACAAGACTACATAAAACATGATAAGCTATAGACGACATTGAAAGGGCTATCTTTTATGATGGGTTTGCATTTTTGCAAGATTTGATCATTATTAAATGAGACATCTTTTATTTTCACTCTAATTTTTGCCTAAACTACCTTTTCGGGTTTTCAACTTAGTGAACATTCCTTTCTTCTTCTCTCCCCTTTTCTTTTTCTCTTTTTTTTGTTTAGCCAAAAGAATTAAGTGAATGATGTACTAGGCACAAAGAAAATGAGAATGTGATACAAACAAAATATTTTGTATTATAATTTGAACTGCACTCGAGTCGGGCTACCTACGTATCCCTTACAATTATCATCATCATTTTTTGTTATTTTTTAGGGAGAATCAAGTCCACATAGTTCTTATTACATATACATGAGAAATAGAAATGAAATGTAGATGTTATCTTCAGATGATGTATCATTTCAGCTGATCTGGGTTACCAGGATTAGAGAATTCGTTTTAGTCCACATCCGTGATGATAGTGCCTCTGTCAGATAGGATTTCCTTGAGCATATACTTTCCAGCTCAGTTTAGTTTGAACTTCCTCTTGGATCATGAATAAGGGCTTTAATTTATCCTAGAACTGGATTTCCTTCTTGTGAACCCTTGTCTCTCACCTTCTAGTTATAGTGCTCGGCTAGTCTCCATTGATAACCTTGAATTTTGTACAGAGTGTTGATTCTCTTTTCCTCGATGGCATCTAGCTAGTCATAATACCTTTTAGTCTATTATGTCTTCATTCTCTATGACTTCTCTTTAACAAGCTTCTTGTAAATGTAGGTAAGGATCTCATGAATTGTGACACTTGGATCATCCCTATCTTGTCTTGTATAGAACAGTCTATGAGCTTTTCCACTACTGCTATGCAAATGCTATGTATGGGATTTTAGATTTTTTTTTATGCCATAATTAATTAATTAATCCTTTTGCCTTTTTCATTTTTTTTGTATTTTTCATTTTTTTTGTTCTTTTTTTTTTTTTTAAGATGTCCCATTTAAAGATGAATTAGAAAAATTAAAACAAATCATAAAGTTTAAACTCGTTATTACTAATAAAAGTCCCATCATGAGTACATTAAAAGATATGCCTAGAAGGCAAAATACAAACTCCGAAGGGCAAGACCTGACAGACTCAAATTCAAAGAAAGACCTAACAGAAATAGACTCAAGAGACTCTGACTCAAGTGACTTAGATACGGACTCAAACGACTCAAACATAGACTCGGAGGACTTGGATAGGGGCATAACTAGGCAGCATTCTTCTCAAAGTGCCAATTATCAAACGAAGCTTAAGATGGTCGAGTGAGCTTGGTGGTTCAGAAAAAGATTGGTGGTGGTGCTAGACTTTGGGTCTTGGAGCAATGATGTCTCCGCTATCAATGAGGTCTTGCATTTTATGCTTTAGAGCCTTACATGCATTAGTTTTATGCCCCAGCCCTTGATGACTCATTAGCATTATAACCCTTTAGTAAGGGGTTTAGAGGAGGTTATAGGTCTAAAGGTTTAATTAGATTAGCCTCTAAGGCTTTCTTGTAAATGACGCTAAGGAGCATACCCAGCTCAAAGAAAGTCCTCCTTGTTTCTAACTTCATCAGCTTGTGACAGGACATAACATTTACCTCCCTCTCTCTTTGGGTGGTATTAGTGTTGTAGTTAGTGTTCTTGTGATACCTAGAGGATTCATCCTTGATTCGTCTTGATTGAATCAAATTCTTTATCTTGGTGGCAGTGGCAATGAGAGCTTTGAAGCTAGGGAGGTACTATGTTTGCAAATGCATCTGGTACTAGGGAAGGAGGTTCTTGAAAATGATGTCAATTTACTCTACTTCAGATGGACAGTTCACCATTTGAGCTGCTTTTGTCCTCCACATTGTAAAGAACGCGGTGAAGGATTCTCTTGGCCCTTGATTGGTAGTTTCTAAATCTCGACGAGTGACATCCACCTTGATGTTATAGTGGTATTGCTTGACAAATGTATTACATATGTCATCCCAAGTCTTCTTATGATTCTGGTTGAGAGCTAGTAACCACTTAACAACAGCTTCAGTCAAGGATTGTTGGAATAACTGAGTAAGGAGCTCATCGTCCACACCGTAAGGTCTCATGGCACCTACACACGTCTTGAGGTGAGTTTTAGGACACGTGGTGCCATTAAACTTGTCCATGATCGGCATCTTAAATTTTAGAGGAACCCATGCATTCGAAAAGAGAGCTAAAGAATCGACATTTATCATGTCTTCATGCTTCTTGATGTTCTTGAGTGTTCTCTCCATGGCCTCAATTTTCTCCATAAATTTGTTAACTTCGGGAAAGTTAGAAAAATCTCCACTTTGAAAAGAATTCATAGTGGGAGAGGGAGTGGTTGCATTTAAGTCCATGGTAGGAAAGGTTAGAGCTTCAGGTGCTTTCCCTTTATTGGCGAGATCAATAATATAGGAAGTAGGAGCGGGGGTATGGCTAGTCTCGACTAGGGTAGATGCAAGCTCAACACAAGTAGGAGGGGGGTAACTGTGACATTGGTCATTTCCTTGGCCTCGGTCATTTCTTTGGCCTCATTGATGATGGACTGGCATTGGGAGTTGAGGGCATCAGTAAAGGTGGCAGACTGGGCATTAAGAGCGTTGGTGAAAATGTCGGCTTGAGTCTTAAGAGCAGTGATGAGTGCAGCTTGAAAAGTTTCCTCTTGTTTCTTGAAGAGATTAGCAAAAATGATGCTCATCACATCTTGGTCAAAAAGGTTGGATATGTTGGCCATTGGTACCTTTAAATAGAAAATAAACAAAAAAATTAGGTAAGAATACAGATTTATGAAAGAAAAAAGTAGTATGAATGTGAAGGTGTGTCGGGAAAAGGATTCCCTCCACATAGTTGGTCACCAAGTTTACATGTTGACAGGGTGAGTGTGTGAGGTTATTGTGTTTTTAGGGTAACGGGCCACTGATTTAGGATTTTGTAGATTGACCTTGTCGAGTTTCTCATGTCATGTATGCATGGCAATATTATGATGGGTGCCAAAAAAAGGTTTCATGGGTATATGCACAAATTATGGTACAAGGAACCTAGGGTCAATTATAGGGTGACTATATGCAAAAAGGTGAAGGGTGGTTTGATTAAGGGTCCCATCCTACTAGAGCATCGATATACCTAACCACATATAAGGTAAGAAGCATTGCATGGGTCTAATAGTACTGATTGCTTGTTACACCACTAAAATGGTCAAGGATTCACCGCGAGGTGGAATGCTTTTACTATCTCCCAACATACTCAAAGAGAGTTGTCGAGCCCATGTTACTCACCATCCAAAATTTTTCCTAAAGCTAAAGTTAGGCAATGAGCCATTATTATACAAAGTAATGCATGAAAGTCAAATTATACTTAATGAGCTAAATGGAGATTATTTTGGAAAAATTTTTCCTTAACCAAATAGTAATCCTATTATTTTCCTTTTTATTTTAAAAAAAGGTGGCAACTAATCCCCAGTGGAGTCGCCAGCTGTGAGACACTAGGTCAATCTGCTAGAGAATATCAGGATACTCATTCGAGTTTAGATTCACGATGGAACCCTTGGGTTTGGATTAGTTGATTTTGAAAATGATTTTAGAAGTTGCCACCCTAATTTATTTTTAGATGGAAAAACCCAATTTGACTCCAATTTATTTTTTTTTTACTTTAATTTGCCTATGGATAAAATCACTAACCTTAAATTAGGTTGAGCTTGGAGACTAGATTTTTTATTTTAAATAATCAAAATTTGGCTCTTAAGTTTAATTTGACTTTGAAAAATTGATTTCATGAATGACAAATATTATAAGATGATAATTGTAAATAAGATACATGAATATGACATGAGTACAAAGAGAAAATTAAAATAAAATATCCACAAATTAAAAAGGAAAAAAGAGATTGATGGAGATTTGGATTTAAATTTCAAACGTGCCTACATACCCCCTTGAATGGAAATCAAAACCCACATAATTCATTCCACGATTAAGTGGAGGGATTTAGGAGTTGATCAAATTGATTGATTTGATTTGGGATTGAGAAGAAAAGGCTGATACCTTTGTTTTTGGAGAGCAGAGGGTTTTACCAAATTGAAGTTCCGTTTTATTAGGACTGGATGATTGGATTGATTGGAAGATTAATTAATTAATTAAAATGATTAATTAACTAATTAATGTGATAAAATGGATGGATTGATGGGTTAATTAATTAAGAAGATTAATTAATTAATTTGGATGAAATGTGGATTGAGAAAAAGAATTAATTTGATTTTGAAAAAAAGTGATTGATTAATTAATTAAAAAGATTAATTAATTAATTAATTCAATGATTAATTTTAATTTAAAAAGAGTTTTATTTAATTAAAAAGATTATTTAATTAATTAGAGAGTGGTTGGAGGGAGAAGAAAAGAGGAATTAGTAGATAACCATCAATACTAATTCAAGAAGTGTCTTGGAATGGAGAAAATAAGAGGGCATTTATAGGAAAATAGGGGTGACTTGGGAAGTAAAAAAGTGAAAAGACCAAAAGAATATGGCTAGCTGAAAAATCAAATTGGGGTATTTTAAAAATTTTGGAGTGCAAAAGAGGGACATGCAATCGGAGAGGCCAGCGGCATTGCCCAAATGCCCACCGACCCCTTTGCTGGCAGCTGATGTGGTGAATTTTTTTTTTTTTTTTTTAGATTAGTTGGTTTGGGATTTAGGAAATTTGGATTTCCAATAGCAATGTAATCAAATTTCTTTTGGGGGCACTGCCAATTGAAATTCTACTTTTTGCTCAAGTTAAATTTTGAGATTTTTGGATTAGCTTTTGGGAGTTTCAAAGTTCAAAAAATTCTTTGGTCAACTTTAAAAAACTCGAAATTAATTTTAGAATAATTGAACAGTCAATCTGAGAGAAAATTCAGTCGGTTTCAAAAAAATATTATCTGGTATAGAAGGTCTAGTCAAGATAAGAAAGGCGTCAGATTGTGCCAAGAATACTTCAGTCAGTTTTGAAGAGTTCAAAATTAATTTTGGAGGTACTAAAATAAGGGTTCACAAATGGTCAAAAATGGCATCAGCAGTAGTTAGGAACACCCAATTCCACTCAAAACAAAAGTTATCTAAAATTAATAAATGATATACTAAATCGAAGATGGAATCACGAGGAGCTTAACCATACCAATTTTTTCATAAATGGAGATAGAAAATTGGTCAAAAATTGGCCCAAAAAGTTACTGCTAGAGGTACTTTGGACGACGCATGTGCCGTCGTCTAGTAGCTGCTAGCTACGAGCTTCTACCAGTCGACTGGTCGGCGAGCACTCTTCCCTTTGTGTGGCCCTTGTCAATCAGCGGCTGGCGGAGGGCAGTGAACTGGAGCATTAGTCAGTTCTCTCTCTTTGTGTCTGTGTTCTTCTGTCTATCTATCTATTTTCTTCTGCCTGTTATGGGCTGTCTAGATTTTTAAGCTTCTTCCTCTTATATATATATATATATATATATATATATATATATATATATATATATATATATATATATATATATATATATATATATATATATATATATATATATATATATATATATATATAGTTACATAAAATTTTGAAACAATAATTTTAACTAAACTATTAATTTCACATAATTCTCAATATTATTC
This sequence comes from Reutealis trisperma, assembly GCA_947687605.1. Taxonomy (NCBI): domain Eukaryota; kingdom Viridiplantae; phylum Streptophyta; class Magnoliopsida; order Malpighiales; family Euphorbiaceae; genus Reutealis; species Reutealis trisperma. Next base: position 16,835 of record CANTUT010001102.1, read on the forward strand.
AATAATTATGATATAAATCATAGTATACAATTTCAAATATTAATTAAACAAATTTCTATAATCACAATAAATTTCAATTTCTTTAATTTAAAATTTTATCAATTTGATAAATAGTAAATTTAAAATTCAATAATTCATTTAATAAAATATCCTCTTAAAAATATTAGTAAAATAATATAATAAATTAATATTATTTCAAGTATCAATATAAAATATAATAAATAAATTATTCCATATCTCAATATTAAATTAAAAATAATTGAAAATTATGAATACTCATATAACAATATTAATAAATCATATATATAATATCAAATATTAATATAAATTTACTTTATCAATATCAATATAATAATATAAATAAATATTAATATCAATATCGATATTGATATTCAAATATAAATTTGTAAATATCTATAATTTTGAATGTCAATATAATATATTTCCATATAAAATTATTATTTTCAAAACATTTAAATTCAAATTATTTCAAATCTGAAAATATTCATTTAATAATATACGAGGTCGTCCTCCTCTATAACAAATTTAATTTTCATAATATTTGCATCTTAATCACCAAGATCTTTATAAATCAAAATTTACTTAACAATTTATCTTATAAAAATGCAAAAAATTCACACGTAAAAACAAAATATTTAAACTTAATTCACATATTCGTCGTTATCTTGGACACGTATTACGGCACTAATCAGATATTTTCACATATACTTCTATATATACGTCCTGTATTGGGTTGAGATATTAGAACTTTCCACTAACTTCACTAATTCCACAATAATCACAATAAATTTCAATTTCTTTAATTTAAAATTTTATCAATTTGATAAATAATAAGTTTAAAATTCAAAAATTCATTTAATAAAATATCCTCTTAAAAATATTAGTAAAACAATATAATAAATTAATATTATTTCAAGTATCAACATAAAATATAATGAATAAATTATTCCATATCTCAATGTTAAATTAAAAATAATTCAATATTATGAATACTCATATAACAATATTAATAAATCATATATATAATATCAAATATTAATATAAATTTACTTTATCAATATTAATATAATAATATAAATAAATATTAATATCAATATTAACATCGATATTCAAATATAAATTTGTAATTATCTATAACTTTAAATGTCAATATAATATATTTTCATATAAAATTATTATTTTTAAAACATTTAAATTTAAATCATATCAAATTTGAAAATATTCATTTAATAACATACGATGTCGTCCTCCTTTATAACAAATTTAATTTTCATAACATTTGCATCTTAATCACCAAAATCTTTATAAATCAAAATTTACTTAACAATTTATCTTATAAAAATATAAAAAATTCACACGTAAAAACAAAACATTTAAACTTAATTCACATATTCTCGTTATCTTGGACACGTATTACGGCACTAATAAGATATTTTCACATATACTTCTATATATACGTTCTGTATTGGGTTGAGATATTACAACTTTCCACTAACTTCACTAATTCCACAATAATCACAATAAATTTCAATTTCTTTAATTTAAAATTTTATCAATTTGATAAATAATAAGTTTAAAATTCAAAAATTCATTTAATAAAATATCTTCTTAAAAATATTAGTAAAACAATATAATAAATTAATATTATTTCAAGCATCAATATAAAATATAATAAATAAATTATTCCATATCTCAATATTAAATTAAAAATAATTCAATATTATGAATACTCATATAACAATATTAATAAATCATATATATAATATCAATATTAATATAAATTTACTTTATCAATATCAATATAATAATATAAATAAATATTAATATCAATATCAACATCGATATTCAAATATAAATTTGTAAATATTTATAACTTTAAATGTCAATATAATATATTTCCAAATAAAATTATTATTTTTAAAATATTTAAATTCAAATCATTTCAAATTTGAAAATATTCATTAATATACAAGGTCATCCTCCTCTATAACAAATTTAATTTTCATAACACTTGCATCTTAATCACCAAGATCTTTATAAATCAAAATTTACTTAATAATTTATCTTATAAAAATGCAAAAAATTCACATGTAAAAACAAAACATTTAAACTTAATTCACATATTCGTCGTTATCTTGGACACGTATTACGGCACTAATAAGATATTTTCATATATACTTCTATACATACGTCCTATATTGGATTGAGATATTACAACTTTCCACTAACTTCACTAATTCCACAAGCCCCACTAACTCCTCTTTGTTCACACATCTGCTTCATTCCACTTTCCACTAATTGCTCAACTCCACTAATTCCACTATTCCCCTCTACTCATACGTTGCTTCTCTTATTAGAGAATATTGTAGAATTTTTTTGAACATTGTGGAACATTCCCCTCTACGCGTACGTAACTTCTATTACTGGAGAAAATCCTTTAATTCCACTGCTCTACTAATTTCACGATTCTACTAACTCTTATTTGTTCACACATTTACTTCATTTGACTTTTCACTAATTCCTAAGCTCCACTAATTTCACTATTCCTTGCTACATGCATGTCATTTTTGTTAGTAAAGAACATTTTAGAATTCTCTAAAACAATATGGAATATTCTCAGCTAGGCGAACGTCACTTCTATTACTAAAGAATGTTCTCTTGTTGTCAACATGTGTATTTTAATGATGCTAAAATTTATTTGATTATTTAAATTACTTAACTCTGTCATTCTAGTTGTTTTACTGCTAAACAGGGACTTTCTCATTCTTAGAAATTCATGTTCGTTACCTTTAATTCAAATTAAACAATTCAGTCTAAAGAGGAAGTTAACGCTCGTTACTAAATCGTCACATTCATTACCTTCAAAACTCACCAACAATTCAAGGATTCACTAGCATTATTGACCAAAAGCATTAGAAAGGAAACAACGCTCATTACTATTTTGTAATGAACATTACCCTTTAAGAATCAAATTGGTGAATTCAATCCAAAGTCAAAATTCACATTCTTTATCTAAAGATCACCAACGTTACATAGCAAAGTAACAAATTTTACTAAAGGAGTAACATATGTTATCTGTTTTTTCAATTGAATCTGTAGAAAATCATATAATTGTTTGAAGTGAAGTGAGCATGAAAATCTATCATTTTCACTTCAAAATAGCAATATTTTTTTTATCCTAAAATCAAGAATTATAAAAGGAAGATGGTTCTAAGTAAAGATTAACTAATTCTAAATGTTCCAAAGTGTTTATTGTGTTTCAAACTCAAATTCAATTCTTGCTCTTTTTTAAATACATTATGCTTGAGATCAAACTTTTACTGTTCAAATTTGTAAAAGCTATTGAGCTTAATTTTCATTCTTTATATTAGCCACTTTATAAGTCTTGAGAGACTTTAGACTTCAAAATCATCTTGTAATCATTTAATTTTAGCCTAAAATCCTAGATCAACTAGTATGTAAGAAGCTTTAGGCATAAACTCAGATATAGTGTAACCCTAAGTCGAGGACTTAAGAGAAGTGGACGTAGGAGAAGAGATTACTTCCAATCAATATAAAATCCAACTAAGAACTATTTATCCCTATCTCTGAAATTCGATTTTGTATTGCATTTGTTAGTATATTACATTGTTGGTGTGAACTTGCATTAGAATTACTAATCTCTTATTCATCCTTACCCTTACCTCCCTCCCTTCTAAGAGCTTTGCCATATAGCATGTTGTCCAAGTATAGCAATCCTAGGGAGGGAGTTGAAAAAGATTATTAAAAATTCTATTAATTATATCCCAATTTCAAATAAATAAAAGCAATTAAAAGGATTGAGATAGAGAAATCTTAGCCAAGTTTTATAATAGTTCGGAGCTCAAACGCCTCTCCTACACCCACTTCTCCTAAATCAAATCGATTAAATGTTCCACTAGATGCAGGATTGCACCTAAAGATTTACGAGCTTAGATCTCCAAGATTTTCCTTCACAATAGTTATAATGGGATTTCTCCCAAATCTTTTAACTTCAATTGAGTTTTGGTGTTTAGAGTCTCACAAGACTTTAACACAAGCTATACTGAAGGGTTGTAATAAAGCTCACTAGCTCACAATGAAGAATACTCAAAGAAATAGAAGATTTAGCTCTAGGGTTCTAAAAACATAGTATAAGATGAATAAAGATTAAAATGAAAGCTTTTTACTCAAAATAGCACTTGATTTTCACGTGGCAAGAGTTCTATTATTCACTTGAATCTTCTAATATTTATAGGATTCATAAATATGACTGTTGGGCTCGTTAAACAAGCAACAACTACTCCCTCCCTTCCTCCAATGGTTAAAAATCTTTCTAGATTTTGCTTGATGGGACAAGTTCATACTAGTGAGCCTATAGATAAGTCCCGAGCGTTACATACATATGTAATGGTAGTGAAGATTCTATCACTCTAGTGAATGATACTATGATCTTTTTAGATTCTTCCAAGTATCACGGTATTGGTGGAAGTGTCATACTGGTGATAAGTATCTTCAGGCTAGTGAAGCTTGGTAATGATAGTGAAAATAGTCTCTGTATGAAATTTGAAATTAAAGTAACGTTAGCGATGAAAGGCTCATGTTAGTTACTTTGTTTGACCTATATCTTTTTTGTTTTTTGAAATCTTGACTATTTATACTTAAAGTTTCCCTTGTAGCTTGAACAAATTTGAATCCTTGTCAGTATAGGGTAACGGAGGTGAAGAATTTGTCATTTCCATGAGTTGTAACAATAGTGATGATTGATTTAGGCCCATAAGTTAGATATACCTAACAATCAATTTCGATGAATTATGAAGGTAATAGGGGTGATGGATTTGTACGGCACATTACTTCAATAAATAGTAAGCATGTATAAGGTATTTTGCTTAAAAACATATGCTTAAATTAATCTAAGATATCTAAGATAAATGAGCTTAAATAAGCTAAGTTTTGGTATCATCAAAATATTCATGGGAGACAATATAATGTTTTATATCCCCTAAATCCACTATTCCTCTTTATGCACATGTTGCTTTTGTTATTGGAGAACATTGTTGAATTCTCTAGAATATTGTGGAATTCTTTATTTTACACTTGTAGGAAAAAAGTACCAAACTCTGATAACCTTATGGGCTTAACTACTTTAAGGCCCAAACATAAATTAAATAATTTATTGTGCCTAAAAACCACTTGGACCTCTGACAAAATTACAAGCCTAGCCCAATTCAAATATGGTGTAAACAATTCCTCCTCCCCTGCCCCTCAAAAAAAAAAGTACATATTAGACGAGGATAATAATTTGTGTAATAAGATAGGCGCACCTTACTCCTCTTTAAGCTCTCATTCTAAAATCAAACCCATTGTAAATCTTCAGAATTGCAAAAAATCTTCTTTTAATTATCAAAATTCCCAGTTCCTCTCTAAGCCTTTAAATCACTAGATTCCATAACCCAATACATAAGGATCCAAGGGATCCATTTTTTTTTCCAAAATTCTTTCAAAGATAATAAAAATAAGAATAAGAATTAAAATTAAAATTAAGATTTAAAATTAAAATAAAATTTGCCTACCATTGAAAACCATGAATGCCCATCCACAATTGTTTTCACTCTCCATACCACAGAAGCACACAAGTCCGAGTTGGACATCATGAGTCTCCATAGATGGTTGGCTAGTGAGCTTCATTCAACTATCATGAGCAAGTTTTTAGTTTTGTATCACTACTCTACTATGAGCCACCTCCAGCTAGCACTCATTAGCAACCAGTAGCCATCTTTTCACACAATTCGTCACCATCATCGATTACTATCATGACCACTTTTCATTTCTAGATGAGCTTCAATTCTTGATTTTCATGTTCTTTATTTTGGTCTTTTATTTATTTCCTCAATTTTGTTTCTTTGCTTTTTTTTTTTTTCATTTTTCATTTTTTGATTTATTCATTATTTTTTAAAATTTCCTTTTAAATTTTCTTTTTCCTTAAATAATTTCATAAAAAATATTGAGAATTAAACCAAAAAAATGAAATTAATTTAAGAACTTGAATTTAATTTTGAAACTTTGGAATACTATAGCTAGAAAATCAAAATGGCATAGAAGCCAAATTTTGATTTTGCTTTTCTTTTTAGTCTTAGGAATTAGAGAAATGGGCTAAAAATAGATTAAGAATTAAGAATTTACATAGGACTATACTTTCTTGTATGATTTTTGTCTAAAGAATCAAGATACCCTTGAGAAACCTAAAGAAACCAAAAAAAAATTACTTTAAATGGAACTTTGAATTTGGTTCCTCAAGGAATTCTATTAATTGGTTTTGAATGAAGTAATATAACGAGTGAACCATTAAGGAAAAAATATATTTACTGAGAAATTTGCTTTTTAAAAAACTTTTGAATTTTTTGAAGTTACAAGCTTGAATAACCCAAATGGAAATTCGGCCTAAGTATTAAACTAAAAAATGTTCAAAAAATTTTGGTAGTGAATAAATTTTAACTGAATAAAGTATGCCAAAATTAGTTTACCTATACACTTATGAACTTTTTTCTTATTGAATTTTTTTCTCTAGATATTATGGTTCTCCTTCTCCATCACCTTCAAACCAATCTTCTTGCACTATTGCATCACTAAAATCGGTTCTATAGTTGAGACTTTCTCCGATTTCTCTTTTCCTTTTAACTAGGAGAATAAGGTATTTTTTGAGTCATTCTCTTTTACTAGTGTTGGCGAAACTTGTATATGCACAAATGCTCATTCTAAAACAAGAAGAAAAAACTATTAAAGCAACCTGAGGGCCTACTTTCATAACTCTGTATCGCGCTATATGTTTGCACATGATGGTCTAAAACCAATGATTTTCTCTCTCTCTCCCTATATATATATATATATATATATATATATATATATATATATATATATATATATATATATATATATATATATATATATATATATATATATATATATATATAAGTTCTTATATGATTGCTAGTAGAATCGAAAAACTTTTAGTATAAATAAAATATGCATCAACACCCTTGGAAGTATCAATAAATGTTACTAAAATGTAAGAAAAAAAGAGTTATATTTTCGTTGGTTGCTTTTTAATGAGTCAAAAATTAACGAGTCAAAAAAAAAAAAAAAAAAAAAAGAAAGAATCAAAATAGATCACTATCAATTATATATACATATATACATATATGTACATAATGCATATTTTGCCCCCTATACTTGTCACGATTGGTTAATTTTCCCCTTCACCTTTAAAGTAAACTAATTTACACCCCCAACTTACCAAATCATAGGTCAGGCCCCCTCAATTAGCCTGTAGTAGATTGCATGATGGCCATGTGTATATGAGACAAGTGACAATATGGACTCTATTGTGGATTAAAATTGATTTTTTTAAAAAAAAATTAAAAACTCAATCCAAGGGTAAAATCCCAACCTATATCTGATTGAAATCCCTAATTAATAAAATCCCTAATCTCTCATTGTTCTTCTCACCCTCTCAATCTTTCTGACTATCTTTCCATCTCACTCTCTGTTTCTTTATCAATCAAAGTTTAATTTCTATCTCACCTTCTCAATCATTTATTTTTCATTTAGTTTTCGTGTTTAAAATTTCTAAAATAAATTATTTTCCTTGATTTCTCAGCCATGGAGCAATTCCCATATGAGTACTCCATACCCTGTTGTAATTGTCGCCAAGTGGAGATGAAAGCTTGTTAGACTGATGCAAATCCAAGGAGACAATTCTTTGATTGTGCTAATTTTCAAGTAGGTTACTTTATTCCTGGGTTCAAGATTTTGACAAAAATGGGTTAAGGTTACCTATAAAAAAAATGGATTCAATGCATGTTTTTGTTGGGTTGTGAAAAAATGATGTTATTGGTTGATAAAAATTGGAATTTTGAGTTATACATTTAATAATTTTTAAGTTTACTATGTACATGTTTGATAGAATGGGTATTATAATTGGCGTTGGCATTGAAATTGGAAGCATAATATTACTGAAAGCTTGATATTAATTTTTTGTAGAATGCTAGATGTTGTAGATTCTTTACATGAATTGACCCTCATGTTCCTAAACACTAAAAGTATGTTATAATTGGCTTGCTCAAAAGAGTGAAAGAATATGAAGAGAAAAAAAGGAAGAATAAACAAATGGCTATTGAAGAGGGTTTTTGTAAGGATTTTTATTGTTGTGTTGGCTATTGAAGCAAAAAATATATGTTTAAGTTGAATGTAGTGCATTAGTGATTTGAGTATTGTAGGCCGAACAGTATTTTGGTGCAAACTTTGGTGCAAATTTTTTAGTAATCATTAGAAAGCTATTGCATGTGCACTTGGCGTCTTTTAAGTTCCCATGACTTGCAAGTGCACTTTTGCAACCTTAAATTTACTGTGTCAATATTTACCATCCAATAAACAAAGTTGATGAAATCATACTTCATCTTCAACCAACAACATAAAACTCTAAAACTTATTTTTTTCAAAACACAAGAAACAAGTCTCTTAAAAATCATTTAAATAATCGAAAATCAAGATTTAAACATAGCAAAAAACATTTTAAAAAAACAAAAAACACAAATGAACTCCTCAAAGATCAATTGGGCTTTGATATCATGTTGGTTTTTTTTTTTAAAGAAGAAAAAAAATTCAAACATAAAAATATAAACATGAAAACTTAGAACAAGGATATGCAGAAAATAAAGACGTGAACCAACAAAAACTCTGCAGAACATATGTAGCAAAACAGAAATAAAATAAAAAAAAAAATTCTTCATTTTCATTTATTCATTATGCCAGCTCCCTTTTATAGGGATAAAGACACAAATCACAGCATACTTTTAATCATAATCAAGTCATACCTCTTTTTTTTTCAAAAAAAAAAAAAACTAGAATCATCACTCATTTTATAAAAACCAATCGCATCAACTTTTTGAGTTTTTTTTTTTTGCCAAATAACTTTTTGAACTTTGATTATATAAACACAAACATAATTAATATTATTTAATCTAACTTAATTTCTAAAACAAAAATCTTATCAACTCAAACAATTTCATAAGCCACATCCAATTCTATTCATAAAATTGCCTAAAATAAAAAATAAAAAGAATTAATTAACAAATTCAGTATTGGAATAATTTAATGGAAAAATTACATTATTGTTATATGAACTTTAAAATTTGCTATTTTCGTATTTAGATAATATTCATTTTTCAACTTTTAAAAATAATATCATAAAAATATTTTGTCTTTTTTGGTGGTTGAAATATGATTTGTAATTTTAAAACCTCTAATAAAATTGAGAAGAGGAAATTTTTTTTTTATCATTCAATATTTTTTTAACAAGATTTTAAAATGAATATTATTTTAAAATGAATACTATTTTAAAAGTTAGAAACTGACGAGGCTTTAAAATAGCATACTTCAAAGGCTACATGCTCTAATTTGGCCAAAAAAAAAAAAAAAAAAGACTACATTCACTACGCTATGTGTGATTTAAATTTTATTATTTTTTATAAACTACTTTTTGAAATTTATTTTTGAAAAAAAATTAATTTATTTGTTTATATTTAAAAGTATTTTTAAAAAGTAATTTTTAATATATATATATTGCTGAAAAGTGATTTTTTAAATACTGTGTCAAACGAGGCATTATTTAAAAATTAAATTTAAAAAAAAAAAAAAAAAAAAAAGAAGCTTGTTGGATGGACTTGTAGACTAGGAGATCCTAAAATTGTAGAGTTCGAACAAGCTTCGAATCTGCAATTCGATGCCTGTTTCGCCCCTTTGAGATTTCAATTAAAATCCCTTTCTTCTATCAACTATGAAGCTCTAAATTATCACCATTAACTTGTTCCTTCAATACATGAAATGAAACTCCATTTTCTTGATCTTTTCTGCTTGTTTTTACTGTTAATTTATGGGTTTGCGATCTCTTATGGCGACGGATTGTACTTGGAGAGTACAGAAATTGTGCCTTCGAGTCCTCAATGGGTTAATTTCCAAGCCCCTACTCGAGCTGGAGGCCGGTCTCTCAAATCATTCTCGTGAGTTTTGGCCCTCTGCTTTCTTGTTTGTTTTAATTTACATATTTATATTGGATTTTGCTGAATTCTATTCTATTTTATAATCAAAATGTATTCTTTTGCGGGTTTTGTAATGTGGGTAGTAGAAATTTTAACTGCCCAACTTGTTTTTGTACAGGTTTTTTCGTGTTCTATTTTTATGGGTTGTCAATGGCTTGTAGATTTTTGGTAATTCGCTTTAATTTAGACTAAATTTCTCAACTTTAGTGAATTGCTAATTGTATAATCTGTTTCTTGTGGAACCATGGGCCTTACTGAATGTTACCATCTGTTATCAGATTGTATATTAGTATTAACCCTGCTTTAGGGATATTCTGATGATGAAATGTGTATATGCTTGCCATGAGAGAATTCAAGGTATACTTACCTTGAGATGAGAATATGATACGCCTTTTCCAGATTTATTTTAACCGATGTTCCCCTACTTGTATTTTATTTGGTATTTTGGATATAATTTTTCATGAAATTTACCTTCAATTTGGCTGTTTTGAGATATGTATTAGCTGTTCAGACCGTCTAATATCGTTCCTGTTTTATTTAGACAATTTGAAGATTCTACAGAATTAGTTGCTTTCCTAAATGGAACAATATATTTTAAAGATACTACTTCTGGGAGAGTGCTCTGGTCTTTTTCATCTGGAGCACCAATACACTCATCATATCAAGCTCCCTTCAATGAAGATGGTGACAAAGAAGATGCCTCTGGACCAAGTAATGGATTCTTTGTAGATTATGGAGATGACTGGCAACTTTATGCGCATGGAAAATACTCTAGTGGAATGGTATGGCCAAAAAGCTCATTCACATTAGGAACATTTTTCTTAGGATTGTCCATTGGAGTTCTTCTTTCTTATGAATATTTCTGCCTGTTTTCTGCTTTTTTTAACATTTATCCTTTTCCATGATTGGTTGTGTATGTCTTAACCATTGATTAACTGTTTTGTTAACAGAAACTTTCCATGAATGTTGAAGACTTCATCAAAATTACACCACACATATCAGAAGATGGAACGGTTATACTTGGTTCTAAGACAACAACAGTATTTGTGGTTGAGGCCAAGACTGGAAGACTTGTCTGCACTTATAAGTCACTTGATTCTCCTTCTGAATTGCAAAGGGATAAAGAAGGGAGTGATCTGTATGATGACAATAAAAATAATACGGATCTTGTAATGTCTGGCTCTGCTGGTCAAGTCATATACATCACAAGGACAGATTATACATTGCAAACTTTTGGTCCAAATTCAGACAAAGTTTCTTGGAATATGAAAGTGGCCATGCTTGAGGCTGCTTTTCTTTGTAAAGATGTGGAGAGTGCAGCAGCTGCATTGAATTCTACTTATGACCTTGGCTCTGAAATTGGAAGTGATTATGATTTGCCTTTGTCATGTCAATCTAGAAGAATGGCAGTTCGAAGGCAGGGTAAGCCACAGTCTTCTTCTGGGGCTTCCGGTGGTGATCAGAAGCTTCCGTTGCCTGCTTCAAATGTACTTCCTTCACGTCCCAATGAAAGAAGGATGTTTTCAGGATCTGCTTCAAATCCTATGCTTCCATTGGAAAACGAAGTTGATAAACTGTCAAATTTTCATCCCGATGATGATAGTGAAAAAATGCTTGCTTTGCCTCATGATTCTGGGGCAGTTGATGTGCCTGATGCAAGATTGCCATATGAAGATTTGATGAACATGGTCATGCAGCGGTCAACAAAATTGTCATTCATTTTGTTTATTGTCATCATTTTGTTGGGCTTTATCTTTTCTGAGGGGCTGTGCAGTAGTAGCAGTTTAAAGGCTTCACTTTCCAAAAGGAAGAAAAGCAGGAAATCAGGAAAGAAAGATGGCAAGGAAGCAGATGTGACATCTGAAAATGGGGATGGATCTGCACTTAGTGAAGGTGATGATAAAATGTTGATGGACCTTAATAAATTGGTAGATGGTGCTGTTGATGGACGTAAAATTGGTAAATTATTTGTATCAAATGTGGAAATTGCTAAGGGAAGCAATGGTACCATTGTCCTTGAAGGTATATATGAAGGTCGACTGGTTGCTGTGAAACGCCTTGTTCAATCTCATCATGATGTTGCTTTCAAAGAAATTCAAAATCTCATCGCATCAGACAGACATCCAAATATTGTTCGATGGTATGGGGTGGAGTATGATAAAGATTTTGTTTACCTTTCTTTGGAGCGATGTACATGCAGCTTAGATGATTTGGTTGAGATATACTCTGATTCCTCATTAAACCGAATCTTTGGTGAGGACCAAGCTACTGGAGCTGCAATTGAGTATAAACTTCGCTTGGATAAGGTGAAGGGTATAATGCAGGACCTTAATTTGTGGAAAGCAAATGGCCATCCATCATCTCTTCTATTAGCATTGATGAGGTAAGTCAAAAATCTTCCTGATTAATATATATATATATATATATATATATATATATATATATATATATATATATATATATATATATATATACTACCAACTCCTAATTAACGTGATTCCTACCTTATAATGGTTATTTTACTCTTTTGGTCAAATGTTGATGGGAGTTTTTGTGTCCATGTCAGATACTCTTAGCACCATAAACATTAGTTATTTTTGTGCTTTTGTATGGATTGAGTACTTTCTAGTTAGTTAAATTTAAGATTCTTTTTTTTTCCCTTGCTTCTTCCAACAATTCATTAATCTTTCTAGCAATGGACATGAATGGATAAAGTTACTCTTGTTCTCATTCCATGCAGTTTATCGGAATTATACAAATGATTTCTTATTCAATCAAGAAATGTTCTGAAATCAGTACAAATATATCTGTTTGTGTTGCATTTCATATTAGTTTGAATTTTATGTTGCCCAACTATGCTTTAAATTGTATCTTTGATGATTAAGTTGATGAAATATCCATAGAATATATAAGCCTCAATGCTTCAAGTTATGGCTCTTCAACCCATCTGTGACCTATTTTGAAAATAAATCAAGACAAGGTTCCTGTGTTAAATTTTAAGTTGAATCAATTGAACAAAACCTTCTCGCTGTGTTCCTTGCTTGCACTCAATGGCGGAGCTAGGATTTCAGATCAGTAAGGTCAAAGAAAATTATATGTAATTAGTGAAAGTAGAAACACCGTGCAACTTTTGAAAAGCGATGTAATCTTTGTTTAACATTTTTAGAACTATTTTTCTCATCAAATTAAAATTTTTGATTTTTATCATTATAGAATTCTTCAATGTTTTTAAATTGGAAAGTTCATTTATTTAACAACATACAGTTAAAAATTATAGATTCCATTGATAAAACTCAAAAAGTTTTGTTGCTTGAAATGAGTTTTTCTAAAATATATATTAATAAACACAAAAATACTTTCAACATAATACGGTCATGTATTATAAAAGATTAGCTTCATAATAGAAGTTGCATTTCAACATATATAAGTTTTAAGATGCTAAATTTAGTGGGGGCAAGTATAACTTTTTAGTGGGATCAATAATATAAAATTTTACCATAATTTACACAGGGTTCTTTAATTTTGTCATATTTTCTGTTGATCTCACTGACTTACACTGATCCTTGCTCAAATGTAGTGGGGTCAAGGTAAAATTTTCTGTGGGATCAGAAATATAAATTCTTAAAAATTTATATGATTTTATGAATTTTTTAAAGGGTTCCTCTCTTCTAGCACTTGACCACCTGGTTCGCTCTGCCTTTCCCCCCTCTTTTAATGGTAATGGAATTCCTTGAAAGAACCACTTAATTATTTTACCAAATAGTCTAAAAATTAGGAAAAGCTGATGTTCAAAATAATTTTCATTTTACAGCAATCATATTTTTCTTTTTGACTTGCGAAAAGACAATGTTAAATTTTTAGGGTAAATGTTTACAGCTTGTGTGAATTGGAATCGAAAAAGTAACAGCAAACCATGGGATGGTATAGTTAAAAACCAAGGTGCTAACTTGAAAACAGACCTAGGCATTGAATACAGTTATTATTTACTCTTTCAAGTTTAATGTACCTAGGCAGTGTTTGGAGTCCCTCAAGCATCTTCTTGATCTTTTGCATATTTAATCTGTAAGCAGGGATGTGGTTTCTGGGCTTGTGCATTTGCATGAACTTGGTATAATTCATCGAGACTTGAAGCCTCAAAATGTATTAATTCTTAAGGAAAGATCTTTATGTGCAAAGCTTTCTGATATGGGAATCAGCAAGCGCCTCCTTGGGGATATGTCTTCATTGGGTTATCGTGCTACTGGTAAGTTAGTTAATTTATGCATATAATTATGCATATATTTTTTGAACTGATTCGTTCATTACTATCCATAGTAGAAGTTCACTACATGATACGGAGTTGGGGCCAGTTGCCTTAATCTTGTCAAAAGTTTTCCTTGTCGCTGCTTAGGTTCTACAGCCTTGTGGATTAGTGAAAATAATAATTAAGTCATGATAGAAATGGATGGTCAAAGGGTAGGTGGCTAGGAATTCAAACTTCTTTTTACACTCTGTATGATTGACCTAACTGGTCACTTTTTGGCTAAACCTGGTATTTGACATCTTCATTTGCAGGTTGTGGCAGTTCTGGTTGGCAAGCACCAGAGCAGCTTCTCAATGGACGCCAAACACGTGCAGTTGATTTGTTTAGTTTAGGTTGCATCCTCTTTTTCTGTATTACTGGTGGTAGACATCCATTTGGTGATCGTCTTGAACGTGATATCAATATTGTTAAAAACAAAATGGATCTATTTTTAGTGCAATGTATTCCGGAAGCTGAGGATCTTATTTCCCATCTATTAAACCCTGACCCTGAATCAAGGTAAAATAATTATTTTATTTTCAAACTGTCCATGGTGATATTTGAAGCATATGGTGACCATTGCAGCGAGCCTCCTAAAAAAATGTTCATGTTGAAACTCTCTAGCATGAGAAGTTAGATCCCCAATAATTGTTTAAAAGTATTTGCTGATATTATCTCTTTGATGTGTTGTCAGGCCAAAGGCATTGGAAGTACTGCACCACCCAATGTTTTGGAGTTCTGAAATGAGGTTGTCATTTCTTCGTGACTCTAGTGACAGAGTAGAATTAGAAGATAGGGAGTCTGGTTCTGATCTCTTGAAGGCATTAGAGAGCACTGCACCAATAGCACTTGGTGGAAAATGGGATGAAAAGATGGAACCTGCATTTATTACTCACATTGGCTATTACAGGCGTTACAAGTTCAATACTGTCCGGGACTTGTTGCGAGTCTTGCGAAACAAGTTGAATCACTATGGAGAGCTTCCCAAAGAAATTCAGGTTTGTTCTGAAACCAAAAAACACATTAAAATATAAGCTGTTTGGGCAAGTTTTTCTAGGATTGAGTGTGCATAACTATCAGGTAAGCAAGCTAAATATTATAAATTATTGCACTTAAGGTAAAATGGATGATGGACCTCCTTGATGTAATTTCATTTGAAACCCTACCTTGTTATAGGAATGAACCATTTTTAAACCCTAGATTCAATTTGACGCCTTACTAATAAACTCGAGTATGATAATTCAGTATGATTTACCCTTTTCTCTTGTGATGCAAATTGACTTTATAATCTTCCTTTTAGCTGTCTTCTTTTCTAGGCAATTACTTTGAACTTGAGTCTGTATATTTAGTTTACTATTCAGGATGATTCAGGGGCAGGGTGTTTATGTGGCTGTGCACTAGAGTTCTTTTTGTTGTTCGCTCCTTTAAAACTTATGTAGAAATACAGCTGATGATAAGTTATATATTTTGGGTGGATACTTCAGGAGCTTGTTGGACCAGTCCCAGAAGGATATGATGGCTATTTTGCAAGTCGATTCCCAAAGCTGTTAATCGAAGTATACAAAGTTATATACAGATTCTGTAGGGAAGAGGATTTGTTTCAGAAGTATTTCAAGAGCAATAATTAAAAATTCTGGCCCCCCTCTGATGTCCTGGCAATGATGGATGCAATTGCAGCTGTGTATTTGTAAATACATTTAACTAAAAAAAAAAAAACAATGTAAATACTGCTGTTATATAATATTTTATAACACTCTGTGTATTACTCGAACTCAATTCTCTCGAGGTCGTAGCATACTCCCTTGCACATGTTATTTTGCATATTAAGATTTGGATGAATGTGTTGATTTTCAACCTAATTATAAGGATATCTTTTCCAGCATCTGGATAATGTTAAAACAACAAGAAAAAGAGAATGCAGCTTCCTGTTAAGAGTCAAAAACTGCGGCCAAATGTCATCTATTTTGACTTTTGGGTTTATTCGTATATAACAAAAGACCTCGGCTTGCAGAGGTCCAACTGTAAAACAGGTTTTTGTAATCCTATATGAAAAAATACATTCCAAGATAAAATATTAAACTTTATGATCAGCATCAGTAGCTCTGTTTGAAGATATTTCAAAATGCATTCTCTTCGAACTTGAACCGTCCATGGATTTATCTTCACCTCTATTCGATATCCCTTCCAAGTGCCTTCTCTTGGATCGATGTTTCACTTCCTCTTCCTTTTCATCAACAAAAGAAAGAAATGTTTGGAGACGCACAGACGTTGAGCTTTGACTTGAAGAAGGTAATTCTTCAGAGTAGTGCCTGCTGAACTGCCTAATCATCTTCAGAAAATATAAAAAGAGAGCAAAAAAGCAAGCTAATCCGCACATCAAAAAGAGGCCCCAGAAGCTTCTGAGTTGAAGCCTATCTACTTCAAACTTTGTGCCTGTAGAACTGCAAGCACTTCTCAGCAGCCATTTGTCATGAATCCTCTGAAGATCCCCATTCTCTGATAGTTTCAAAATGGCAGTCGACATGTCAATTGCTAAAGGTGAGTCCCTGGGAAAGGCCTGATGAATTATGAAAATAAATAAATAAATAAATAAACTTTTAGCATCATCAATAAATTTGCATAAGAATAATGGTCTATATGAAAAACATAAGTTCTGCTGTTCATAAGCATGTCTCTAATGTCCTGCAGAACAACAAAAGAAGTGTCTTTTTGGTTAGTAGTTGAGAGCTAGCTATTGGTATTTGTGCTACTAATCATTGATTTTGAACCTTTGATAAATATGATGGATAGAGCAATATTTTAATACCTTAGCCATCAATAGTTCAAACTTAGAACTATAATGTTGAAAACTATTATTTCTAGTTATTACCCAATTGCTGATATTTAACCTATCAGCCTCTAGTAGTTGACTGTGACTGCTCAATCAAACAAGCAAGGGAAAATAGGGATGAAGATGCACTTACAAATCCCCATCCATTCTTGGTGAACTCTTGACCTACAATACTGAATTCACATCTAGTTGAGAGAAAGAGCTCTATATATGCACGCTCATCGACCACAGCAGCCACACCACCTTTCTGGGGACCATCTTTCAAGGCTTTAGCATACTCTTCTGGGGTGACAAGTGGAATAAGTCTGGACTCATCAATGTCAAGTTCAGCAATTAGATATTCTCGTGTGAATGAACCCTGCTGGTATCCAATGGGATCCTTGCCCGACTTTAAAGTTTCAATTCCTTTAATGTGAGAAGAAAGCTGCTGCACTGTAAGGATTGAGGTCAGGCTTGCTGTGTAGCTTGAGTTAATAATAAACACCACAAACAGCCATAAGACTAGTACAAGGCGACCAAGAGTGCTGACAGTATTTTCTTCTGCAGAAAATAGGAAAAGGTATATTGTTAGTTAAATTTAAGTTGCTTTAGAACTAATGCTATTAAAAAAACCCTTGAAACTAATTTTATTTGAACTTACTGTGGGCAAAGAACCATGTCGAAAAGCTAAACCTGCAAAAGGAAACTGCAATTTTAATGCTATGAACAGTAACCTCATAAATAAGCAGAAATACAAAAAGAACCATAATAAAAAAAACAAATCTGCAGAATATTTGTCCTTGGGAGTAAAGCATTTTATGTTTTTCCCCATAAGAATAAGAGATATTGAGTTACTTGCCATAAAATAGTGATGCATTGTCTTCTAGGAGGACCTCTGAATTCATCATTCAATCTATGCTCCAAAATCCAAACAACAGCCCCCACAATTAGGAAAAAGCTAGCAGTCATACCCCACATACTTCTAGAAAATGGCCTCAAAAAGGCCCAAGCACCAGAATTCTCTTTCTTAACTGGAGCCACGACGACTAGCCCAGACTCCACATATGGCTGTGTAAAGTCTGCCATCCTTGTTCGGTTAGTGGTGATTGCAATGTCACCTACTGCTGCATCAAAGACCTATATAGAAGATTTAAAAAAAAAAAAAAAAGAATAAATGATAACTGATCCATTCCATTTCCAAGACCTTAAAGTTTCTGTATTGCAATACTCACACCAGTTGTGATCATGCGCACAAGCTCAGTATCACTTGGATTTTTTATTCCATCCCCAAATGGAATGAATTTATAAGGGACAGCATATGGCAACAAGTTAGCGGCAGCAGTAAAAACATCAATGCAGTAACCAGAAAACATTTCACTGCCATGTTCTTGGGAGACAAATTCACGATAACTAGCTCGATTTGGGACTCCAATTTTCAAATGTCTTCCACCGTTTGGAAACACCCACCCACGAGGTGTCTCTACTGTTTGTCCGGGCCAAATGACTGTGTATAATTTCTGACTTGAAATGGAATGATTAGGAGGCGTTGAGTAAAGTGTTCCAGGAGGCACAATTGATAAACCAGAATAATTAGACCAATAACCAATTGACCTATACCCTGTGCCAATCACATTGATGATTTCATATGCAGGATGAATGAGGTTCCTGTCAGCATTGAACTTTATTGGACCTGTTACACCTGTCATATCGACCTGCAAAATGTTTTTAAGCAACAGTTTTCCTCCATTGAAGATGCTCATAGCCTCAAGATGCAAATTCCTTCCACGTAGTTCTGTTAACCTTGAATCATTAGAAAATGAAATGTTTCCCCCCTGATCAAAAAATGCATCAAGTGAGCGAGCAAGCAACCATACTGTATCATAGGCATATAGACCATAAGTACTCAATCCGATAGGACCATAAGCTGTTATTCCATTAGTCAAGTTCTTCCACCTAGAAACAAATTTCGTTTTTAGTTCTGAATTTGGTGTGTGCATACGCAATGTAATAACGCCTTGAGTGTTATTAACTGTATCTGAAGGGAGAGGAGAATTAGTATCTAGCAGAGTAGACAACCAATTAGTGGCTATCCAAACATATCCAGGTCCCATCATGCCTAGATACTGAGCCACACTGAACACTATTGGAGCCCAAAGGGACAAGGTATGAACAAGTAGAATTCTAGATTCAGTTAAAGCCACCTTAACTAGTGCATCTGCGATTTCATCCCTGGTTGCGTTAGGGCTTAGAGGTGCTTTATATGAGATTTTACACCTTTTCTCTGCAAGCTTATCTCCTAATGCAGCTATCCCATTTCTTCCATAGTCATCATCACTGTAAATTGCTATCACCTCTCTCCACCCATAATAATGGACAATTTCAGCTACTGCAGCCATTTGATACAGGTCATTCAGGGATGTCCTAATAAAGAATGGGAATTGAAGCGGAGTAAGAGTAGGATCTGTAGCTGAATATGATAATAGGGGGACTTGAAGCTCATTTGCAATAAAGGATACTACATGGGCTGTCGTTGAGGACTGGGGACCAACTATGGCCACTGTATCACTTTCCATGAACCTTAAAGCTGCAATTAGCAGAAAAATGGAAGGATACAGAATCATAATCCATCGGCGAATCTAGTTAACTATTCAAAACAAGAAAAAAAAAAAAAGAAAGAAAGAAAAGAAAAGAAAAGAAAAGAAGATATCGCAGAGAATGTACACTCTATAATGCCCAGAAATCCACTGTAATTGGTGTCCTGCAATTTAATTCTTAGCTTAGTTCCAGCAAGAATAGATGGATCAGAATTCACATCATCCACAGCTGCTTGTATTGCAATTCTTGCAACTTTACCGATTGTAGTATTAAAGGACAGAATAGCTCCAACGTTCACCAATTTAGGCCTTGTTTTAATATTTGTAGTAACCCCATTTAGACAAAAACCATTACTAAAAACTATCAAAACCAGAATCCAAAGCACTTTCATGATGACTTGTCCTGGGCTACTCAACCTTTATTTAACTTGCTCTGCAGAGAACATAAGAGAAAAAGT
This sequence comes from Reutealis trisperma, assembly GCA_947687605.1. Taxonomy (NCBI): domain Eukaryota; kingdom Viridiplantae; phylum Streptophyta; class Magnoliopsida; order Malpighiales; family Euphorbiaceae; genus Reutealis; species Reutealis trisperma. The sequence continues at coordinate 37,093 of CANTUT010001102.1, forward strand.
AAATATCCAAGCTCCAAGCCCTCAATTATCATAAGAAAAAGGGAACTAACTTGTGGGAAAATCCATATCTAAACATTGACAGATTCAAGAGAATATACTGGAATTCAATCTTTTTGGATTGTATGGATAAAATCTCAGAGACAAAAGAAGATTATGAAAACAAGCAATAATATTAGTTAATCACTCCATAATCAACCAAAAGAAAAAAAAAATCATTTTCTAAACTGAAAAGCAAGGAACTTTTGAGCTTAATAATTTGAACCCACCAATACCCATATACACAAGAACACTTTTAAGAACAAATAAGAAAAAATGGGAATTGTCTGAAACAAGTACCATAACCATTAAAAGTAATTAGGAGCAGGCGGCTAGAGGTGAAAAGTGCAAATCCCCCAAAAGAAAAATTATTAGTATCAAACAAAGTTCACATTCAAAGTGAAAAAGAGATAACTGAAAAAAAAATGATTTTGGATCTAAATAAATAAAAAAGAATGGGAAAAAGCAAGCTTAAGAATCGACGTGAACGGACGCTTCTCCATTAGAACTTAGCTGGCGGCGGCAAGTAAGTACCGCTGGAAAGGATGAAAAAAGATAAGATGCTAGTGGTTAGCCTGCCCCGGGTTCGTAGTTGATAGTTTCTGATGAATGGAGATGGCTATGGGGCCTACCTATGACTGATTTCCGATTTCATATATGAGGATAGATTATATAAGAATAGTACTCACAGCTGTAGTTGCAGAGGGCAGTAGCTGAGCTTGAGCAGGCTCAGCAAGAACCAAAGGCGGCTTTGGATTGGAGGGAAAAAGAAACTGGTTAACTGTGATTCAGTGAATATATTAATAAAAAAAAAAAAGCCAATAAGCTCACGGTATATTGTGATTATTCATACGTAAAAATAACAATACAAGTGCCGTGTTCTTCTCACCTGAAAAAATACAGTGGAAATTCTTACATTTATTATTTCATGTATGGTGAAGAAAATAACTTTTTTATTTATTGGCTGTTTCTTTCACTATATGAACTTGCTTGTGTGGACAATGAGATGAGATGGTAGGCGATGTTAAATAATTAATACCGGTGCTTATAATTAATAGCAATATGTATAATTATTAATCCAGTAATTATTGATATTTAACAATTAAATATAAAATATATTATTAATTATAATAATAAAATTAGTTTTTACTTTTTTTCTTTTACCAATAAATAGTAAGTAAGATGTTCAAATTCATTTCGTATATCAAAATCTCAAGTATTTATAGAGAAAATTAGAGATTTAGATTGTTTAGTGTGTATTTATCTTATTTTAAAGAGAGATTATTATTATTATTTATTTATAATTTAGCGAGAATATTATAACTCTTATTATTTTTTATAGTAAAATTTTTTTATTTTTAGTCATAATTTTTACTTTAATTTATTTAAAATTTTTTATATAAAATCTATATCTCAAAATTATCTTCTAAAATTATTAATTATAATTTTATTTTAATTCAATGTCAATTTTCGTAATACGGGACAATGGTGGACCTGCAAATTATTCCCCCACAATTATCATGCGCAATAAAATAAAAGGCCTGTCCTGGTAATGGTGAGGTAACATCTCCTATAAAAAGTTTTTGGTAAACTTAGTACATTACGACTTACCGGAGTATTATCTTTCATGAACTATGTTCAAATTAAATAATAATTATCCTAAAAGTAAATATTGAGGTGTATACACATCAACATGTCAGCTTATTATGGATTACCATAATCCAAGGCCATAAGTCTTATCAGTGTAATTCTTATCAATAATGACTCGTTGCAGTCCTTGTCAATTGTATTTGATATTTGTAATTGTACCGTGATATAAATTTTTTTATAAAAATAAATAGATAAATAAAGAGCTGACTAGAAGCTAGTTCTACAGTACTCTGTTGTACTGGTATAGTAGCCTGTTCAAGCGTAAATTTAGTATTTTAAAAATCAGATTGAACTAAAATATTGGCCAGTTAAATTTAGTTCAGTTAAAAATTAGATTTTAGTTCAATCACTTTTTAATTTGTTTTTGGGCAGTTGAATTTTTATTAATGAAAATTAATCAAAAAATAAAAAAGAAAAACAATGAGATTTTATTTAATAAGTCGTACCATCAGTTTAATTGATCAAATCAATTAAATTATAAACTAATAATTTGATCTATTTAATTATCGGTGTGATTTTTAAAACACTAGATAAACTAATTTTTTTTTTTTTAATTCATTATCACCATCACGTGGATCGAATAGCTTTGTCTATAAGTTTAATCAACTTTATCAGATGTCGGACACGTATTCATGGAATACCTGCCTTTTCATTTTAGTGTGTATATATATATATATATATATTAGTCTGTAGAAAATTAAAAATTAGAATGGATTGCCAAAAATAATGAAAATTTCTACCGAGGTAATAAAATATAAAATTAATTTTTTTTTAAATCCAATATAATAAAACTATCTTAAAATAAAAATTATAATAACTTAAATTAACGACGTGAAAATTTATTATAATGCAACAAAAATTCAAAATTGGAGAGAAAAATATTTAAGATTTGGCTAATTCTACAACGCAATTGATATATATATATATATATATATATATATATATATATATATATATATATATATAATTTGTTTTAATTTTAATTAAAAATAATTAATTAAGTTCAGACCGATTAAATCATTATATTTCATTGATCGGATAAAATTCACTTTAATTTAATATAATCTATACAACATTTTAAAGTTTACATATTATTCATTTTCAGTGGCAGGTCTTTTATATATATATATATATATATATATATATAAAAGGCCTGCCACTGAAAATGAATAATATGTAAACTTTAAAATGTTGTATAGATTATATTAAATTAAAGTGGATTTTATCCGATCAATGAAATATAATGATTTAATATGTTTGAACTTAATTAATTGTTTTTAATTAAAATTAAAAAAAAAAAATTGTATGTTGAGGCTGGCAGCGTGAGAGGCTTGCCAACCTCTATACGCAACGCATCAAGGTGGCTAACTAGCGACCTTGGTGCTTAATTTTTTTATTTTAATTATTATTTTATAATTAATTTTAATTAATATTATATTTGTTAATTATATATTTATAAGTATGCATTACATTAAAATTTTTAATTAATTTTTAATAATCATTTTATAATTATTTTTAATTAATATATTTTATTTACTTATTTATATAATTATTATTTTATTAATTATTTGAAAAGGTTTATTAAATATGTTTTTTAACTTTTGTTAATCAATTATTATTCTAAAAAATGCATTAATTTAAAAATGCATTCTCAATGTTGGATTATACAGCAACCAACTAAATAATTTGGTAATTGATAATAAATAATTAATTATTTAACTAATTTAATTAATTAAATATCCTTGTAATATTTTTTTTAATTATTAATTTTTTTATAGAATTTTACTAATTCATTTATAAAATTATATTAATGAAATATGAATTTTAAATTTAAAAAAGCATATATGATTCAAATAAATAAATTTTAAGTATAAATTACTAAAATTATATAATTATAAAAAGGCCAATTTAAAATTAAAAATTTGAACAAAATTCATTTATATATTAAATTTATTTACATATCAAAACATAATAAGAGTCTATATAATCAAGAAGATAATAAATTAAAAGAAAAATCATCTATTTTTAACAAAAAAGTGGACTTTGCCAAAAGAAAATCGTTTTTTTTATTAAAATCATATAACTTTCTTTCATACATGTTAAAAAAGTCATCTATTTTTAATAAAAAATATGAATTTCGGTAATTATGTCTCATATTCTACTAGTTTAACCTAAAATAATAATTAATATTTGAATAATATAAATCAAATCATCTTATACCCTTAATAAAAATGATGGCTTTTAACAATTATATCTTACATTCTACTAGTTTAACCTAAATGATAATTAATATTTGAATAATATAAATTGGATTATTTTATACTCTTATATATATAGTCAAATCAAAATATTTCAGTATAAAGAACTAAGTATTAAAGATATAAGAAAAATTTCAAAATTCAAAAAAAAAGTTGTCTTTTTATTGAACAAAAGATGACCCTTTTTTATACATACTAAAAAAAGTCATATTTTTTAATAAAAAATGACTTTTGGCAATTATGATTTATACTTCACTAGTTTAACCCAAAATGTACAGTCAAATCAATATATATGAGCATAAAAACTAAGCATTAAAAGTGTAAGAAAAATTTGAGAATTTAAAAAAAAGTTATCTTTTTTATTAAAAAAGACGACTTTTAAAAAATGCGACTTTTTTTTATACATACCGAAAAAAAAAACTCATCTTTTTTTAATAAAAAAGATGACTTTTAGCAAATATGTCTCATACTCCATTAGTTTAACCCAAAATAATAATTTTTGAATAATATAAATTGAATTATTTTATATTCTTATATGTATATTCAAATCAAGATATTTGAGTGTAAATAATTAAGTATCAAATGTGTAAGAAAAATTTGAGAATTCAAAAAAAAATTGTCTTTTTATTAAAAAAAGATGACTTTCTTTTATATATATTGAAAAAGCCATCTTTTTTAATTAAAAAAAAAACTTTTGGCAATTATATCTCATACTCCACTAATTTAATCCAAAATAATAATTAATATTTAAATAATATAAGTTGGACTCACTTTATATCTTTATATGTACAGTGAAATCAGGATATTAAAGTATAAAGAACTAAGCATTAAATGTATAAGAAAAACTTGAGTATTCAAAAAAATCTTTTTCATTAAAAAACATGACTTTGTTTGATATATACTAAAAAAAAGTCCTTTTTTTTTTTTAATAAAAAAGATGACTTGTGATAATTGATCTACAAAACAATATATGAATACAATAATCTATTTTTAATAAAAAAAAATGACTTTTAGCCAACTATTAAAATTTGAGAGATACATCATTCATATCCTTATATGCATGATTAAATTAAGATATTTGAGTATAAAAAACTAAGCATTAAAGGCGTAAAAGAAATAGATACAAATATTGGACATTTATATTAAAATATAGATTAAAGTAGTTGTAAATACCAAATATATAATTAATGTATACCAATTTTTGGTATACATATACCAAACAAAATCTTATGTTGGTATATATTAAGTATATATTTGGTATCTGTAACTAATTTAATATACACTAATTGCAAATTTCAAAAATTAAAAAGATAAATTAACAATAAATGGTATACGTATACTAAAATTTAGTGTACATTTAGTATATATTTGATATATATAAAAATTTACAATCGATGTTTTAAGTTTTTCCTTCTAAGTAAAGATAAGCATATTTGTGAAAATTTAAAATATAGATAAAATAATGGCTCAATGAGCATTCATTAGACAAGTACTAATGTCAAACTCCTTATAGTTAAATTGTTTATAATCAAATCCATATTCAAGCAAATAATTATACTTTAAATCATTAATCAAAAGTCAATACTGAGTATATATACAAATTTGAAATCAATAAAATTTATAATGGTCATGGTTGTTAAGAAAAACATTTCTCTTTCTCTCTCTTTTTCTTTAAATTATTTTAACATTCTTAAAATTTGAAATAATTAATTTTTATTTTTATTATTTTAAAATTAATATTTTAATTTCTGAAATTGAGTAATGGCAATATTTTAATTATTGTTTATAAAGTATGATTTTTTTTACTAGATCTTAATATATTTTTTAATATTGACTTTTAATTTATATAACAATTTCTTCTTTTTTGACATCTAATTTATATAATAATTTCAACTCTAAAATTCTAAAATATAAATAATTATAACTTGAAGCTACTGTCTAAAAATAAATTATCATTAAATAATGTCTATGAGTGCAGTTTAAATAATTATTACTTAATAATATGTACTTTAAGAATTTTATTATTATTAAAAATCTCATACAATAAAAAATTAAATTTTAAAAATTAGTTTCTAAAATATTAATTATGAAAAATATTAAATTGTTATTGTAATTTATTTTTATTTTTTTAAATTTTTTGGGTGAATTTGTACTATCATGGATAAGAGTCAACCCTTTTTTCTTTGTCTATCTCTTTTAACTTAGTCACCTCTTTTTTCACTATTTATTTTTAAAATTCTATTTTAATAAGAAAAAATAGTTATTTAATTACATTTGCAATACTATATTTAAAATTTTCTTATTTATAGAGTTTTAAATTATTTAATTTCTTTTACTATATTTTTATATTTGAAGTTTTCATTTTATTATAATATTAGATTATTATGATTTTGAAAATATTATTTGTTCAATTATAGTTTTATAATTAAATTTATAAATGATATATGAATTTAAAGTAATAAAAATATTTTTTGAAAATATTTTCATATTTTTTTTTTACTAAAATTAATTAAATAAGAATATTTATTTGGTAGTTATAAATTTTCTTTAAAATAAAGGAATTATTTTAAAATAAAATGATAATTAATTGTGTAAAAATATATATATAAAATGTGTTAATATTAAAACTCGAACCTGTGACATAAGAGAGATTACCAATTGTTAACCCATAAAAGATTTTATTGAATTTTTGTCATGTATCGTGATATATAAAATATTTTTTTATCATATGTTAAATTAATTGTTATTTACTTTTAATAAAAAAATGTTTATAAATAAGATGATGGTTCACTTTTAAATTAACCAATTAGTTATTGCTAGTGTTGGGTTTGAAGGGGACAAGGAGAGAGGAAAGAGAAAGAAGGAGGGTAGAAACTTTATATAGTTGTGAATCCTTAATTTTGCACATTCACCATCTAGTTGTAATTAAGCACCTGCTAAGTTTAACGCGCTACGCAAAGTTATTACGGTGGTCTCGCTAACCAGTTATAAGGCAGGGATTCGGGGTTAGCGCTCCTGAAAGAAAGTTTTTAAACTTTGTTACATTGATATCTGGACATCCAAATTTCTTAAATCCTAAACCAACCAATCTCTAAAAAAAAAAAAAAAAAAAGCCAGCTGTGTCAGTGGAGGCACGAATCTGTGTCCTTGGCGGTGTGGATTCACGCTACCTATGCACGGTGGTAGTGTCGCTCTGACACAGCTAGCGGCTGCCACGTAGAGGCGACGCAGATATGCACCACCCATGGCGAGGATCTGCACTATCCTGGCCGGCTGAAATGCCCAAAATGGCATATTTTCTATTTTTTTAATATTTTTTAGCTCTATCCTTTTCGTCTTTTCACATTTTCACATCTCAAACCACCCTCATCTCATTTCCTATAAATAGCCCTTCAATTTCCTGATTTTCAAACATACCTTGGGTTAGAGTGGATAACTATCCTCTAATTTATCTCTTCTTTTCCCTCCAACCACTCTCTAATTAATTAATTACATCACCCTAATCAAGTTAATTAATCTTTTTAATTAACTAAAATTCTTTTTTTAAAAACTCACTTAATTATTAATTAATCTTTTTTAATTAATTAATTGATCACTTTTAAAATAAAATTAATCATTTTCTTAAATCCATCCTTCATCCAAATTAATTAATTAATCTTTTTAATTAATTAATCCATCTACCCTTTTTATCATATTAATTAGTTAATTAATCTTTTTAATTAATTATTTAATCCCCTAAAATTAATCATTTTCTTAACTCACCTTGCATCCAAATTAATTAATTAATCTCTTTAATTAATTAATCCATCCACCATTTTCATCATATTAATTAGTTAATTAATCTTTTTAATTAATTAATTAATCTCCTAATCAATCCAATCACTTGGTCCTGATAAAATGGAATTTTGGTTCGGTAAAACCTCTGCCTATCAAAAGTAAAGGTATCAGCCTTTTTCCTTACTCTTAAAACACCTAAACCAAAATCAATATGATCAACTCTTAAACCCCTCCACTTAATCATGAAATGAACTACATGGGTTTTGATCCTCATTTAATGGGGTATGTAGGCATGTTTGGAATCTAAATTCAAACCGCAAATCCAAATCCCAATCAATCTCTTTTCCCCTTTTTAATTAATGTAATCTATGAATATTTCCTTTTAATTTTCTCATTGCACTCATGCCATGTTCATGTATTATGATTGTCATATAATATTTGTCATTTATGAAATTAATTTTTAAAAGTCAAATTAAATTTAAGAGCTAAATTGCGATTATTTAAAATAAAAAACCTTGTCCCTGAACTCAATCTAGTTCGAGGCTAGTCCCTGAACTCAACTTAGTTTTAGAAAAACTTTTAAATGGTGAGTAACATTTGCTCGACAACTCTATTTGAGTATATTGAGAGATAGCAAAAGCATTCCACCCTGAAACGATTCTCCGATCATTTCGGTGGTGTAATGAGTAATCAGTACTGTCGGACCCACGCAAGGCCCTTTACCTCACATATGGTTAGGTATATCAATCTTTAGTGGGATGGGGACCCTTAATCAAACCGCCCTTCACCTTGGTGCATGTAATTGCCCTAGCGTTGACCCTAGGTTCCATGTACCATAATAAAGGAGACTTGTACATATGCCCATGAAACCTTTTTTTGGCATGCATCATGACATTACCATGCATACATAGCATGAGAAACTTGACAAGGTAAAACCTCAAAGCCTTAAACCGGTGGTTCGTTACCCTAAATACCCTACACATGCACCCTGTCAAACCCAGTGACTAACCATATGGAGAGAATCTTTTTCTTGACACACCTTTACATTCATGCTACTTTTTTCCTTCACAATTCTGTATGCTTACCCACTTTTTCTGTCTGTTTTTTGTTTCAAGGTACCAATGGCCAATACCTCTAGGCCTTTTGACCAAGATACAATGAACACGTTTTTCGCCAACCTCTTTAAGAAACAAGAGGAGACTTTTGAAGCCATACTCACCGCCGCTCTTAAGACTCAAGCTGACACCTTCACCAATGCCTTTAATGCCTAGTGTGCCACTTTCACTAGTGCTCTCAATTCCCAACGCCAATCCATCATCAATGAGGTCAAGAAAATGACCAATGCCACTGTTACTCCACTTCCTACTTGTGTTGAGCCTGCATCTGCCAAAGCCGGGACTAGCCATACCCTTACTTTTACTCCTCCCATTATCGACATCATCGATAATTGGAAAGCACTTGAAACTCCAATATCTCATGTCATGAATTTGAATGCAAACACTCCCTCTTCCACTGTGAATGCTTTTCAAATTGGAGATTTTTCTAACTTTCCTAAAGCTAAGAAATTGGAGAAAATTAAGGCCATGGAGAGAATACTCAAGAACATCAAAAAGCATGAAGACATGATAAATGTTGGCTCTTTAGCTCTCTTTTCAAATGTACGGGTTCTACTAAAATTTAAAATGCCAGTCATGGACAAGTTTAATGGCACCACGTGTCCCAAACCTCAAAATGTACGTAGGCACCATAAGACCCTTTGGTGTGGATGATGAGCTCTTTGCTCAGTTATTCTAACAGTCATTGACCAGAACTGCTGTTAAGTGGTTATTAGATATAGACCAAAATCATAAGAAAACTTGGGATGACATCTGCAATGCTTTTTTCAAGTAATACCACTATAACATTGAGGTGGATGTCACCTGCTGAGATTTAGAAACCACTAAGTAAGGCCAAAGAGAGTCTTTCACCACGTTCCTTATAAGGTGGAGGGTGAAAGCAGCATAAATGGTGAACCGTCAATCTGAAGTAAAGTAAATTGACATCATTGTCAAAAATCTCCTCCCCTAATATTAGGCTTATTTGCAAACTCAATACCTCCCCAGCTTCAAAGCTCTCATTGCCATTGCCTCCAAGATTGAGGATTTGATTCAAGCGGGACAAATCAAAGATGAATCCTCTAGTTTGAGGTATTACAAGAACAACAATTACACCACCAACTCCGCTACCAAAAAAGAAGGAGAGATAAATATTGTCTCTTATCACCAGCCAATAAGGTTGGAAAGGAAGACTTTTTCTAAGCTAGGCATGCCCCTCAGCGCCGTTTACAATAAGGCCTTAGAGGCTAATATGGTTAAGCCCTTAGAACCATGACCTCCTCTAAATCCTTTGCCCAAGGGTTATAATGCTATTGAGCACTGCGACTAGCATCAAGGGCTAGGGCACAAAACTGATGCATGCAATGCTCTGAAATACAGAATTCAAGATCTCATTAATAGCGAAGACATCATTGCTCCCAGACCTAAAGTCTAGCACCACTACTAATCCTTTTCTGAACCACCAAGCTCACCCGACCATCTTAAGCTTCACCTGATAATTGGCACTTTGAGAAGAATGCCAGCGCTGCCCTGCCCCTATCTGAGTCTTTGGAGTCTATGTTTGAGTCATGTAAGCCTGAGTCTGAGTCTAAGTCTCTTGAGTATGTTTCTAGTAAATTTTTCTTTGAATTTGAGTCTATTAGGTCTTGCCCTTCTAAGTCTGTATTTCGCCTTCTAGGCTTATCCTTCAATGTACTCATGGTGGGACTTTTATCAGTAATAAAAAGTTTAAACTTTCTAATTTGTTTTAATTTTTTTGATTTAACTTTAAATGGGACATCTTAAAAAAAAAAGGGCAACAAAAAAAAAATAAAAAAAAAAAGAAAAAGGCAAAAGGATTAATTAATTATGGCATAGAATAAAAAAATCCCATACATTGCATTTGCATGATAGTAGTGGAAAAGCTCATGAGCTATTTTATAGAAGACAAAGACATGATAGGGATATCAAAACTACATGGACCTAATTCTCCCTAAAAGAAATAATTGACAAAAAAGTGATATAAGGGATACGTAGGTAGCCCGACTTGGGTGTGATCGAAATCATAATATAAAATATTTTGTTTGCATCGCATTCTCATTTTCTTTGTACCTAGTACATCATTCACTTAATTATTTTGCCTAAAAAAAAGAGAAAAAAAAAAGAAAGAGAAGAAGAGAAGAAAAAAAAAAAAAAGAAAAGAATGCTCGCTAAGCTGAAAATCTGAAAGGGTAGCTTAGGCAAAAATTAGAGCATAAAAGATGTCTCATTTAATGGTGATCAAATTTTACAAAATACAAACCCATCATTTTGACATAAAGGATAGATTTTTCAATGTCATATATAGTTTATCCTATTTTATGTAGTCCTATCAACCTGTAATTATTTTGAACAAAAATAAAAAAAAGGGGTCATATCTAAAGTCATGGTCTAGCCAGTCCTCCTCTACCTCCAGATGTGCACATCTCTCATGTCCTTATCAGAATTAGAGTCTGTCATAATCTCCTCAAATGGTCACACCCCTTCTTTAGATCTTTATAGCTCCCTCTGCTGCAGCAGTAGAAGTACTGATAGAATCAGAACTACTCACCATAGTAGTATCAGAAACCCTCTCTTGAGTACCAGTAGTTTTGAAACTGCTTCAAAAAATCCTTCTCTGCAATTTAGAAGATGCAATCCTCCTCTAAAGTAGTCCTTCTCTAAACCTCTATTGTAGTATCATTCTGTCCTCACTATAGTCACAATCTCTTTTGTCACTGCCACTGCAGTTTGAGTTACTACTGCAATATGTGGTATTGCACTTCTAGTAGATCCTTGAGTCTCCTTCAAAGATTGAGTCACCCCTCTATCTATGTTGCAGTCCTTGCTCCACTAATGGCTTCTCTTACAGCCCATCCTTCCTTAGCTATGTCACTCTCAGTAGGGCAGCCTGGTACTCTTTCTCAACTGGCCAAACCACCTTTATCAACCACCTATCATAACTCTCTTTGGTCTTAAGTAAAATCCTAAAATAAACAATATGATAACTCCTCAGCCAGCCACCACTTGATAGCTCTAGCAATGGGAGTTATGATCTGCATAGACTCTAAGAAAGAAAAACTGGGGGCACATCTTGAGTCTGCCTCATCTACCTCAAGACCCTCATTCCCTAGTAGAAAGTCATTCAAACTAAGCCCAATAGGCAAACTACTCAACATCCATAGCCTCTAATCATGAGAGATCTAATCCTTGTGCTAAAAATGTGTGCTTCGAGGGCAAGCTGCAAGCAACTATCCTATTTGATCTTTGACCGAGTCTCAATAAAACATGTGCAAACTGAAAAGCAGGGGCCACCACCAGAAAATGATTCATCAGCCACACTTCAAAGATAACCCAAAACTTCAAATAGACACCTACAAAGCACCCCAACAGAAAAGGATAAAAATAAATAAATTTTTCTCACCTGGAGAATAACTAGTAAGATAGTTGATCTCTCTAAATCCCAAACAAAGCAGTCAAGACTCATCAGTGTCTTTGCCAGCATAGCTCTAACCACACAATGCCTCTATTCTATCTGTCACTCTGGCATCACCCTAATTAACAGACTCGTATCTGACACTCAAACAGAAAATCAAGGCCCTCATGTTGAGCCTCTACCCCCCTCATATCTTTCTGGTCACCGGGATCATGGAACTTCTTAATCATAGCAGTCAAATTTACTTGACCATCACCAACCATCATCTAACTTGCGACATCCTTAGATAATTCAAAAAAAAAAAAAAACCCTTGAAAAATCTAGGAGATGCCAAACTCTAAGCTCTAGCACCACAAGAGCTACCTTCAGATTGCAGCAAAGCCATACTGCTAAACTCCTCCTTAATAGCACCAAAATAGAAAACACGGGCCACCAGATTCCAAAACCTGAAGAAACCCCTCAAACTCCTCATAAAGCCACCATGGCAAATATCCCACACCAATCCAAGTTGAGTTTCTCAAACTTTGTAAAGTTTCTTAGTCCACAAATGCATGTTTCCATAGGACATTAAAGTCTCATAAAAAAAAATTTGCATTCACAAAGCAAATGCGTGAATCTACCCTCATGCATCCATGCAATCATCCATTACAGACATCATCATAAATCATGCATGGTATAGAAGTCAAATAAAAAGTTTATGAATTCTGAAACATGTATCATCTGTGTACCAGCATCTAAGCAATCATCTGCAATCATGCGCCATTATGCATAAGCTGAGCCAATAGCCTTATCGACATCTCCTAAAGACTGACACCTCCTAAAATTGACCTGTGCTTTTTTGAAGCTAAATGATACCTTTCCAGATCTAATTAATAAAGTGTGACTTTCAGAGTCTCTTTACTCCAGGCAAAGTTCCTTTGAGCCTTCCAAAAGGCCCAACTCCTCACATTCAGAAACCTAAGTTGCTTTGGTGCAACCAAAATCTTGTCAGAATCTCTCAAGCTGACTTGCCATAGGCCGAGACTCTCCTTCTACCGAGATCTTTTCAGAATCTCTTAAGTCGACTTGGTATAGGCCGAGACTCTTCCTTTACTGATATCTTTTTAGAATCTCTTGAGCTGACTTGCCATAGACTGAGGCTCTTCCTTTATCAAAATATTTTTAGAATTTGTTGAGCCGACTTGTTATAAGTCGAGGCTCTCCTTTTATCAAAATCTTTTCAGAATTTTTTGAGTTGACTCGCCGTATGCTGAGGCTCTCCTCTTATCAAAATCTTATCAAAATCTCTTGAGTCGACTAGCCATAGGCCGATGCTCTCCCTTTATCAAAATCTTATCAGAATCTCTCGAGCCAACTCTCCATAGGTCGAGGCTCTCCTTTCACTAAATTATTTTGTCCAAAATTCTCTTTCACCCATAAATATTTAGAAACGATCACCTAGACATCAATGTGATTCCTTTTGCCATCTCTTTTATCCAAAATCAACTGCACCCATGATGTCTAGAAACGATCACCTGGACATCAATGTGGTTCCTTTTGCCATCTCTCTGGTCCAAAATTAACTGTACCCATAAATGTCTAGAAATGGTCATCTAGACATCAATGTGGTTCCTTTTTTCATCTCTTTTGTCCAAAATCAACTGTACCCATAAATGTCTAAAAATGATCACTTAGACATCAATGTGGTTTATTTTTCCATCTTTTTTGTCCAAATCTATCAACTCCACCCATAAATGTCTAGAAACGATCACTTAGACATCCATGTGGTTCCTTTTTTCATATCTTTATCCAAATCCATTAATTTCACCCATAAATGTTTAGAAACGATCACCTAGACATCTATATGGTTCCACTTTCTACATCTTTTACTCGAATCCATTGATTCACCTAAAAAATATCTAGCCACCAGTCTATATATCCCTTTGGTCCATTTTTTTGCTTCCATTTATCAGCCATATTTTCCACCCATAAATGCTTAAGAACGATTACTTAAACATCCCTATGGTTCTTTTTACCATCTCCCCTTTTCAACCATGTCTCCCACCCAAACATGTCTAAACATTTACCATCTCCCCTTTTCAACCATGGTTCTTTATGCGTTTGGAATCTAAATCCAAATCGCAAATCCAAATCCCAATCAATCTATTTTTCCCTTTTTTATTTAATGTAATCTTTGAATGTTTCATTTTAATTTTCTCATTGCACTCATGCCATGCTCATGCATTATGATTGTCATATAATATTTGTCATCTATGAAATTAACTTTTCAAAGTCAAATTAAACTTAAGAGCCAAATTGTAATTATTTAAAACCAAAAACCTAGTCCCTTAACTCAACTTGGTTTGAGACTAGTGATTTTATCCATGGGTAAATTAATTGAAAATTAATGAATTGGAGTCAGTTTGGGTTTTTTCCTTAATGTTTTTCCAACTAAATAAAATTAAGATGGCGACTCCCAAAAATCATTTTTAAAATCAACCAATCCAAATCCGAGAGTTCCATTATGAGTCCAAATCTGAATGAGCATCTCCATTCCCTCCAGTGGATCTAGCCGGTACTCGGGTGAGGCCTTACAATAGCCCAAATGTTGTCGTCTAATCACTGAAATTAGATGCGCTAGACCACCAGAAAAAAAAAGTCGCCGATCTTTCCAATGGTATATGTTTATGGCATATTTATATGTTTTTTTGTGTGTGTTAATTTAGGCATTTTGTGATTAATTCATGTTTATGTAGGTTAGAATGTGTTATTTTACCTTTTTTTTAGTTTGAGGAAGGTTTTAGCTCATTTTGCAGGAATTAGGCATTAAATGGAGCAAAAGAAGGAGATTTGGGTAGAAGCATGTGCAATGGGCCCGAAAAATCTCGCACATAGCCTAGCCAGAGCACGCAGGGCAACTGCCCAGGAGTCCCAACTCCCCAGTGCCAGCTACCAAGGGCCAATGCACGCCAACGCAGCAAGCAGCAGCACTCCCAGCAGCGTCCACGGCGGTTGTCCAGCGTGCGTAATGGGCTGTCTCCAGCAGGCCACGTTCAGCAGCGCAAGCAGCCCCAGCTCCAGCGCCCGCTGCCAATGAAAATCTTACCCTAAGCTCACTAGCGCAAGCAGCCCCAGTGCCCGCCGTGAAGATTTGATCAGTTTAAGGAATGTTGATCCGAATTTTTAGTTTCCTTTTCCATTTAGGTTTTTTGTTTTTAGAGGTTATAAATATATCTAAAATGGAGGAAAAAGGGGTCGGGAGTTTTGGATTTACGAATTGTAATTGGCATAAAACTTCATTGGATTTTCTTAGTTAATTTTCCAGATCTTATTTCGAGATTAGGCTTCCAAATTTTGTTCTTGGGAATTATTTGGGAAAATTCAAGAGATTGAATTGAATCAATTCAGTTGTAAGGTGAGGATTGATTCTTATTTCTCCAATTTAATTATTCTAGGTTAATTAAATCAATAGTATTGTTTTGATGGATTCAGTTAATTATATTGAGAATGAGATGATTTCTTTATTTTTCATGAGCTAATTTCATTTTAGCCTAGGGTTTATATGATGTGTTCATGATATGGAATTGAATTAAATCCCAATCAATTATTCTTTTTATTCTTAATTGAATTGGCTAATTGTTTAAGAATAATTGCTTAGCTACCAATTGTTTTACTTAGGTTTTGAACGAAGGAACGAGAGTTGAAGTTCAATTCCCGATTTCATTCTTTTAAGATCTTAAAATGAATTAGAAATATAAGTTTTAAGATTAAGTCTTTGTTCTTAATGTATGAACTGATAGAATGATTTCTATGAATGTGAGTGCTAATAGATTGATGTTTATCCTTTGATTCATTAGAAACTAGGGCTTTAGCATAATTAATTGGGACTGTTTTTGAACATAGAGGATTGATAAACTGAATACAAACCTTGGACTATCTTTATTCATTAAATTTTCACTTATTCACATCTGCATTTTCTGTTAATTTATTGTTTTGCTATTAGTTGTTTAAAATTCAAAAATCAAACAAATCTTTTTATATTTAATTTGCTTTCATAAAGAAACAAGTGATTTCCATTTGCAATTTCTTGAGAGAATACAACCTTGGGTGCTTCCTATATACTACAATTGTCCTGTATACTTGCGGGTCGCTTTTAGACAGTATATTTTGAGGCGAACAAGCTTTTGGTGCCGTTGCCAGGGAATTGCAAGGCAAATTTGTTTGTTTCATTGTAATTATTTTTGTTCCTAGTTTTTGCTTTTATTTGTCTTCAGACATTTTATGCAAGGGAGAAGATCTCTAGAAGGAGAGATTGTCCCTTTTGTTGATAACATTCATAGGGTCGGCAGAGAAAGAAGAGAGCTGGATCTAATTGAAGAAGAAGTTGATCAAGAAGAGAAAGTGAATCAAGAAGAACAAGTCGATCAACAAGACATAATGGCACAGGAACGCCGAACCATGGAGGAGTATGCCCGGCCAATCATAGGCACCGCGACATCATGTATCAGGCTTGATGCGGCTGCCCGAAATTATGAGCTAAAGAACATACATTATAGCATGCTCCCATCTTTCTATGGAGTGGTAAATGAAGACCCCTTGAACTTCATCAGAGATTTCTATGCCACCATTCAGACCTTTCCTTTACAAGGTCTGACTGAAGATTAGCTGCGGATGAGATGTTTTCCCTATGCCTTGAAGGACGCAGCTAAATCATGGTTGTTGACACTTACTCCCAATTCCTTAAATACCTGGGAGGAGGTGTACAACAAATTTATGGGGAAGTTCTACTCTCACTAAAAGACAACTGAACTGAGATCGAAGATTGCAACCTTCACACAAATGGAAGGAGAACCTTTTCACGAGGCATGGGAGAGGTTCAAGATGTTGCAAATTCAGTGCCCCCACCATCACTATCCACTGCAGCTACTCAACCAATTCTTTTATGATGGGCTTACATATCAGAGCCAAAGCATAGTTGACAATGCACCTGGAGGGGCAATGGGGGAGAAAACTGCTGAGGAGACATATGACCTATATGAGATGCTCGAGGCCAACTCTCAACAGAAAAGTGTGAGAGGAAGAAGAGTTGGAATGCAAGAAGGAGCCTCTATGAAAGATGTGGCCATGCAATTAGCCGAGCTTACTAAACAAGTTAAGCTCCTATCCATGAAGGGAAGCACATTAGCTCAACAATAAGAGGTATGTGGTGTTTATGGCATTTTTGGCCATGGTGATAATATTTGTCCCTCTGTGAACCCTCAAAAATGCACCTCCAGTGGATCGTCTTTCAATTACGAATCCACAGAATTAAGCAGAGCTCGAATCGGAGTTGAAACGGGCTCGAAACAAACATAAACAATTTGATTTATTTTGGGGAATGTGTGCTTTTCCTAGTACCCATAAGGGCTAGAGGAAAGATCCCCTTTGTTTCATTTGTTTTGATATTGTAATAACTAAGTAGGATTTATCTTGCTTATTTATTTATTATTGTCATTCCATCACATCATATATTTGTTCATGCATCATCATATTCCTGTTCATGCATACACAAAAAATCCTTTTCAAGAGTTATTTTGCATCTTTAGCTAAACTAAAGAAAATATATTTTTCTTAAGTGTGTAATTACCAAAACCTGATCCCCGAGCCCTCCTTGGTCACTCGTGGATTAGTGCATTTTCCATTGGGATAAAAATCAAAATTTGGAGTCAACCGTGTTGGGTTTTCTTTAATTTTCCCAATTAAAATAAATAAATTAAAGTGGCGACTCACTTTTCAACCTTCAAAATATAAAAATCAATTTTCTAAACTCACAGCGAGTTCCAATCGTGGAGTTTCTCCCAAGAGCATTTCGATCCCTCGGCGGACCGGACCGGTGCTCGGGCGAGGCCTCACAGTTGGCGACTTCACTGGGGACCAAAAATCTTTTTCAAATAAAAGATAAAGTGGATTACTTTTGGTAAAATACCAAGTTTGGCTTCAAAAGCAAAATAACTCTTGCATGCATCATTACATCGGACTCCTTGTCCACAAAACCCTAGTTTCCTAGGAAAATAAAGGATAGAAAGTAACATTGAGTGGGTAATCTTCCTTAGGTCTGCTTGCCGATAGTGAAATCATCCAGCCCACGATGTATCCTCTAATCCTTTTAGAGGTGTAACGAGTATGCATGTACCATTCGACCCACGCGAGGCTCCTTGTCTCACATGTGGTTAGGTATATCGCATCTCTAGTGTGATGGGTTCCCTTCAAAACCATCCTAATCCTTTCATGTAATGACTTATAGAACCATTCCTTTAGGATTGTATGTACCATAATACTGAAACTTGGTATGTCATTATCATGAAACCCTTTTTTCCATTCATGTATACATGCATGCATGCATAAAACCTTACAAAGTTGGAGAGTCTTAATTCCACTCAAACACTACTAGTCCCAAAAACCCATGTCAACTCGTGGTCCCAAATATATTCTATGATGTTCATTCCATACCTAAGCTAGAAACTGACCCAACATTATTTTCTTTATCCTAAAGGTTGAAAAGATGTCTGTTGCTGGAGAAGAGACCACTACTACCAGGGCTGATGAGATCTTTGATGAACTATTTTCCAAACTTTCTGAGCATCAAGAAACCATCATGAAAAGGCAGGAAGCCCTTTTCCAAGACATGCTGAGGGCCCAAAGAAGGGCAATCATGGAGGATGTTCGAACCATGCTGGAACAGACCTCTCTGACCCAAAACCCCACTGAGCCAAAATCATTCAAGATTGACCCAAAACCCACCTATTATCTTGTTTATGGATCCACTTCCAGAGTCGAATCCAAAGACAAAGAAATGGCAAACACTGATGCCATCCCACCACTACCAATCCCATCACCCAAGTTCCTCAAGAATAACTCACCAAACATCACTTCTACCTCCACCTCCTAACATGTGGATCCTTTCCAAAGGAAGGAGGTTGACCCTGAGATAAAAGCCTGCATGGATAAGATGGAGTGCATGGAGAAGATGTTGTTAGGGATGAAGAAGAAGGAGGATTTGATTGATACAAAATCCTTAAGCTTGTTCCCTGATGCAAGGGTTCCTCCCAAATTCAGGATGCCTGAATTTGATAAATTTGATGGGACTACCTGCCCCATGACCCACCTCAAAGTCTATGTGGGAGCTATGCAGCCATTGGGTGTGGATAATCAACTTCTAGCCCAATTATTCCAACAATCACTAACCGGACCAGCTGTGAAGTGGTTTGTGGATTTGGATGTCACCAAGAAGCGGACTTGGGAAGACATCTGCAATATTTTTGTTTCACAGTATCACTACAACATCGAGGTAGATGTAACCAGAAGAGACCTCAAGACCACCAAACAGAATACTAAGGAATCCTTCTCCTCGTTCCTTACGAGGTGGAGGAAGAAGGCTTCTCAAATGGTAAACCGACCTCCTGAAAATGAGCAAATTGACATCATTGTTAAGAACCTCTTGCCAGTTTACCAGGAAAGGCTACAGACTCAGTACCTGCCTTCCTTCAAAGCCCTAATTGCCACTGCTTCAAAAATCAAAGATCTGATATAGAGTGGTCATATCAGAGAAGACACTCCAACAGGGTCAAGATATAAGAAACCCGCACATCAAAGTAATGTTACTTCCTCAACGAATCAGAAAAGGGGGGAAGTTAATACTATGACAATCAAGAAGCCTATCCGGATTGAAAGGAGGCAGTTCTCAGATCTTGGGGGTGTGCCCATGAGTATCATCCTGAAGAAGCTACTTGAGGGAAATATGGTAAAACTTCTGGAGCCAAAACCAGTCCCTAATCCACTTCCCAAAAACTACAACCCACATGAGAGGTGTGATTACCATCAGTGACCTGGGCACAAAACAGATGAGTGCAAGGCCCTTAGACATAGAATTCAGGACCTTATTGACTCCAATGACCTGATTCCCCCAAAAGCCCGACCAAACATCAACACCAACCCCTTGCCTAACCACACAGTAAATGCCATAAATGATTATAAGGGAGTTAACCCTATCTCCTTGATAGAGCCAAATCCCAGCTATTGCTATGTCTTAGACCTCTCTAACTTAGTTGAGGAGATCGATGCCATCACCAGAAGTGGCAGAGTTATCCAAAACCAACCAACCCTAAACACACAACCTACCCAACCTATTTTTACACCAACCGATAAATTGAAAGGGATTCTTGAACCAGACGAAGATCCCATTCTTAAACAACTCAAGAAGACACAAGCCAACATTTCAATTTGGAGTTTGATCCAATCTTCATATCCTCACCACCAAGCTCTTTGCAAGGCACTGAATTAATGCCAAACTCTAATTGACATCACACTGGAAAACCTTGTGGCTTTTATTACCTCTGCTGCAAAAGGGGTATCTATTACTTTTGGAGAAACTGACATTTCAGAAGGAGATCCTAACCACAACAATGCCCTATACATCATAATGGTTACACGGGGAAAGACTGTGCCAATGGTTCTCATTGATAATGGTTAAGCTCTTAATGTGTGTCCTCTAAAAGTGGCAAGTTGCTTAGGATTGGAGGTTACTGATTTTACCCCTTCAGATCAGATTATAAGGGCATATGATAACACCAAAAGGGAGGTCCTTGGAGTAGCTATAATTGATGTAACCATTGGGCCAACATCTTTCACAATACCATTCCAAGTGATCGATGTACCTTCTTGCTTCAACTTATTACTGGGGAGGCCCTGGATCCACCAAGCAAAGGCTATCCCTTCTTCCCTACACCAGAAGGTCAAGTTCCCTTTCAAAAATGGGATTGTGAATATAAAAGGGGACATGCATGGAAGACCAGACATTCCAAGCTTTGTTCCTATTCTTGAAATTCAGCCTGAGCTATCCTCCTATCCACTTTCAGGCTTCTCCTTCATAGAATACATTGAGGGTGAAGAGGGTAAATAATTCGTTCCCTTTGATTTTGACCCCTTTGGGAATATTGTTGTTGTTAACATGCTCCGCAAAATGAATTACTTTTCTGGTCTAGGTTTGGGAAGAAGCCAACAGGGCTTGAAGTCCTTCCTAGATTATCCCGTGGCAACACCACCATTTGGGTTAGGGTACAAGCCCACTGATGAGGATATGGAAGAGATGGAGAATCGGGCCAAAGACAGAATAGTTGCCCTTAAGAGAGGTGAGGTTTATGACTGGCCCATGTAGCCTTACTTCAAAACCCTAAACGGCTATTTTGTAAAGGAAGGTGACACAGTTCCTTACTGTAATTTTCCTGAGCCTTGGGTCTGCCCTATTATCGAAAAACTGATTCCCGGATTTGAAATTTTCTCTGATGTCAGGCTTGAGATAGAAGATTATGAACCAATCTACATGCTTAGTCGAGATTGGGAAGAGAACATGGAGGCTAGTCTCTTTGATGAAGTATCCATGCTCACTGTTGAGGAGGAGAAAACTGACCCTTCCACCTTAATCCAGCCCACCGAGACCGAGCTGCAAAATTGGTCCTTTGAGGAGAGCCCTTCTATCCATATGAACCAGAGTCTGAACCAGAATCCATACCTGAGTTAGAATCCCAGTCTGAGATAGATTCATCTTCTGAATCTGAGTCTATCTCTTCTATTTCTTCTGTTGATGTAATTGACCTTAAGGGTCTCACTTTTGATGTAAATTGGAACATATCCCCACTTGAAATCAATAAAAATCAAACTCTTTTTTGTTATGACTCTGTGTCTCCATTTTTCTTTGATGTTCTAACTTTTAAATCTGACTTAAATGAGACATCAAATAAAAATGAAATAAATGAAATAAAAGATGACACAATTAAAGAGCCCATCAATGCTGGCACTCATGACATGCAAAAAATTACCTATATTGCATCTGCATGCATAGACAGGGATCACATTGAAAGGATGATCAGAGACTTTCAAGACTGTTTTGCATGGCAACCGAAAGACATGACAGGGTTGGATCCAAGCATTGCAGTTCACAAAATCCCAGTTTATCCAGGTGCGAAGCCCGTCAAACAGAAGTTGAGAAGACTCAAGACAGAATGGTCTATTCCAATCAAAGAAGAAATTGCCAAGCTACTGGATCACAATTTCATTGAACCCATCAACTATCCATCCTGGCTGGCCAACATTGTGCTAGTTCCCAAGAAAGATGGCAAAGTCAGAATGTGTGTGGATTACAGGGATTTGAATAAAGCCTGTCCTAAGGATGATTTTCCCTTGCCTCACATTGATTTGTTGGTAGACCACATGGCAGGTTCTGAATTGGTTTCCTTAACCGACCTGCCTGCAGGATATAATCAGATCATGGTTCATCCTCCTAACAAAGAGAAGACAGCATTCATTACTGAATGGGGCACCTATTGCTACCGAGTCATGCCATTTGGGCTTAAAAATGCTGGAGCAACCTACCAGAGGATGGCAACTACCATTTTCCATGACATGATGCATAAAGAAATTGAAGTTTTTATGGATGACATGGTAATCAAATGCACCACTGTTGAAAGCCATTCAGAGGCATTAAGGCGATTCTTCCTTAGACTTCGCCAATACAATCTCAAACTCAATCTTGCCAAATGTGTCTTTGGAGCCTCATCTGGAGTTTTCCTAGGCCACATGGTCAGCAAGAAGGGTATAGAAGTGGACCCTGCTAAGTCGAAGGCAATTCTGGAAATGCCACCTCCAAAAATAGAAAAGAAGATAAGAGGTTTCCTTGGACGACTGCAATACATTAGTCGATTCATCAATCAATTGGCTGATGTATGTGGTCCCATCTTCAAACTACTCAAAAAAGGAGCCTTCAAGCAGTGGAATGATGATTACCAAATAGCCTTTGACCAGATCAAACAGTATTTACTAAACCCACCAGTGCTACAGCCACCAAGGCTTGGAAAGCCTTCGTTGCTTTATCTATCAGTAACCGATGAAGTAATGGGGGCAATGCTTGCCCAAAATGCTCCAGACTCCAACAAGGAGAATGTAATCTATTACCTGAGTAAGAGGATCCTATCTCATGAGCTCAAGTACAGTTTTACAAAAAAGTTGTGCCTTACTTTGGTGTGGGTCTGCCACAAGTTGCAACACTACCTTTGCTCCTTTACAACTCTTGTTCTTGCTGACAAGAGCCCTTTGAAATTCCTTATGGAGAAGCCGGTTCTTGATAGTAAGATGGCAAGGTGGATGGCTGTGTTAGCTGCATATGATCTGAAATATGTGTAGCAAAAAGCAGTAAAAGGTAGCATAGCGGCTGATCAGTTAGCTGCAGCTCCAGTAGATGATCATTGGGTTGAACCTGAATTTCCCGATGAAGACATCCTAACAATTGACAATGAAGTTTGGAAGCTTTACTTTGATGGGGCATCCAACAACAAAGGATATGGTGCCGGTATTGTATTCATCACACCAAATGGGGAAAACTTACCCATTGCAAACAAGTTGAACTTTGAAGTGACAAATAATGAAGTAGAATATGAGGCATGTATCTGTGGTCTTGAAGCAGCAATAAGGCTCAGGATCAAATGCCTTGAGATTTATGGGGATTCAAATTTGATAGTCTCCCAAGCCTTGGGAAAATGGAAGATTAGAGAAGAGCGCTTAGTTCCTTACCATAAGCGTTTGAATGAACTAGCAGCTAGTTTTCATGAACTTTCTTTCCATTATCTACCAAGGACAAAGAACAGATTTGCTGATGCTTTGGCAACACTTGCCTCAATGCTTGATATAAGTGACGGCTTCATAATCAGACCAGTTACCATTGAAGTTAAGCATGAGTCAGGCTGTGTAACCCATTGTCTGAATGTACAAGCAGCTGATAGCAAGCCATGGTTTTGGGATATTTTCAACTACATCAAGAATGGACTCTATCCTGAAGGAGCCTCTAAGACAGAAAAGAGGACTTTAAGATAGTTGTCCAAGAGTTTCATTCCAAACGGGGAAGTACTCTACAAGCGGACATGGGATAACATTCATCTAAGATGTGTCACTGAAACAAAAGCCCAATAGATCATGGAACAGATGCATGGTGGCAATGAAGGTCCACACATGAACGAAATTACTCTAGCTCGCAAGATCATGAATCAGGGTTATTTTTGGCTTACCATGAATCAGGATTGCGCGAGGTATGTTCAGAGGTGCCATAAGTGCCAGATCTATGCAAAACTTCAGAAGAAACCTCCTGTACCTCTATCTCCTATCACCACGCCTTGGCCATTTGTAACTTGGGGCCTAGACGTCATCGGCAAAATAAGCCTGAAATCTTCCGGCAAACACGAGTTCATTTTGGTGGTCATTGACTATTTCTCTAAATGGGTTGAGGCTGCACCTTACCAGGTTTTGGACTCCAAACGAGTAGCCCAATTTATCCGTACCAACATCTTTTGTAGGTACGGAGTCCCTTTTGAGATCATTACTGATAATGGATCTCACTTTCAAAAGGAGGTTGCTCTGCTATTAAAGAAGGAGAAAATTCAACACCACAAGTCTTCTCCATACAGACCTTAGACAAACGGCGCAGTTGAAGCCGCAAATAAGACTCTAAAGAATATACTGCAAAAGATGGCTGACAACCATAAGGATTGGCATCTGCATTTGCCATATGCCTTATGGGGATACAGAACGATAGTACGTACTGCAACCGGTGCCACACCTTACTCTTTGGTGTATGGGATGGAGGCCGTCCTACCAATCGAGGTAGAAATCAAGTCAGCTCGCATTCTGAGGGAAAGCCAGTTGGACGAAGTGGAATGGGCGAAAGGTTACCATAACCAACTTCTAGCCATTGACGAAAAGAGGATGGATGCCTTATATCAAATGCAAGGTTATCAACAGAAACTGGCTCGGCATTTTGATAAGAGAGTCAGAGACAGAGGATTGCAAGAGGGTCACCTTGTTTTGAAAGAAATAAGGGCACCTGTTCATGATACAAGGGGAAAATTCAGACCAAACTGGAGTGGTCCCTTTCTAATCAAAAAGATTTTATCCAGAGGAGCGACAATCCTGACAGACTTGGATGGCATAGAATTTGCTAGCCCGTGCAACTTGGATCAACTCAAAAGATACTTTGCATAAAGCATCCTTGTAACTCATGCATAGCATTTGCAAACATTGTAAAATCATGATCAACATTTACATTCTTTTCCTCAAAGTCAGAACTACGTGGACCTGATTCTCCATAAAGAGGAAAAAAGGAATAAAAATCATAAGTCATTATAAGGAGATACGTAGGCAGCCCATGCGGGTTCGGTCCAATTCATCAATAAAACTCTTCATTTTTCACAATCATTTGGCTCTTAATTGTGTCATTGAGAAAAATGAAACGAAAATAAAAAGCTCGCTAAGTTGAAAACCCGAAAGGGCGGCTTAGGCAAAAATTAGAGCAACAAAAGAGATAAAAAATGAAATAATGATGTCTTATTTTATCTCATTTAAACTTTGGAACATTTAAAAGAAAATACAGATATGGTCAAAAATTTGTCCCAAACTAAAACAATAATCATGTTTCTTCTTCTATCTCCTCAAGAATAGCAGCTCTTTTAGCCTTCTCTGATTTCCAAGGGTTGGCTATCCACCAATCAATATACTGTGTGGATTTACCGCCTTGGTCAGTAGGGCGAACAGCATGAAAATCCCTTACCCATCCATTTCTTATAGCTCGGGCAACAGTCTCGGTAATCAGAACAGACTCAAACAGAGCGCCATCTAGGGGCACGCCCTGACTGTGTCCCATTTGGCGCATAACCCTAGTAGCCTGGTAAAAGGTTACCATCCTCAATCCCAGCAAATAGACCATTTTGTAGCCAAAACTCATGGTCATGAATCTTCTGATTTTATACCATTCATACCTCCACAGTAGGTCGTCAGAGTCCAGCTCCATCAACCACTTTGTCCATTCTTTCTCGGAATCCTGCTTTATCACAATGGTCCAAGTTCTATACCATGAAGCAGAATAGTCCACCTTCGTGGGAGGTCCAACTATCCGAAGATGATCTCTCAGCCAAATCTGAAAAGTGCAAAAGAGATAAGCATAAACACAAAAAGTAGTTGATTTGAAATACAGAAGTCAAAATTCAACTAACCTGAAGGATAATAGGGCTAATTGACCATGGCCCATCAGAAGTGCAAGACCTGTCTAAACTCATGATGGTCTCAGCCAGCACTATAGCTGCAATAGTTCTCCCCTCTTCCATTTGCGGAATCAGCTCAGTAACTTTGGCATCACCCCAACCAGTAGGGCTTATAAAAATATATCCAGCAGTCAGACAGAAGGATAAAGCCCGCATCCTCAAATGAAACCACCCATCATCCTCAAAATCTTTGGGATCATAGAACTCTGCTATCACAGCATTCAAATCTACCCAGTCATCCACCATCATGGGACTAGCAGCCTCAGTGCTCAAATTAAGAAGTCCCTTGAAAGAGTTGAAATACCCTACCTTCTCTCCCAGGATAGCCAGCCCAAATCTCATATCTGTCGGAGGTGGCAGTGGCACAACTCTATCTCCTATAACCTGTGCCCTTACCCTCTCTCCCAAATAGAACATCCTCAGGGACTCGCAATGGAGTAAGAGTCGACAAGAGGCCAAGGCTATGCTAGGCCTGATCCAGTCAGGGATCCACTCCAGGAATCTGATAAATGGAGACCATCTCACCTGCAAACGGATTACAATATGCAGTAGTAGAAGATGAAACAGTAAGAGTCATATTAAGATCAACGGAGAAATACCTGGTCTACGGTCACAGTAGCAAAGAACTGTCTGCACTGATCAAATGGTCTCGTCATGAAGTCAGGTCTGTTGGATATCCTCGAAATGCGTCATAAGGAGGATCAATAGCATTGGGCTCTTTCAGTGATGGAGCCAACGTCGGAAAATGCTCATAAACCCAGTACTGCAGGAAATGGAATTTTGTCAGTCACTTAGGCAGATATCAGCTAACAAAATACCACAGAGTAATACTTACCTCAAGCACAATGGAGGTACCACCATGCCCGCAAAGTGTGCCACGGGAGATGCTGCACAGCTCGTGATACATGGCACAAAGGCCAGCACCTCCCCAGTCGAACTCCTCAATCTCGTCCAGATTCTCCAAGGATCGCAGGATATTCAGATTTATGCAGTCCTTGTAGTTATGCAGAAAAGTACAGCTCAAGATAATCAAAGCACAAAGTCTAGCACCCTGATCGACACTATACTGACTAGGAGCCTGACCCATAGTCATCAAAGTCTGATGAAGCCAAGAACGTGGGACATTTAGGCTCCTACGAAGGGGATTGGCCCTAATAAGAGCGGCCGTCTCTACAGAAGAGCGCTCAATCCATGAAGAATAAAACTCGAGAGGACGAGATCTAAAATGCATACCAATAAGCATGCTCCACTCGAAGGGAGTGACTGTCATCTCACCACAGCCAAAGTGGAATGTGTTTGTAGTATCCCACCAACGCTCCACTAATGCTTTGAGCATAGTAGTATTAACTGGCTGTTTGACATCTAGCTCCAGCCACCCGAGCAGTCCAGATGGCTCAAGACGTAGACAAACAGCCTCCTGACTAGTCAAGTAAATGTGAACTAGCTCCATGACACTACAGCCACCCCGGGGCCTTAAATTTGTCCTCTGTAATTTTTTGTAAAAAAAAAAAATTATATATATTATTATCAGAATTTTTTATTTTTAACTGTGCAGGAAAAGGAAAGCATACCTGAATAGTTCCAGTGAAGCTGATGTGCTGCTTCGGCTCCTTTAGCAATATCTCTGAATTTTCAGCACCTGCTGCTGGCTGGTTGAAGATATCCATCAGGAGAGAGTAAAAGAAAGAAAGTAAAATTTGAGGAAAAAAAAAGAGTTAGAAAGAGAGAGAGAAAAGAAGAGAGAGAGAGACAAATGAACTTATGAGAAAAGAGTGAAGAAGTTAAAGCTTTATATAAAGGAAAAGGTGGGCCCCCCATCATAACATCTTTTTCACCTTTTTTGATTCGCAGGTCCAATTCACGTGATTTTGCCATAACAAGCTCATTTTAAGTCAGAATTCAGTGCCGTCTAAAGTAGTGAATCCATGGGATTTTTATCCATCTCTCAAAACAGACGGAGTCTCAATCGGAGTCCAGAATCTTCAGAAATTGCAGAAAAGTTAAAAATTCAAAAATAGCCTAAAAATTGGAAAACAGTCCAAACTGAATCAGAATAGCCAAAGATCAGACATGAAGCTCTTCCATAAATCCCAATACAGAATGGGACGTTCAAAATTTTTGGAATGGCATCCTAAGCCTCCGGTTTACACTTATCAGATTCGGCCTCTGTCCGGCCAAATCAGATAAGGGGGCAGCTATGAACCCTCAAAAATGCACCTCCAGTGGATCATCTTTCAATTATGAATCTACAGAATTAAGCAGAGCTCGAATCAAAGCTGAAACGGGCTCGAAATAAACAGAAACAGTTTGAGCCACGTGAGTGGCGCTGGGAGGCATGATTTCCGTGCCTCCCAGGAGGCGGCACGCATCCCGTGCAGCCAGAAAATGACCATGTCGCCGGTGCGGCATGAAAATCATGACACCGGCATGGCGGTACGTCTAGAGTGCCACCCAGACAACCGGCGTGTCAGCCGTGCCGCGCTTGCCATCGGTGCCACGCCGACGCCGTCGTCTGTACCGCCGACACCTCCTCTGTCAGCTCTATAAATAAGAGCCTCCTCCAGCCTCATTTGGCAAGACTTCCAAGGCATTCCAAAGCATTCTAGAGCATTTCAAAGCAATTCAGGCATATTTCAAAGCATATTTTCGTTCTTATACTAACATTCTTGTTGTTTCTAGATCCAGATTCCAAGCTTCCTTCGAATTCAAGGTGGAGTTGAGATCTGGAGCAAAATTAGTTCCATTCATTTGAAAGCCGAGAAAAGCAAAGGTATAATCCCTTTTCCATTTTAAAATTCTAAATTCAGATCTAGAATTTTCTTTAGGTCTAAAACTGAAAAGATCTAAAAAAACTTATTAATTTAAGGATCAGAATTAAGTTAATAAGCAAACCAACACGTTTTTAAAACCCCTCCTTCGCAAGAAGGGAGAATTGCGTGGGGTTTAATTCCTATTCAATAGGATACGCAAGCTGCCATTCTGAAAGGCATCAACTCTAAAAATCTTTTTATTAATATTGTTTTCCTTTTTATTTTGATTTATTCATATTAATATTTTACTTGTGATTTTATTTTTGGTTTATTTTGGGGAATGTGTGCTTTTCCTAGTACCCATAAGGGCTAGAGGAAAGATCCCCTTTGTTTCATTTGTTTTGATATTGTAATAACTAAGTAGGATTTATCTTGCCTATTTATTTATTATTGTCATTCCATCACATCATATATTTGTTCATGCATCATCATATTCCTATTCATGCATACACAAAAATTCCTTTTCAAGAGTTATTTTGCATCTTTAGCTAAACTAAAGAAAATATATTTTTCTTAAGTGTGTAATTACCAAAACCTGATCCCCGAGCCCTCCTTGGTCACTCGTGGATTAGTGCATTTTCTATTGGGATAAAAATCAAATTTTAGAGTCAACCGTGTTGGGTTTTCTTAATTTTCCCAATTAAAATAAATAAATTAAAGTGGTGACTCACTTTTCAACCTTCAAAATATAAAAATCAATTTTCTGAACTCACAGCGAGTTCCAATCGTGGAGTTTCTCCCAAGAGCATTTCGATCCCTAGGCGGATCGGACCGGTGCTCGGGCGAGGCCTCACACCCTCTAGTTTTAATGTCTATGCAGGTGAGCCAAAGCAAGCACAGGCTTTGGATGGTTTCCAACCTAGGGCAAGGAATGACCCCTACTCCAATACTTATAACCAATGTTGGAGAAACCATCCAAACTTCTCCTAGAGAAACAACAACCAACAACAACAGCAGCCTCATCCAAACTTCTCCTAGAGAAACAACAACCAACAACAACAGCAGCCTCAATTCCAAATGATGCAAAGAGGAAACCACCAAGGAGAAGCATCGGGCCAACAACAAAAGAAGCTTTCTTTAGAGGATAGCTTGAATGCCTTCATTCAAGTTAGTACTCAAAATCAGGAGGCCAACAATAGGAGATTTGAGTCTCTAGAAGCTTCAGTAAGAAAGGTGGAGACTCAAGTTGGGCAAATTGTGAATCATATGCAATCACACCAATAAAGGAAACTTCCTAGCCAACCAGAGCAAGTTAAGGCGATCTCAGTCCTTAGGAGTGGTAAGGTAATTAATAAGACTGTTGGTGATAACTTTGATAATGCAGGAGTTGATCTTGATGAACCCGAAGGGGAAAAGAGCGATAAAGAGCCTGGAGAGAAGGAGAAAGTTATGGAGACGCCATCCTCCCCTCCTCAATTGCACAAGGCGGATGATCCTTATAGACCACCCATTCCATTTTTGAGTCGGTTGCAAAAGGGTAAGTAGGATAAGCAATTTGATGAGCTATTCAAAATGCTATCCAAGGTAAGTGTTAATTTGCCTTTGCTTGATGTGATAAAGAATGTGCCTTCTTATGCTAAATTTTTTAAAGAACTGAATTCTAAGAAAAGGAGGTTGGGAATGGAAGAAAAAATTATTGTGTCTGAGGTGGCTAATGCTGTACTCCAGCATAAGTTACCTCCCAAAGCTAAAGACCCCGATAGTTTTTTGATTGACATTAGTATGGGGAATGGGGAAGAGGCTAAGGGCATGCTAGACTTAGGTGCAAGTATTAATTTGATGCCCTATGCTTTGTTTCTGCAATTGAATCTAGGAGAATTGAGGCCCACTAAAATGTATCTTCAACTAACTGATAGGTCTTTGAGATTCCCTAAGGGAATTATAGAGGATGTGCTAGTGCAAGTTGGAGGGTTAATTGTGCCTGTTGACTTTGTGGTATTCGACATGGGGGATGAATTATCAAATGGGCCAGAATTACATATTTTGTTAGGGCGCCCTTTCATGGCGACAACTAATACCTTGATTGATGTTAAGAATGGAAAGTTAACCATGACTGTTTTGGGTCAAACTATTGAGTTTTCTATTTTTAATAATCTTACTGTGTTGAGCACATCATTGTATGAAGAGTGCTCCTTTATTGACTGTATTGATGCTGCTGTTCAACAAGTTTTCTTGCAGGATGCCTTCGAGGATAAGCTGGAACTAGCAATCACACTTGAAAAAGAAGCTGAAATCTATGTTCCTGAAATAGTGAGCTATATTGAGGGTCTAGATGTTGTGGAAGTAGGAGAGGTAGGAAAGGAGGAGATTGTAGAGCTTTCTTTGATTCAAAAGGGAGAGAAAGAACCCTCACCAACCTTGAACTTAGAGAGCTACCTAAGAACCTGAAATATGTGTTCTTAAGTGAGGGAGAGAATTCACCTGTGATAATTTCCGCTTTATTGAGTGACAAAGAAGAGGAAAGATTAGTAAGAGAATTGAAAAGGTTGAAGAAGGCAATAGGTTGGGGGTTGAGTGACATCAAGGGAATCAGTCCCTCTATGTGCATGCATAGGATAACATTAGAAGAGGGAGTTAAGCCTAAGAAGGAGATGCAAAGAAGGCTGAATCCCCATATGAGAGAGGTAGTGAAGAAGGAAGTGCTGAAATTGCTTGATGAGGGAGTGATCTATCCTATTGCGGATAGTGATTAGGCGAGTCCTGTTCATGTGGTTCCTAAGAAATCAGGAATCACAGTTGTAGAAAATGCAAACAATGAGTTAATCCCGATTAGGACTGTTACTGGGTGGCGTATCTGCATAGACGATAGGAAATTGAACAATGCCACTAAGAAGGATCACTTTCTCTTACCCTTTATCGATCAAATGTTGGATAAACTTGCTGGACATTCTTATTACTATTTTCTTGATGGACTTTCAGGTTATTATCAAGTGGCAATAGCACCGGAGGATCAAGTAAAAACCACTTTCACATGTCCATTTGGAACATTTGCTTTCCGAAGGATGCCATTTGGGCTATGCAACGCTCCAGCAACATTTTAGAGATGCATGATGTCAGTATTTTCTGACATGATTGATGACTTCATAGAGGTATTTATGGATGACTTCTCTGTCTTTGGTAATTCATTTGATGATTGTCTCAATAAATTGGTGTTTGTGCTTGAAAGATGTATTGAGTGCAATCTTACTTTGAGTTGGGAGAAGAGTCACTTCATGGAAACCCATGGCATCGTGTTGGGTCATGTTGTATCTAGTAAAGGTATAGAGGTTGATAAGGCCAAAGTGGACTTGATTGCAAACTTACCCCCTCCCACATCTGTTAAGGGGATAAGAAGTTTTTTAGGGCATGCAAGTTTTTATAGGAGGTTTATTAAGGACTTTTCCAAATTAAGTCAACCTCTTTGTAGGTTACTAGGAAAAGATGTTCCTTTTGATTTTGATGATGAATGCATGCACGCCTTTGATACCCTAAAAGAAAAGCTCACCATTGCACCTGTCATTGTTGCCCCTGATTGGGCCTTACCTTTTGAAATCATGTGTGATGCATCTAATCATGCATTAGGGGTTGTTTTGGGACAAAGGGTTGAAAAGTTCTTAAGAGTCATATAATATGCTAGTTTAACCCTTAATGATGCTCAAGTGAATTACACCACAACTGAGAAGGAAATGTTAGTTGTTGTCTTTGCATTAGACAAGTTTAGAGCATACTTGATTGGGTCTAAAGTAATTGTGCATTCTGATCATGTTGCTTTGAAATATCTTTTGTCTAAACAACACGCTAAAACGCGCTTAATTAGGTGGGTTTTACTTTTGCAAGAATTTGATTGTGAGATTCGGGATAAAAAGGGGAGTGAAAATGTGGTGGCTGATCACTTATCTAGGTTACCCGTTTCAAATGATGAACTTGCATTAAATGAGACCCATAATGATTTGGAGTCATTTCCTGATGAACAGTTGTTTGGGGTATCACAAGTCCCATGGTTTGTTGATATTGCTAATTATCTTGCATGTGATGTATTGCGAGTTGACATGTCTTATCAAGAAAAGAAAAGGTTCTTGCATGAGTGTAGGTATTATTTTTGGGATGAACCTTATTTGTTTAGAATTTGCAAAGATGAGATTGTTCGCAGGTGTATTCCAGAGGATGAACAACAAAGTGTCCTGAAATTTTGCCATGATCTCAGTTGTGGTGGGCACTTTGGAGGAAAGAAGACAGCTGAAAAAGTTCTCCAAAGTGGTTTGTATTAGCCTACTCTTTTCAAAGATGCTCACAATTACTGTAAGCAATGTGATAGGTGCCAAAGAGTAGGTAATATCGGTAGGAGAAATGAAATGCCCCTTACTAACTACATTGTTGTTGAAATTTTTGATGTATGGGGTATTGATTTTATATGGCCTTTCCCTATCTCCTTTGGTTTTCAATATATTTTGGTTGCTTTGGATTATGTTTCTAAGTGGGTGGAAGCAATTCCAACTCGAACTAACGATGCTCATGTTGTAGTTAAGTTTGTGAAGGATTTCATTATTAGCAGGCATGGGGCACCAAGGTTGATGGTTAGTGATGGGGAAAGTCACTTTTGCAATAAGCTGTTTGAGAAGCTAATGCAAAAGTCAAGAGTAAAGCAGAAGGTGGCAACTCCCTATCACCCACAAACCTCCGGGTAAGTAGAAACATCCAACAAGTAAATCAAAGGGATTTTGGAGAAAATAGTGAATGTATCTAGGAAGGACTAGTCGCTTCGTCTCAGCGACGCATTATGGGCATACTGGACAACATACAAGACTCCTTTGGGGATGAGTCCATTTCGGCTTGTGTATGGCAAGGCTTGCCATTTGCCAGTTGAATTGGAACATAAAGCATATTGGGCTATCAAAGTAATGTTTCAACCTGGAGAAAGCAAAGGAGAGAAGGATGCTGTAATTGTCCGAATTGGATGAACTTCGAAATGAAGCATATGAGACCTCTCGGATATACAAGGAGAAGACCAAGGCTTTGCATGACAAGAACCTTGTTCGAAAAGTGCTTGAACCAGGTATGAAAGTTCTTCTATTCAACTCTCGGTTACGCCTTTTTCCAAGTCAATACAAATCCCGTTGGAGTGGCCCTTTTATTGTCAAAATGGTATTTCCCTCTGGAGTTATTGAATTGCTTAACTCTCGAACAAATGAAACTTTTCGAGTCAATGGTCAGAGAGTTAAGCCATACTATGAGGGTGTGGAAGGGTTTAAGGAAATTCAAACCATTTTGCTCGAGGATCCTTAAATCTTTCCGAAGCGTCCAGCTAAGACGACGTTAAAGAAGAGCTTTTTGGGAGGCAACCCAAATAAGTTATTTTCATTTTATTGCTCTTGATTTACCTGCAAATCTAAAAATTAAAAATATAAAAATATAAAAAAATATATGTATATATATATATATATATATATATATATATATATATATATATATATATATATATATATATATTTTAATTTTTAATTTTTAGATTTGCAGGTAAATCAAGAGCAATAAAATGAAAATAACTTATTTGGGTTGCATATATATATATATATATATATATATATATATATATATATATATATATATATATATATATATATATATATATATATATATATATATATATATATATATATATATATATATATATATATATATATATATATATATATATATATAAAAGAAGTCTTTGCTTTATTTTTGATTATTTTTAATAATGTTAGTTCAGATTTATGCTGTGGTTTTGCTGTGAATTTGTGTTGTTCTCAGGAGATAGGAAATGTGCAATTAAAGCATCAGTGCGGAATTGGTAATCAGATTGAAGAATTGGTGCACAGCTAAAAATTGGCATGCGAGCAGCCTGCTAGCAACGGCCGCTGCAGGCTACAGTGTGCGCAGTAGCAATTCTCACCACAGGCAGTCCACAGTAGCGTCTACAGCAGCCTGCAGCGTGTGTAGCAGCCCACAAGCTTTAGCAGTGTACGCAGCAGCAATTCTCGCCACAGGCAGTCCACAGCAGCATCCGCAGCAGCCTGCAGTGTGCGCAGCAGCCCACAAGCTTCAGCAGCTTCCCAGCAGCATGCGCAGCAGCAGTCCTCGCTACAGGCAGTCCACAACAGCGTCTGCAGCAGCCTGCAGCGCGCGCAGTAGCTTGCAAGCTTCAGAAAATGCCCCAACAACGTGCGCCAAGTGAGTCTAGCGCGCAACAAGATGCTACCTGCAGCGTCAAGGGCACCAGTTCAGAGGGGCAAAAATGGAATTTTGACATTTAAATGTCCATTTGGACAAACAGAAATAGAAAAAAAAATTACTGATCTCTCTATCTCTCTCTATTCAGTCTCCCCCTCTTTTCTCTTGAACCCAACCCGAATTTCCCAAGAATCCATCCCTTCAACCCCAAATTTCTGCACAAAGATCATTACCCATTCCCCCAAACTCTAATTCCCCTCCATAATTACTCTCACTCAAGCAAATAATGTCTAAGAGAGTCAAGAAGGGTTCCAAAACTAAAGGCAAAGGCAAGAAAGATGTAGAAGATTTGAGAGAAGATTATGGGGCTCCATTTTGAATTCTCACAAAAGCATAAGGAGAAAGGTATTTGGCACTTACCCAATCTAATCGCATTTATAAACCTTGTAGATATCTTGATTTTGATATTTTGCAACCTTTGGGTTTAGATGATGAGGTTAAGAGATTGAGTGCCATCTTGGGTTGGAGTGAGTTTATTAAGCTTGATTGTGATGTATATCCCCCAGTTGCTCTGGAATTCTTTACTTCATATTGTCCACTTGAAAGGGACAACCAAATTTACTTTCGAATACAAGATAAGGAGTATAGAATTGGGCATGCAAAATTCTGTGAAGCATTTGGATTTCCTATGAATGGGGTTGATTGTATGGAGAGTAAGTTTAATGTGCATGAATTTTGGGAGAAATTAACTCGGCTTAAGAAATTTGATCCTAACAAGGCACCTAATGGGTTTATCAAAGATCATGCTACTCTTGTTTTGCACAAATTTATGTGCCATGCTGTGTTTGGGAAATCTGAGAGTAGTAAAGTGTCTCACAAGGAGTTACATGTATTATGGTGTTTGGCGAATGAAAAACAAATTGACACAGTTTCTTTGTTGCGCCAAACAATGATGGATATGATCACCCATAGAAGGTACCATTTGAATATGGGCCATATTGTTTCCGCCTTAGCATTTTCCTATGAGCTGATCGACTCCAATTCCTTAGAGTTAGAACCATTACCAAGGTGGACTTTCACTATGGATTCTTGGATTTCATCCGAGGTGGCAAATATGGATCGAACTCTGAGGGAACTTGAGACCCAAAAATGTTGGAGGGATTATCAACTAAAGAATTCACCATCAATTGCATTCCACAGAGGATCCTCTTCGAATGTGCAACTTGACTTGCTGGCTCTTCCTTCTACAGAGCCGACAGGAGAGGTGGAAGGGTGGAGACAAGTGTTGAGCAAACTTGAGTCAATGGAGGAGCAGAATCGGGTTATGATGGCTGAAGTGAATAAAAGGTTCGATAAAGTGGAAAAGGAGCAGAGGTCGCAACGACATAAATTGGCACAAATCAGTGCGAAGCATGGTATTGATATGACATCACCTCCTCCTTCGCCATCAGAAGCAAATGCATAAGGTAACCTTTCTCTTTTAGTTACTAGTTTACAATTGTTAGTCTTTTTAGTTTTTCCTTTATGTAAATCTTTGCATGCATTTCCACATTGAGGGCAATGTGGAATTTAAGTGTTGGGGGGGGGGGGGGAGTAATTTCTTTATTGTGATTTGTGCTATTTTGTTTGGAATTGTGCATCTTGTGATAATGTTGTGTGAGTTTTTGTTTTGTTTTGTCCTCTTTGTTAAACATACTTAACTATTTACTTGGTTCGGCTCAAGATGTTGATTTTTGGACTTAAAATTTAAGTGTGGCCGATGATATATAAAGGTTGTGTTTGAAGTAGATTATTGGCAATTGCTAAGGATATGAAATTCTTTTTGCATAAGATTTTGCTTTTACGCTGAGTTGAAATCATTAATTTGCGTGAATTGCCGAAAGAAGCTTGTGTATGCTCAACTTAGAGAGGGCTTATGCAACATATTATCACAGAATAGTCTCGCCCATTTTAGAACATTCTTGCCAATTAATCGAAGCGAAATTTGTTTGGTCCACTTAGGAAAGGAAGAAATGATTAAGGCATTTCTTGTTTTAGCCAAATCCTTATATCCACCCATTTGATATGTTTTTTCCCAAGTTAGCCCTTTGAGCCAAATGAATGCATTAATATGCATACGTTTAACTTGAGTTTCTTTGATGTTGCTTAGCCATCTTAGTACCAACCTGTTATTTTCTTTGATTAATGATGCATAACAAAGTTTGAATTTTATTTTATGGAGTCTCCAAAAATGTGAATGAATGGAGTGAAGAATTAAGTGTGGGGAAAAAATGATCTTGTGAAAAAAAAAAAAAACAATATATATATATAAATATAAAAAATAAAAAAATAAAAAAATAATAATAAAAAAAAATTTGCTGATAAACATACTCAATTTTTTTTTTCTTTTCCTCCAAAAAGAATCTAAAGTAAAAAGTTAGAAGTTCAGAATGAATGTCACTCCATGATGGTCAAGGCAAGAAGACTTATGTTCTGCATCATTTTCGAAGAAAATTCTTGTTTGTTTTAGCTTATTTCTTGATTAGCCCTTTACCCTTTAAAACCCCGTTACAACCTTAGTAAAGACCTTTTGATCTTTTCAGCCTTTTTGGACTCAATTAGTAGAGATGAAATTGGTAAGGATGCCTATGAGGTGGATGAGCATGTATGAATATTAATCTTCTGATTAGAGACTCTCTTTGATGATATGAGTGTATATGCCTATCATGAAGTGCAACAAGTTCAATTTGGTAAGCCACGCAGTGATTTGATTGATTCTTGGTGGAATTGTGGAGATCTTGGGTGAATTGAGTTAAGTGTTCTGCACTTGTTATATACTCTTCTTCAAACATGTATCTTTTGAGGCACACACTGATTTTTTTTGAAGTATATGAGGGTCTTGATGCTAGCTAAGGACAATTGTTGAGTATGGTTTGCTTGTGGACAAACACAGAGTAAGTGTGGGGGAAGTTGTTTGTGGCATATTTATATGTTTTTTTGTGTGTGTTAATTTAGGCATTTTGTGATTAATTCATGTTTATGTAGGTTAGAATGTGTTATTTTACCTTTTTTTTTAGTTTGAGGAAGGTTTTAGCTCATTTTGTAGGAATTAGGCATTAAATGGAGCAAAAGAAGGAGATTTGGGTAGAAGCATGTGCAACGGGCCTGAAAAATCTCGCACATAGCCTAGCTAAAGCACGCAGGCAGTAGCACTCCCAGCAGCGTCTGCGGCGGTCGTCCAGTGTGCGCAACGGGCTGTCTCCAGCAGGCCACATTCAGCAGCGCAAGCAGCCCCAGCTCCAGCGCCCGCTGCCAATGAAAATCTTAACCCAAGCTCGCTAGCGCAAGCAACCCCAGCGCCCAGCTGCCTAGTCCTAGTGCCTGCCGCGAAGATCTGATCAGTTTAAGGAATGTTGATCCGAATTTTTAGTTTCCTTTTCCATTTAGGTTTTTTATTTTTAGAGGTTATAAATAGATCTGAAATGGAGGAAAAAGGGGTCGGGAGTTTTGGATTTACGAATTGTAATTGGCATAAAACTTCATTGGATTTTCTTAGTTAATTTTCCAGATCTTATTTCGAGATTAGGCTTCCAAATTTTGTTCTTGGGAATTTATTTGGGAAAATTCAAGAGATTGAATTGAATCAATTTAGTTGTAAGGTGAGGATTGATTCTTATTTCTCCAATTTAATTATTCTAGGTTAATTAAATCAATAGTATTGTTTTGATGGATTCAGTTAATTATATTGAGAATGAGATGATTTCTTTATTTTCCATGAGCTAATTTCATTTTAGTCTAGGGTTTGTATGATGTGTTCATGATATGGAATTGAATTAAATCCCAATCAATTATTCTTTTTATTCTTAATTGAATTGGCTAATTGTTTAAGAACAATTGCTTAGCTACCAATTGTTTTACTTAGGGTTTGAACGAAGGAACGAGAGTTGAAGTTCAATTCCCGATTTCATTCTTTTAAGATCTTAAAATGAATTAGAAATATAAGTTTTAAGATTAAGTCCTTGTTCTTAATGTATGAACTGATAGAATGATTTCTATGAATGTGAGTGCTAATAGACTGATGTTTATCCTTTGATTCATTAGAAACTAGGGCTTTAGCATAATTAATTGGGACTATTCTTGAACATAGAGGATTGATAAACTGAATACAAACCCTGGACTATCTTTATTCATTAAATTTTCACTTATTCACATCTGCATTTTCTGTTAATTTATTGTTTTGCTATTAGTTGTTTAAAATTCAAAAATTAAACAAATCTTTTTATATTTAATTTGCTTTCACAAAGAAACAAGTGATTTCCATTTGCAATTCCTCGAGAGAATACGACCTTGGGTGCTTCCTATATACTACAATTGCCCTGTATACTTGCGAGTCGCTTTTGGATAGTATATTTTGAGGCGAACAGTGTAAAACTCATCGATCTTTCCACCAGAAAGAGAAGTCATCGATCTTTCCGATAGTATATAATTCACTGCCAACTGACGCCAGATGGTGCTACACATACAATCTAATCAGATTGTTGGAGAAATTTTTTGAGCTCCATTCTAGTGACTTTCCGACCTCCTTTCACCACTATTAGATTCCTTATCTTCCAAGCTTTCATTTGATATATAATTTTTTATTTTATTTTTGATTTACTTGAAAAATTCATTAGGTAACAAGTAAAACAACTAAAATTTAGTTACAAGTTTGTCGGGTAACTAGTCACTTCTATCAATGGTTTAGATTTAAAGTTAATTTAAAATTGATGATCTAATAGTCATAGATCTCAGGGATATCTATGCAACATGGGCATTATAGGCCTCTTAACACTCTCTATCTAATTTATTTTTAAATTTTATGGATAATTTTATCTTTTTTAAAATATCATATTTATTTTATTTATTTTTATAAAAAATAAAATTTCTAATAGAATTTAGTTAATATTTTTGCATTTTTAAAAGTTAACTATTTATCATAAAGATTTATATCCTAAAATAATCTATTTTTTTTTTATCATTTCTATTGAATTTTTTTTATCATTCATGCTCAATTTTAATCAATCAATTAATATATATTTTTTGAACTATAATTTTTTATTATAAAATATATGTTCATTCATTATAATGTATTTTGAGTTTTAATTCATATTGTAACAAGGAAAAAAAGTAAAATCTTTTTGTATTTTATGGTCTTATTAATTTTTTAGAAGGTGTTAGCACTATATTTGTAGTAGGTTAAAAATTATTAGGCCAAATAATAGTTAATTAATTGGGCAAATGAGTTGAGGATTTGGAGCCCATAAAAAATAGTACATAGTATATTTTTGGGAGACTAGACCAAATTCTCAACAGACTCTAGAAGCAAACGTGACAAACAAGGGTTGTGAAGTGCTGGAACATGAGACTAACAGACTTAGAGTAAAAACAGACACTAGCACATAACATAGGGGCTAAGTACAGCTTGAGGCAAAACAAAAGGGACAGTGGCTTAGTGGAGAAGTGGAATTGAAATTTGGGGAATTAACCATTGCCAAGCATTGTAAATACAAGAAGACTCCATGGAGGAAAGAGGCCCAAACAATCAATCAATCAACAATAACAATCAACAACAAACTACAAGTCTATCAACTTTGCAAGCTTCTATAATTTTTACCTTCATTTACTTTTAAATTGTCCAAGTCTTTGTGGTTTTTATTTATTTTTACAGTCCCTAAAATTTATTATCACAAAAATCCTTGTATTGAATGTACTCAATAGTGTAGTAATACAAACTAAAAAGTTACAAATTCACATTTTTCTTTGTTTCTTGCATGACAATTGATGAAGCTGCATTAGTGAATCCAAGTTTCTTAAGAGATTATTGTCCTTTTGTCTTTTATACTATCATTTAATTTTGAAGTCATGTACAGAGTGAGACCCCCAAGAGTTTCTGGCATGCTCAATATCAATTTCAACCAAAAGAGTGATGACATTTTTTTAGAACATCCACTCTTGTCAAATAATAACCTCAACAACATTTTGGCACACTCGGTGGGACCTTGTCACGCAATGGCGCTAAGAAAGAATAGTAAGGATAAAGAAAATGCTGAACTGACTGTATCTTAGGATACAGAGGAAGTGGCTACAATAGCAGAGCTTGGATACTACCTCAAATGATTGAGCAAATTGAGAAGAGTTACGTTCCCTTATGGACTAGTGAAGTTCCAGAGAAAATAATTGATTCAGCGCCTTATGCATCTCAAGGCATTGATGGATGCCTAGATTCCATGTACAAGAACATGTGTTTTATGGGAAAAATCATGGTTGATATCAAGGCACTTTTGGAGCAATGGCAGCTGGGCAAACTCCTATATTGGGTGGGGCTGCTTCTAATCCCAACTAGCCTATCTGACAAACTTTTGAAGGATCCTTAGATTTGGGGAAGTCTAATGGTGTACCTCTAATGGAAAACCAACTTGCACTACAATAAAATAAGGAGACTCAAGGTTTGTTAAAAACTATAATCAACACTAGTCGCCTTTTCAATGGTAGGTCCACACCAGCACAACCATAACCAATGGCTCTATGACAAGTACCACAACAAATCCAAGGGCATATCACCCCAAGGATCAATCCTGCAGCATACATCAGGGATGAAACAATATATGCACAAGTCTCTATCTCAGAATGCAACCAAACAGTGGGAGCAAGGATTCACATACCTGGTATGGTGGCTGCTCAATTTCTTCTAGCTCCTTTTGCTACTCCTGCACGTTAGGTGAATTTGGAGGCTATTAGAGTTTGAGGCTTAGCTCGAGCATCGGCTCAATCCACTAGAGAAAATCGAGATGCAGATTCGGGTTTAGACTCATGATAGAATCCTTGGGTTCTGATTAGTTATTTTTGAAAATGATTTTGGGAGTTAAACCTTAATTTTATTTAGTTGGGAAAACATAAAGGAAAAAACTCAAATTGACTCCAATTATTTAGTTGGAAAAACATTAAGGAAAAAACTCAAATTGACTCCAATTGATTAATTTATTAATTTGATTTGCTCGAAGATAAAATCATTATCCTCAAACCAGGTTGAGTTCAGGGACTAAATTTTTAGTTTTAAATAATCTAAATTTGGCTCTTAAGTTTAATTTGACTTTAAAAAAATTAATTTCATGAATGACATTTATAAGATGATAATTGTAAATAAAATACATGAATATGGCATAACATGAATGCATGAGGATTGATAAAACAATTAAAATAAATATTCACAAATTAAGGAGAGTGTTCCCTTTAATCCTTAACGATTTAGGGAAACCACATAATCACTCCTTTATTCCAATTAAGACAGTTACATTGGTAAAAATTGGGATGTCTTCTTTAGCACTTATGACATTTTAGGAAGACCACAGATTTCCTTACTAATATTATTTAGAAAGTAATTAATTACATTTGGAAAAATAGAAAATAAATTTAGTTTGAAAAATTGGATTTGATGTTTGCATTTAAATTCCAAACATGCCTACGTACCCCATTGAATGAGGATCAAAACCTACGTAGTTCATTCTACGATTAAGTGGAGGGGTTTAAAGATTGATTAAAATGATTTTTGATTTAGGGAATGAATTAATAAAAAATACCTTGGATTTTGGTGGATGAGATGAAAAAAGTATTTTGCCGGACCAAAGTGCCGTTTTATCGGACTGGATGATTGGATTGATTAAAGATAAAAAAAAAAAAGAAAAATTGATGGATGAATTAATTAAATAAATGATTGATTAATTAATTAAAATAGTGGATGAGTGAAAAAGATTTTGATTTTAATTTGATTAAAAAAAGAAAGTAACTAATTAATTAAAAAGATAATTAATTAATTAACTTTTGAGTGATTAAAAAAAGATTTTAGTTAATTAAAAGGATTAATTAACTTGGTTTTAGGTGAAGAAATTAATTAACTAAAATGATTAATTAATTAATTAGAAAGTGGAAGGAGGGAGAAGAAGGAAAATTGATAGATAGCAATCAATATCAACTTTGGAGTGTAGAAAAATGGTGGAAATGAGGGGGTATTTATAGGAAGATGAAGGTGAAGGTAATTTGAGATGTGAAAATGTGAAAAGACAATGAAGGATAAGGCTAGAAGAATGCTGAAAAATCAGATTGGGGGGTATTTTAGAGACTGTAGGTGGAGGAGTGGGGCTTGCGCCACTGTGGCGTCCTATGCTTTGGTGGGCATGTTGGCTGAACTTCTAATTTTTGCTCAAGTTCGATTTTGAGACTTTCAGGTTAGTTTCTGAGAGTTTTAGAGTTCAAAAAATTAATTGGTCAGTTTCAATAGACACGAAATTAATTTTAGAACAATTAAACATTCAGTCTGAGAAGAGATCCAATTAGTTTTAAAAAAATACAATCTAATACAGAAGGTCCAATCAAGGTATGAAAGGTGTCAAATTGTGTCAAGAATACTTTTGTTGGTTGTAAAAAGTTTTGAATTAATTTTAGAGGTGCTGAAAGAAGAGTTCACATAAAGATACCATACATGAGCTATATGGTCTATGCCTTCATTAAATTGGTAAGCTAGAATTTCACAAGCCATATCATAATTTCACAAGCCGTATCGTCCAACCATTAATAGAGAAAATCCATATCTAAGGGGGTACTGGACCCGAGACTTCACTTTATTTCTAGAAAAGATGGACAATCCACATTAGAACATGTTGCAAGATTTATAATTTAATGTGAAGGGCTAGAAAACTATGAAAACTTTGGTCTTTATAAACTAAGGTTATTCCAAAATTCTTTGACCAAGCAACTTAATCTATTCCTAGCAAGAAATGGAGAAGAAGTTTCATACCCAGTTTTTTAGAGTTGAGCTTGAGGTCTGTGTTGCTGAGCTATCAAGGATGATCCAAATGAGTGGAGAGTTTGTTGATCTCTTCATAGCTCACTTCAAAAAGATGAGAAGTAGGTGCAAATTGTTCTTGCCAAAAATTGAATTTGTGAATATGGCACAAAGGGGACTTGACATTGAGCTTAGAAAAGAATTCCAAGAGATGGAATTCAGAGACTTCTATGAGCTGGCTGCAAAAGTAGCAGAGTATGAGGAATTACTAAGGGAGGACTGTAGAATGACAAACAAGGCTATAAGGACTTACTTTCAAGAAGTTGGTGCCCAAGAGAGTGTTGTTGTTGAACTTATTAATTTTAGATCTCATGTCTATCCAATACTAATCTAGCCGCCAACAAAGCCTGGGGATGCTTAGAAGAAGTTTCAAATTTCCTCAATGCAGTACACCTTTAATGTGAGCAAGACTGAAGAGATCTTTGACTTCCTCCTTAGAGAGAATTTCATTACTCTACCTGTGGGCCACTGCATTCCTGTAAAAGAAGAAATTAAAGGAAAAGAGTACTGTAAGTATCATAACTCTAGGAACCATA
Organism: Reutealis trisperma; assembly: GCA_947687605.1. Taxonomy (NCBI): domain Eukaryota; kingdom Viridiplantae; phylum Streptophyta; class Magnoliopsida; order Malpighiales; family Euphorbiaceae; genus Reutealis; species Reutealis trisperma. The sequence goes on from CANTUT010001102.1 coordinate 81,829, forward strand.
CAACTAATGCATGCTGGTCTTTTAAAAATGTAATTCAGGATAGGATCAATAAGGCGATACTCAAGTTCCTTAAGAAAAAGAAAGAGACTATGCTAATTGATGGACACCCCTTCCCTCCTATGGCCTTTGTGAATGCTATTGGAGTGGATCTTCATGCCCTAATCAATGAGAAAAAGAAAAGCGTATGGTTCTTTTCACCATCTTCCTTTATAGTGTCTCTCACCCAAACATATCCAAATATTAACCTAGACATCCATTTGGTTCCTTATATCATCTCTTCTCTTGGATTCACTGTAATCAAAATTGCCTTACAAACAAAACAATTCTAATGAGGGGCTAGTTATCAACTCTCAATTTTGCACTCTCATCACGTGGGCACAGCCTAGCACCTACTATGTTTAGTGCGATACGCAGAGCTAGTATGGCGGTGCTACTAGTCGATTAATTAATTAATCATTTTAATTAACTAATCATCTTTTTTTTTTAAATTAGTCACTCAATTAATTAATTAATTAATCCTTTTAATTAATTAATTAATTGGCATTTTTTTAAAAAAAATCAAATTAATATTTTTTTAATTAATCCACCTTTCATCCTAATTAATTATTTAATCATTTTAATTAATTAATTTATTCATCCATTTCATCTCATTAATTAGTTAATTAATCATTTTAATTAATTAATTAATCCGCAATTACTCAAATTATCCAATCTCGATAAAATGAAATTTCAGTCCGGTAAAACCCTCCGCTTGCCAAAAGCAAAGGTATCAATCTTTTCCTCTCACCTATAAACCCAAGCCAAATTAATCAATTCAATCAATCCCTAAACCCCTCAACTTAATTGTGGAATGAACTACATGGGTTTTGATCCCATTCAATGGGGTACACAGGCAAGTTTGGAATTTAATCCAAACCACAATCCAATCCCAAAATTAATTCCATTTTTCCTTTACTTTCAAATTATAACCAATTATTTATTTATTTTTGGAATTAAGGAGTGATTATATGGTTCCCCTAGAATCCGTAAGGACTAGAGGGAACACTCTCCTTAGTTTGTGGATGATTTACTTTATTCGTTCTTTAATTTTCCCATGCATCTATATCATGCCATGTTCAAGCATTTTACTTATGATTATCATCTTATAAATGTCATCCATGAAATTAATTTTCAAAGCCAAATTAAACTTAAGAGCCAAATTGCGATTATTTAAAACAAAAAATCTAATCTCTAAGCTCAACCTAGTTCGAGGTTAGTAATTTTATCCTTGGGTAAATTAATCAAAGATCAATGAATTGGAGTCATTTTGGATTTTTTCCTTAATATGTTCCAACTAAATAAAATTAAAGTGGCGACTCTCAAAATCATTTTCAAGATCAACCAATTTGAACCCGATAGTTCCATTATGAGTCTAAATTAGAATCAGTATTCTGATTCCCTTTTAGCAGATAGGGTCGGTGCTTGGGCAAGCCTCATAGCTGGTGACTCAACTAGGGACTATTTCCCACCCTTTTTAATTAAGGAAAGCAAATAAGAGGGTTGAGGAAAAATTTTCTAAAAATAATCTCCATTTGGCTCATTAAGTTAATTTAGCTTTCATATATCATTTTGTATAATAAAATTCCTTTGCCTAAACCTTAGCTTTTGGAAAACTTTTAGATGGTGAGTAGCATTGGCTTGATAACTTTCTTAAGTATTTTAGGAGATAGCAAAAGCATTCCATCCCGCGATGAATCCTTGATCATTTCAGTGGTGTAACAAGTAATTAGTACCGTTAGACCCATGTGAAGCTCCTTGCCTCACATGTGGTGAGATATATCGATGCTCTAATGGGACGAAGACCCTAAACTAAACCATCCTTTCATCCTTGTAGATACAATTGTCTTAGCCTTTGACCTTAGGCTCTATGAACTGTAATAATTGATATGCTTGCATGCATATTCATGAAACTTTTTTCAGCATGCATCATGTCATGATCATGCATACATAACATGAGAAACTCCACAAAGAACTGATGGTCCATATCCCAAAACACAATAACCTCACACACTCACCCTATTAACCTTTAAACCTGGTGACCGATCATATGAAGGGAATCATTTTCTCGACATATCATTACATTCATACCTTTTTCTCTTCACAATTCTGTATTCTTACCCTTTTTCTATCTATTTTTGGCCTTAAGGGTACCGATGGCCAACGCATCTAACCCTTTTGACTAAGATGCCATAAGTGCTTTCTTCACTAGCCTCCTTAGGAAACAAGAGGAGACTTTCAAACTACATTCATTACTGCCCTTAAGACCCAAGTCAACACTTTCACTAATGCTCTTAACATATAGTCTGCCACCTTCACTAGTTCTCTTAACTCCCAATGCCAACCCATCATTAATGAGGTCAAGGAAATGACGAATGCCACCATTACTCCTCTCCTTGCTCATCTTGCTTCCACTCAAGTTGGAATTAGCCATGGCCTCACCCAAGCATCGGTCTGATCCATTAAGTGGGATCAAAATGCTCATTTGGGTTTGAACTCACGATGGAACCCTTGGGTTCAGATAGGTTGATTTTGAAAAGAGTCACCACCATAACTTTATTTTATTTGGGAAAATATTAAGGGAAAAATCCAAATTGACTCCAATTAATATCCCAGAGGAAAAGATCACTAGCCTCGAAATCAAAGAACATTCGAGGACTAGGTTTTTGGTTTATTTAGAAAAATGATTAGTTTGGCAAATTTAATATAAAATGACTTAAAATAAATTTCATGAATAGTTTACATAATGCATGAACAATTATATAATACAATAATAAACAAAAAAAATAAACATTCATTCAAAGTGATAAAGCAAATGAAGTAAAGGAATTAACTTTACAATTCAAAACCAAAACAGAGGATACTTCCTGTAGCCCTTATGGGTTCTAAGAAAGCCACACATTTTCCAAAATTATTCTGAAGCAATTACTAAAGAAAAATACTGCAAAAGAAAGACAAAATCAATATTATAATAAAGAAACAAACTAAAAGCAAATAATGCAAAATAAAAAAAAAAGAACTAATTCATAAAGTAACATACAAGAGAAAGGTTATATTGTATTTAAATTGGATTTGATGCTTTAAACAAGCAAGCCTATGTATCCCTTTGAATGGAAATCAAAATCCAAATAGTTTGCCCTTCTTGCGAAGGGGTTAGTTTAGCCTAGCCATTTTATCATGTTTTAGTTCATTGATTGAAAGGCGAGTTGATTGATTAAATCATATTGATTGATTACCAAGTTGTTAATTAGGTCAGGCTTTAATTAACAAGCAGATATATCAATTCAAATTGCTTACCAAGTTAATTCAATCAAATTCTAATCAACATCAAAATGATGAAAGAAAATGATAAAACATGCCAAGCAAAGAAATGATAAATGAAAAGAATAAGCTAAGCAATCTTAAGAAAATGAAACAAAATGAAACAAAATAATAAAAGAAGAAAATAAATACCTTACAAGGAGGAGGCTTGGGGACGTAGGGCGGATGAAGCAGATAACCGAATCGCAATTCCACCTTCTTAGCTCGACGGAATGACAACCTTCAAAGGGAGACTCGGACGGCATATTCGAAACCTCCTCGAACTGATTTGAGGAGAGCTACCTTGAAACGACCACCCAAATAAAAATTTAAACTAAAAGTTTGTTCCTTTTAGACCAAACTTGTGGAGATGGTTTGCTTGATGTAAAGGCTAATCAAGCAAACAAAGAGGTTCAAAGGTGAAGAAAATAGAGTGGGAGGATCCTCAATATATATGGGAGAGGTTGAGGGAAGGTTTCATACACTTCTGATGTAGGAAAAGTGCACAAAATGAAGAAAAAATGGAAAATACAGAAAACAAGATTGCTGCCGCTAGAAGCCCTGCGGCTACCACAGGTCATGATGCGGTAGCCTCAGGCCTTTTGGCAATAACTGCAAGGCCTTTGGCGGTTGCCAGGCTAAACTTTACTCATTTTTGTAAATTTGAGGGTTTACAGCTACCCTCTTATCAAAATTGTCTTGTCAAAAGGCAAATCTGATAATAGTGAACCTGGGGATGAAAAAAAAAAAACCAAATAGATGTTTAAGTCAGGACTAAGACATACTTAGGTGAAAGAGATGGTTGATTTTTATAGGTAAAGGATAGATGGAAAAAGAAACAATAGAAATATTTAGGTGATCATTACTAAACATTTATGGGTGAAGTTTTGAAAGAATTTTGATAAAAGGGTGGGGGTAGGAACCATATGGATGTCTAGGTGATCATTACTAGACATTTGTGGGTAAAAAGAGGTTTTGTCAATGGCTATTGGTCTAGCCTTGACGTTGGATGCTAGAACGGTCTTGATGAATTTCAATTAAGGCTATCCATTTAGCCCTAATGTTGAAGAATAAAGAAGATCTGGGATAAATCTCAATCAAGGCTATCTATTCAGCCTTAATATTAGAGGTAAAGATGATCTAGGCAAATCTCAATCAAGGCTATCTATCCAGCCTTAATGTTGGAGAATAGAGAAGATCTGGAGAAATCTCAATCAAGGCTATCTGTTTGGCCTTAATGTTGGAGAATTAAAATCAAGGCTATCTGTCTGGCCTTAATGTTAGAGGTAAAAATGATTTTAAGTAAATCTCAATCAAGGCTATCTTTTCGGCATTAATGTTAAAGATAAAGAAGATTTGGGGTAAATCTCAATCAAAACTATATGTCCAGCCTTAATGTTGGGTAAATCTCAATCAAGGTTATCTGTCTGGCCTTAATGTTGAAAAATTTAAATCAAGGCTATCTGTTTGGCCTCAACGTTGGAGAATTTAAATCAAGGCTATCTGTCCAGGCTTAATGTTAGAGGATAAAGAAGATTTGGTAAAATACGGTAAAAGTAATGGTTCTGGTCTATTTTGGAAAGTCCAGCTTGATATTTGATCAGTTTTGAGACATTTTTGGTAGGAATGATGATGACCCTATCTAGTGGGAATCGATGGAGAGATGATATTATCTGGCAGGAATGATGATGACCTTGTCTAGTCGAAATCGACAAAAAGATAATCCATTTTGATTCAAAAGTCTAGCTTACAACTCGTTCTATTATGAAATGCATCTGACTATGCAATGATTAGATACCTTGAACCTGTGAAGGGTTAATTTGGTAGGAAAGTGCTTAGCTTTTGGGAGAAAGATGCCCCTACTTTAGGAAAGATGAATATTAGGAGGGAAATGCCCTTATTTTAAAATGACAAAGTGGTTTGGCTATTTTGTTCATATAAACCAGGTTGGGGATGGTTAGACTGGGTATTAGGCTAGTTAAAGGGTTAGTCAAAGGCTATCAGTTTGGTATTATAAGAGGAAGAGATCGAGCTAGTTAGCTTGAAAGGCTTAAACAACTAGCTTAGGGTCATATCAGGTATGAGGCTACTTGGTCACTAATTATCAGTTTGGCTTAAGAAGAAGTCACTTTGAAAGGTTAAGCCAAGTATAACTGGGAGAGATCGGGCTGGGTTTAGGTGAGTTTAGCTTGGGAGAAGGTTTAGTTTGAGGTTGAATTGGGAAGCTTGATTAGAAGGGTCAAGTCCTTGGAGACGATTAGGTCAAAAAGCTGGGTCAAGTTTTGGGAAAGGTCAATTTATTGGGCTTGTCTCCAAAAAAGTTCATACGGGAGTCTTTGGTCTGGTAATTGGCTTGATTAGTTATGGCCTTCTAGTTTGGCTTTAAGGGAGATCATCTTGGAATGCTAGGTCAGGTTTGGCCTTAGTTAGGGTCATTTGGAAGCTCAATCTGGTTTTCTCTTAAGACTGTGTCTGAGAGATCAGGCTGGGATGCTAGACCTAGGAGCCTAACCTTGCCTTAGAGGAAGGCTTAAGCTAGGAAATCAATTTAGAAGGCCTAGTTAGATTTTACTTTAGAGGAGATCATAGGTGTCATGGTGAAGTCTTTTTGGGAGTGGGTTTCATGATGAAGGCTTTTGGTCGTGTGCTTAATGGTGAAGGCTTTTTGGATTGGGCTTCTTGGTGAAGGCTTATAGGTGTTGAGGGTAGTTTTTTACAAGGGTGCTTTGGATGGTTGGCTTTGGCTAGGGGCTTCATGATGAAGGCTTCTTGCTTTGTGAGTTGTGACAAAGGCTTTTGGTTATAAGGGTATTGCATGCTCATGGTTAAGGATTTGCCCTTTGACTTGGTTGCATTAGAATGGTTTGCAAGCCTTAAGAGACTTTGATCTCAGGGATTATGTGTTTTTGCCAATGAGGCTTAATCTTTCAAGGATAATGAGATGCTTGCCAAAGAGGCATGAGATGGGCTTTGACTGGTTTGAGTCCTTCTTAGTCAATTTGAGGATGATAGGCTTTGGGAGATATTCTTCAACTAGATTCAAAGATGATGAGTCTTAAGAGACTTAAGATTTTTGGTTCTGCCCATGATGAGATTTTTCCAAGGAAATGGTGGTATGGTGTTTGACCTTGAGATGATGGTATGATTTTTCAATGAGGCTTAGGATGGAAAAGTTCAAGAATAGTTTAAAGGTAGGCTGAAACTTTTGAAAAGAATCATAGAGATTGTATGGTTTTGCTTTTTGTAGCATAAATCACGGAAAAGAGTAAGTCAAGCTATCTTACTGTTTGAGATTGAAGAGACTCTTAAAATGACACTTAATTGATTTGACTTGACGTAGATGACACACAAATTGGAAGAAAAAGCCCTTAGAAATGGCTAAAAAACTAATGAGAAGAGACAACTTGGGGATTATGCACCCAGTGAGTGATAAGGACGTGACAGACTAGAGATTTTACTTTTTGAGCTAAACAATGGGATGGATTGATAACAAATGATGACGTTCTGGAAAGACATGCCCCCATTATAGGATAAGGGCATAGAAGATAGTATATCTTTAGAGAATGAACCTCTGGGGACGTTGGAGACATGAGACGAGATGGATTGATTGAAGATGACAACTTTAGACATAAGGGAAGATGACTTGGATGAGCTTTCTCTCTCTCTCTCTCTCTCTTTCAGCTCTAACTTTTGCGTAAGCCGCCCTTTTGGATTTTCAACTTAGTGAGCTTGAATTAATGAAATTTGGAAGAAAATTCTACCATGGTTTAGGCTATTGCCTTTTTTCATTTTGAAGGGCTTTGACCTTTGAATTCTAGATTTGACAAAGATCTTATCTAAACTTGTTGCTCTTTATTGAGGTGCATCATTGGATTACCCGATGTGCAATAGGTAATTGCATTTACTTACTCTTTATGCTTTAGCTATTTGGTCATTTGACCTTCTTTGGTTTAGGTGCAATTGTTGATGGCGCCTCAAATTCTAACATGTGCTAATTGTGGTGGATTTGACTATTTGTTCATTTCTCTCTCTTTATTTTTCTTCTATTTTTTTTCTTGCTTTTTTTTTTTTTTTTTTCTATTCTTGTATTTTTTTTGTAAGCTCATCCATGTTGGACTAAAAAGGAAGATAAGAAAATAAATGCAATAATAAGAAAATATAGATGCATTGCTATAAAGAAAACTTTATTATAAGATGATAAAAAGGGACCGACACAGCAAACACAAAATACACAAAAAAGATAACAGACCTAGACTTAGAATTAGATGCTAGACTTAGAGATTTGGACTCAGACTCAAGTTTAGACTTAGAATTCAATCTCAGACAGGTCAGATTAGTTGAACTTGAAATACTCCATGACATGCCTTCTGGGGCTAAGGTAAGGTAGGATCGAGTCGGATCTAGATTCCTCATCACTGCTCAAGTTGGTGGTGGGGAATTTAACTTTAAACGATTTACTTTGGATGTAATCTTCAACCTTTGATGCAGTTGCAATCAAAGCTCTAAAGGTAGGTAGGTATTGTGTTAACAAGTGGGCTTGATAGGCTAGAAGTAGATTCTTGACAATGATATCTACCTGTTCTTGCTTGGTTGGCATGTTTACCATTTGAGCAACTTTATCCCTCCACCTAGTAAGGAACATGGAGAATGACTCATCTGGAAGTTGCTTTGTGATCTCCAAATCATGCCTGGTAACATCTACTTTAATGTTGTAATGATACTGTCTAACAAAGACATGACAAATATCATCCCATGTTCTTTTTCAGCTTTTGTCCAGTGAAAGAAACCATCTCTTAGCAGCTCCTGTTAGTGATTCTTGAAACATTTGAGCAAGGAGCTTATTGCTAAGTCCCATAGGTTCCATTACTCCTATATACATCTTCAGATGAGTCCTAGGGCATGTGGTTCCATCAAATCTATCCAACTCAGGCATTCTGAATTTAGGAGGAAGCTTGGCATCAGGGAACAAGATCAAGATATCCATATTAATTAAGTCATTATGGTGCTTCAGGGATTTGATGATTTTCTCCATAGCTTCGAGTTTATCCATAAGTAATTTGGTATCTTGAGAGAAAACTTCCCCACCTTGAAAAAGATCTAGGAGAGAGGAAGAGCTAGAGTGGCTAGTGGTGTTTAGGGCTTAAGTATTGGTAGGTTTCTAAGATAGGTCTGGTTTAGATTGTGATTGAGATTATTTTTATTGAGGTTGCTTGGTTAATCAGGACTCGAACTTCCTTAATGATGGCTTGCTTTTATTCCTTCATGTTTTCTACAAATTAGATATATTGAGTAGATAGGACAGCTTGAAAATGCTCTTCATGCTTCTTAAGAAGGTTAGTAATACATGTGGTTAGGGCATCTATGTCAAGCGGGTTGGCCATTGGTACCTTACTAACCAAACTAAAGAATTAAGGTAAGTGCTTGGAGAAGAACCAAGAATATGGACATGCAAACTTTGAGGAAAAGATTCCCTTTGATATTGTGAGCTAATTGCATTTAGGCTTTTGAGGATTTCCTAAGGTTGCATAGGTCAAGGTCTCAGGCTTAAGGTATTAGGTTGAACCAAAGGTACTAGACTTAGGCTAGTGTATTGGATCAAAGGTATTGGGCTTAGGATAGTGTGTTGGGCCAAAGGTATTGGGCTTAGGGTAGTGTGTTGGGCCAAAGGTATTGGGTTTAAGGATAGTGTGTTAGGCCAAAGTTATTGGGCTTAAGGGTAACAGACTGATTTTCAAAGGTGATGGGCCACAGGTGTTGGGCTTAAGGATAGTGTGTTGGGCCAAAGTTATTGGGCTTAAGGGTAACAGACTGGTTTTGAAAGGTGATGGGCCATGGGTGTTAGGCCTAAGGGTAGTGGGTTTGATTTTGAACAAGGGATAGGATCAAGATGATGGTTTTGGCATGGAGAACCTAAGGTGTTTTTTTTTTTTTTTGGGATAAGATTAGGGGCTAGGGGTTAGGTTTAGAAATGAATGTGTTTAGATAGAAGTGAGTATGTGATCCTTCTTTTATTCAAGGTATGACCTAGATTTGAGATGAATGCATGTTTGTTATACAATATGGATGCATCATATGCATGGGGAAAATATTTCATGAGAATGCAAAGATGCAAAGTTTTAATTATGGTACATACAACCTAAGGTCAAGATCTAGGTTCATTATATGAAAAGGGTAAGGGTGGCTTGTACAGGGTACCCGTCACACTAGAGTAGCGATATACCTAACCACATATGAGTCAAGGAGCCTCACGTGGGTCTAGCAGTACGTGCATGCTCGTTACACCTTTGAAAGGATCAAAGGATTCATTACGAGGTGGATGATTTCACTATCGATGAATAGACCTAAGGTGGGTTACCCACTCGATGTTACTTTCTATCCATTGTTTTCCTAAGAAATCTAAGTTCAAAGGCAAGGAGCCAATGCAAATGATGCATGAAAGTCATTTATGTATTGAAAGTGCCAAACTTTGATTTACACCAATTGGTAGTCCTCTTATTTTTTTATAAAAAAGAAGGTGTTCCCCAGTGGAGTTGCCAGCTGTAATGCCTCACTTGAGCATTGGTCTGATATGCCAAGTGGGATCGAAATGCTCATTTAGGTTTGAACTCACGATGGAACCCTCGGAATAGGTTGATTTTGAAAAGAGTTGCCACTATAACTTTATTTTATTTGGGAGAAGATTAAGGGAAAAACCCAAATTAACTCCAATTAATATCCCAGAGGAAAAGATCACTATCCTCGAAACCAAAGAACATTCGAGGACTAGGTTTTCGGTTTATTTAGAAAAATGATTAGTTTGGCAAATTTAATAAAAAATGACTTAAAATAAATTTCATGAATAGTTTACATAATGCATGAACAATTATATAATGCAATAATAAAAAAAAAAATAAACATTCATTCAAAGTGATAAAGCAAATGAAGTAAATGAATTAACTTTACAATTCAAAACCAAAATAGAGGATACTTCCTGTAGCCCTTATGGGTTCTAAGAAAGCCACACATTTTCCAAAATTATTCTAAAGCAATTACTAATAAAAAATACTGCAAAAGAAAGACAAAATCAATATTATAATAAAGAAACAAACTAAAAGCAAATAATGCAAAAAAAAAAAAGAACTAATTCATAAAGTAACATACAAGAGAAAGGTTATACTGTATTTAAATTGGATTTGATGCTTTAAACAAGCAAGCCTATGTATCCCTTTGAATGGAAATCAAAATTCACATAGTTTGCCCTTCTTGCAAAGGGGTTAGTCCACATAGTTTGCCCTTCTTGCGAAGGGGTTAGTTTAGCCTAGCCATTTTATCATGTTTCAGTTCATTGATTGAAAGGTAAGTTGATTGATTAAATCATATTGATTGATTACCAAGTTGTTAATTAGGTCAAGTTTTAATTAACAAGCAGATATATCAATTCAAATTGCTTACCAAGTTAATTTAATCAAATTCTAATCAACATGCCTCAAAATGATGAAAGAAAATGATAAAACATGCCAAGCAAAGAAATAATAAATGAAAAGAATAAGCTAAGCAATCTTAAGAAAATGAAACAAAATAATAAAAGAAGAAAATAAATACCTTACAAGGAGGAGGCTTGGGGACGTAAGGGTGACTCGGACGGCATATTCGAAACCTCCTCAGACTAATTTAAGGAGAGCTACCTTGAAACAACCACCCAAATAAAAATTTAAACTAAAAGTTCGTTCCTTTTGGACCAAACTTGTGGAGATGGTTCGCTTGATGCAAAGGCTAATCAAGCAAACCAAGAGGTTCAAAGGTGAAGAAAATAGAATGGGAGGACCCCTATATATAAGGGAGAGGTTGGGGGAAGGTTTCATACACTTCTGATGTGGGAAAAGTGCACAAAATGAAGAAAAAATGAAAAAATACGAAAACATGACTGCTGCCGCTAGAAGCCCTGCAGTAGCCGTTGGGCTTCTAGCGACAGCCAAGGTCATGATGTGGCAGCCGCAGGGCCTTCTGTGGCTGCCAGGCTGAACTTTGCCCTTTTTTGCGATTTTGGCCTATTTTCACCCGTTTCTTGTACGTTTTACGCCTAGTTTGATTCTATGGGTTTGTAATCAAGTGCCGGTTGTCTGGAGGTGTAAATTTGAGGGTTCATAGCTTTCACTTTCACTCCTCCCATTATCGATCTCATTGATGAAGGAAAGGCACCTGAGACTCCTACCTCTCCTGCTTTGGATTTGAATGCCACTGCTCCCACTTCCACTGTGAATCCTTTTCAAAGTGGAGATTTCTCCAGCTTCTTCAAAGCCAAGAAGTTGATGGAGAAATTTGAGGCCATAGAGAGGACTATTAAGAACATAAGGAAGCATAAAGACATGATAGATGTCGAATCTCTAACTCTCTTCCCTAATGCAAGGATTCCACTAAAATTTAATATGTTGGTCGTGGACAAGTTTAATAGCATTACATGTCCTAAATCTCACATCGAGATGTATGTGGGCACCATGAGACCCTTTGGTGTGGATGACGAGCTCCTTGCTCAATTATTCCAATAATCCTTGACTGAAGCTGCTGTTAGGTGGTTTCTAGATTTGACTAAAATTACAAGAAGACTTGGGATGGCATGTGCAACACATTTATCAGGCAATACGATTACAACATCAAGGTGGATGTCACTTGTTGAGATCTAAAAACCACCAAACAAGGGCAAAAAGAATCTTTCATTGCGTTCCTTACAAGATGAATGTCAAAAGCAGCATAAATGGTGAACCATCCATCTAAAGTAGAGGAAATTGACATCATTGTCAATAACATCCTCCCCTAATACTATAAGCATTTGCAAACATAATACCTTCCTAGCTTTAAAGTTCTCATTGCCGCCACTTCCAAGATTGAGGATTTAATTCAATCGAGATGAATAAAGAATGAATCCTTTAGGTATCACAAGAACAACGATTACACCACCATACCACCAATCACAACTCAATGACCCCTTCTAGATGTCCAACTCAATAGTAACACCACCATTTCAATTCATCAATCAAAATCAAACTCAAGCATATATATACAAAAAGATTATTATTATACTTAAAACATAAATCTCTTCTTAACAACTTAATTATATTTCTCAACTAATTAAAACATTGCTTAAAAATAATTTACTTAAAAATATAATATAATTTAATTCTTTACTTCAAACCTTTATAATATGTTGCAAAATTATAATTAATTCAATTTTCTAACAATATTAAACTTAAACTTATAAAACATTTTAATTCATTATAAATATCATACATATGACTTAAAAATAGATCACATAATTAATTACATTCAACATTCATATTAAAACAGTAAAAAAATATGTAAATAAATTTATAAAAATTACTATTTAAAGAATACATAATATTTTAAAATAAATTAAATCCATTCATATTATATAAATTTCATGGAAATTATATTAATCTCAAATTCATTAATTCAACACTAAGAACATGCATACAATTCATAAACATATACAATTTCTAGCAATGCATGATTTGAAATTCGAGTATCACAATGAAATTTAAGGATTTCAGACCCACATGGAATCCAATTGAATGAAGGGTCATAAAATGCATGTAGAGGTGAAATAGAGCTGCTAGAAGTTTGGCTTACCAGAGATCTCGCTAGTCATTACACATTCCACCATTTGGGAGATTTCTAAAGTCCTAATGAAACATTGCTAGTGGTGTTGAAAAGGTAATAACCTCAGGAGTTCAAATGTGCCAAAAGTGTCAATCCACTTACCGGCATAGCATTAGAAAATTACTAGATTCATAGGTCAATTTCTCTCAATTTGATAATTCTCTCATGATCCAATAGATATCAAAAGAAATCTTGTGAAGAGATAATTCTAAAGCATCTTAAATCACCTGAATCAAATTTTAGACGAGAGAGCTATGACCACTTAAAATTTTGATCACTAGAGTTCGCCGAAATTCACAACTGCAAATTTGGTATGTGTGTCTAGCAATTTCAAGTATCTTATCAGAGTGACTCTAGCCTTGTTAGCTTCATCTAGATGTTATATTTTCAACCAAACTAGTATTGCATCATTTCGAGGTCCAGTGATCAAGTTATGGACGAAAATGTATAAGTTGCTCAATTTTCTTCTCTCCCTTCTCCCCCTTTCTTGTCTATCATCTCTCCCTTCTGTAGATGCTGCTTTTTCTTGGTAGCTAGACAACCAGTGAAGGCTACCACATAGTAGTCTCTAGTTGGTTGGTCCTTTTTTCTTTAAAAATTTATAGAAAATTCATTTTAAGTCCAAAAATTACAAATAAATAGTCATTAAATTACTTATAAAATATAGTTTAATTTAATATATTAAAACTTGAAAAATGACCACTTTTATATTTATTAAAAATAATTGAATACAAAACTAATTTTCAAAAATTCTTAAAAATTAATATTTAAGTACTAAGATATAAAATTTATTATCCTCATATTTAATTTTACCAAATATAAATTTTATGATATCCAAATTTGATTTAATTTAAATTTCAGGTTGGTACATTTTCTCTCCCTTAAAAAAAATTTGATCTCAAATTTTCAATAAAAATAATCAATAAATATGAAACACAATACTCATTTATTAAGATAATAAAAGTTCAAAACATCATAATATCAAAACATCATAATACAAGGCCAACTCAAATAACTGCAAGCAGAAAGGGATATTTCTTTGTCATCTTAACTTCAACTTTACTAGCACACTCCTCAGATTTTCAAATTAGAATAAGCATTTCACATCCAAGCCAAACTTCTCCACTATGCTTTTACTACACACTCTAGTATAATACCTTAAAACCACAAACTAAAACTCATAGGGTAACTATTCTGCCAATTCACAATCACTTCATGGTCTTTATACTGTAGTCCATTCTAACAAATTTTGATGTGTTGATCATTTATTATTTTACATCATTTATCCAGAGGATTGTAATGTATTCTAAGTATATTCAAAGCTATTTGATTTCCAAAATCATTCAAAAGCTATTTAAAAATCAAAACATTCTCTTTTTGTTTTGAAACTCAAGGTACCGTGTCCAAAGATGATAGACTAATATGCAACCTTAATGCAATGCATGGCCAGTAATGTGTGACTTTATGATGCAAGACCCAATATATATGCAGACGGACAAAAGCATGAAGTTTGAAAATAATAAACTTCCCAAGACTACTTTTAAAAACACACTTAAAAATCATTTATCATTTTCAAACTCATTTACATAATCAATTCAAAACTAAAGCATTTAATTTCAAAGGCATTTAGTAAGTCAAAATTTAACCATTTTAAATCTTTAATATATCAAAGTCCTCATGGATTCTCAAAAATCACAATTAGCATGGCCTCGATATCTTCCACTTCATGAAAGTACATATCCTTTTACACTCTAACTACACTCTATGCGTCCAGAAGAGTCTTCATTGCTGAAGAATTACTACTAGCATTATGTATCCTCTTATTGCAAGTCATATGTCTGGAAAGAGTTATCGACTCCATTGTACCAAAAAAAGCATACAACACCCACATATACAAACATAACTAATAAACATAAGTAATAATGATGACAAACTCATATCATACAGTTAATATTGAATTGGAGGCAAGAGAAACATAATGAGACAAATAGCAATCCTATAATCCACATATTACAAGAACTTAGACCATCCAGGACTTTGTTAACTCTAACATATCATACAGATAAAGTTGAATTGGAGGCATGAGAAACTCAACAAGATGAATAGGGATTCTATATTTCATAGTTACAAGAACTTAGACCATCCAAAACTTCCTTAACTTTGAACATAGAGGTGAAATGACTTTTACTCTATTACCAACTTTGTCACCTGAACTTGAGTGCATGTGACTAGCACTAAAGAGCGAAAAAGCATAAGGCTTCCAGAACTCATAGTAGCCTAAGTACTCATTAAATGATAAAGCAATCTATATGACAATTGTAACTATCACAAAACATGGCTATGGATCCACCTATTAAGCAAAAAATGCCAAATATCACATCAAATCAATGTCACTCAGGGCAATCACCTCAATCATGTCAATATCCTCATCAATGTTTCTTGCTTAACATAACTTTTCATCAAACTCAAAAGAAACCAAACAATTGACAAAATAGTATAGAATCACATAACAAAAAAAAAAAAAAAGGCAATGCGGAGTGCTAGAGTTCTACAATACAAAATAATATGAAGTTTATGATATAACCGGATGATAAAACAAGCTTCACTACCGAAGGATGAAAGGCAAGAATAACTCAACATAAAATTTCTTCTCGAGTTCAATCCATAACCTAGAAAAATATTGAACAGGGATCAATGTCCAACTCAATGAGCTATGTAATATCAATATAACACATTATTCAAAAATCAGAAATGCTAATGCATAATGTCAACTGGACAAATAGTCACATAATCAAGTAAGGATGAGAATTATCCTGTAGGAACTATACTAAACCTTAATATGGACTGCTGGTCCCCTATTTGGCTCTCTTAGTCCAAATACTGTCTCTTAAATCTAATACATAGAGTCCCAGCCATCAATAGCCTAAGCTGCGCAGCGCTGGGCGGTGAGCAAGCCCCTAAGTCATCATATACTAGTCATTATCAATATCAGATTCACATTCCTAAGTGGTTTTATGTCATCCCAATCCTATCCAATAATTACAAGTAATATGCAACACAAATAATAATGAACAATCACATACATATGCTAGGATGCTTAACTTATATTCATAATGCATAATAATATATATAGTATATAAACAATCAGTGCACGTATGCAAGCAATATATTAAATAATAAGAAAATAGTTGGTTATATTAAACTATATAACTCACAACTTTGACAGAGATCCCCATAGCACTCCTCGAGGTAAGATATTTGATGACTAGGAAAACACTTTGATATCAATACTGGACAAAATATGAAGTTATTAGAATGTAGACAACCTGAATTATAACTAGTAATGCTAACACAACAACCCTAAAGATTTGGCAAATTTTTGGAAAAGTCTCTCTTATAACTAGAACTTAACTCTGCTGAACAAAGAAACATGTATTTCTAAATAACATTTGTAGCTAATATAAATCAATACAACTCAATGACCCCCTAGATCTCTAATTCGGTAATAACACCATCATTTCAATTCATTATTCAAAATCAAACTCAAGTACATATATACAAGAAGATTATTATTGTACTTCAAATATAAATTTCTTCTCAACAACTTAATTACATTTCTCAACTAATTAAAATATTGCTTAAAAAATAATTTACTTTAATTAATAGTTCATTATTAATTAAAGTTTGATTTTGTGGACAACACTAAGAAAGTAATTTCAAAATATAAAGATATCTCGAGCTTGTAACTTTGGATTATCGAGACAGCTCATCAAAATTTTTCCATATGATTATGTTTTTGTAGGTCTGAATTAATGTTTATACAAACCAATGTATATAATTTTTTTTTTATTATTCCTTTTGTCAGGTCTTTATATATATATATATATATAGTCGAGATTATTAAAAAAAAATAATAATAAAAAATATTTACATATAAATAAAATAATAACAATAAAAACAATAGATAAAATAATAACAATAGTTTGTGCATCTTAAAATATTTTTAAAAAATAAATTAAATAAAATATATAAAACTAAAATCAACGCAATTCGCGGACTGAAGATTAATATTTATGTATTGTTAGTATTTTTATATGTGCATTGCATAAGTTAAATAAATTTCAAATGCGTGATTGTATGTGATTTACAATTATATAACATTTAATTACCATTAATGTAAGTATCTCAAATATTAAGGGCTCAATTAAAAAATTTTATTTAGAGGATTAAAATTAATAAGAGAAAACTTTCTAATAATTTTTGTTTCGAATAGCAGTAAGTAATTTTATATAAATATATTGTAAAAGTACATTTTAAAAGAATAAATTGTTTTTGATATTTAATATTTACACAATGAAAATTAATTAAATAATTTTAATATTTGAAATTATTTACAAAATTTAATTTTAAGGAGATTAATAAAAAATTTTGAAATATTAATTAAAAAATTAATCTAATTATATATGGATAATATATACAATTTTTAAGTAAATTGAAGGACCAAGACTCCTACATCTCCTTTAGTTAGGCTAACGGCGTGTACGGAATATTAAAGTTTATGGGTTCGTACGTACGTGAGTTTATAAATGGATAAGTATTTGAATCTACTTATACAAAATTAATTGGCTTGTACTAAGTCCAACACCCTTTGATATGGGATTTATTTCCCTATACACCTCTTCAAGTGCAACCGGATATGACCCATGGCCAACATCAACATGTCAGTTGACAATTGCTTACAAATGGATAAGCTGACATCTTTTTTTTAGTTTTAGTCTAGACTAGCATCATCATCAGTCTAACAACAAGGGGTTTAAACATGGGTCCCAGGATTCAGCCCGTTTGGGCATGAAGCTCTAATACTATATTAAAATCTATGGGTCTATTCATAGATGGGCTTATGAGTGGGCAAGTGTTAGTACAAAACCAATTAGCTTGTACTAGGTCCAACATTCACTCACTAATAAATCTTTCGATATGAGATTCATTTCCCAACATTAAATATATTAAAATGATTATAAAAATTATAAATAAAAAAAATGATATTATGTGTTTAGTCTTTATTTTATTTATTTCTCAGTCATTAATGTGTCATTCCACTGTATTAATTGCTAATGGCATATACAGAACATATTAAATAATTATAAAATATTTTGAATAAAAAAATGATATTGTATGTTTAGATGAGTGTATTGAATTAAGAGAATTAAATATTTTTTTGGATTTAAAAAGTCAGAAAGTATTCAATAATGATTTTTAAAAACTCTATAAAAGTCAAGAGGTATTCAATAATGACTTTCAAAGATTTTAAAAATTCTATAAAAATCAAGGAATATTCAACTACAATTTGTAAAGTCCATAAAAGTAAACACGTATTCAAAAAGTGATTGACTTTAGAGGTGTATTCAATTATGATTTTTAAGGATATTAATAGATTTTTTTTAAGTGAATAATTTTTGCAGAGTTTGTAGACTTTTAATGACTTTTATAGAGTTCATGAATTTGTCAATGACTTTCATAGATTTTATTTTAAAAGACTTTTATAGACATTTATGGACTTTTATAGACATTAATCAATTTTTATTGATTTTGATTTAATTAATAAATACATTTGTTGATGTAATAAATTTATATTTCTCATATGTTAAAATTAATTTTTAGAATAATTAATAAATGTAGTGCTCTCAATTTATTTTTTTAATAATTACATGACAAAGTATTGTAAACTATTCAAGTCAATAGACTTTCCCTTTTGCACATAAAATAATTCTTAAACAATTCAATATCATGTGAAAAAATTCAGACCTCAATGACATTGTATACAAAGTTAGGAAACACAAAAAGAAACGGATGACACTGAGACAAAAGCACATAAAATGTACCTATATGCTTAATAAGACCATCATATTTCATAACTAGATAAAAACAACATGGAAAGATTGTAAGAACATGTTATGGCCAAACCAATAATATTTAAAAATAGAAGATAGTACCCTAACTACGAGGAAGCAAATTACACAGTGCCAAATTGGACACAAGAATTGTAGAAATTTGATTTCTTCATCAAGAAATATCTAACTAATCCATATATCAAAACTAAAACAATATTAAAAAAAAATCTAATGCTCATTATGATCCACATGCTCAACATTACTCCATATATCATTAGCTATAGTGGCTTTCCATTCGTTAGCAGAATTTCTTTGTTGCTCTTCAGTTTCAATAAATGGTTCAAAGTCGTCTTCTTAATTAGTTAGTATATGTGAAGATGATGAAGTTTCAATATCTAGTTCAATTGGAAGTTCATCTGAACGACACTCCTTTCAAAGAAAGTTATGCAATCCTGCACATGCTAATACTAACTCTGCTTGTGTGTTAAAAGGAAATGGAGGAGCTATTTTGAAAATTGTAAGTTGCAATTTAAATATACCAAATAATCTCTCAACTATATTCCTCAAAGAAGCATGACAAAGGTTGAATAACTCATTTGCATTTTTAGGATGACGACCTTGACCATGGAAATCTTGAAGGTGATAGCGAACACCTCGAAAAGGAGCTAAAAACTGGAGTCGATTTGGAAATGCACAATCTAGTAAAAAATATTTGCCTGGCATACACAATAAATTACATATTAAATAAAAGAACTGAAAATATATAAAAAGTGAAAAAATTAAAATAACAAATATACAAAAAAAAAAAAAAAAACTCGTGGCACTTTAAGTCCATTACTCCTTGATAGTGTATCATTTAACACTTTTGAATCATGAGTGGATCCCTCCTACCCACTAAATACATATATGAATTCCAAATCAAAATTACAAGTTGCTAAAACATTTTGTGAAATTATTCCATGATGATTGCGATGGCTTCTTGTGTCACATCCAGTTATCAATGCTGGAATGTGAGTACCATCAATAGCTCCAATACAATCCTAAAATAGTTTAAGTAAATAAAAGATGTTAGAAAAATAACAATAATAAAAATATATAGAAACAGTAGTAATAATAATATAACACTCTAAAAATAAAAATGATAACATATTTTATTAAAAAAATTACTTATTTTAAAGTAAGGATAAAACCTTGTTCTTTCTCTATTTTTTCTGGCACTGAGGAGCTTGGTTTTGCCATCATATCTATTGCGATTTTGTTTAATGCTCTCAAAATATTATTGAAACTTTGGCTAGTAGTGAAATGTGATCGGCCAAAACTTTTACGAACTAAGCAATATCTTGAATTTTGACCAACAGTGAGTAGAAATGTTGCAAGCATTTCTTCAACACAAATAAACCTTGTATCCTGTAAGAGTGTTTTTCCTCTAATAATGTGACACAACTTGAGAAACACATTGGGATACATTCTATATATTTGTCGAAAGTGTTCTGGATCCTCATTTAAAATTTTACGAATATAATCATACCCACTTGAAGTTATTGGTCGCCTAGTTAGAGGATGATGGACATGTTCATGGGACATGCTAAATATAACCTCATTCAGGACACATAGAATTGCTTGAATCATAGCCAACAAATATTTAATAGTTTCATACCATTTTTCATCCATCTCTTCTTCTTGTACTTCTTGATTCTCTACATCTTCATCTCTATGCATGTTGTGAGATGTATAAATAAAACCACCTGAAATGGAAAAACAAAATAAATAACCTATGTGAACATGAATTAATTCTTGAAAAGTTATAAGACACAAGTTATAAAAATTTCATAAGACACAAGTTAAAAAAATCCATTCTCCATTCTCAAAGGCTAATATAAAAATAAACATAACCAATGAACATCTCAAAATAGCATAATTTATCACTATTCTAAATTTTATTCAAAGGAAAAAAACACACAAAGTATATAGTAAAATGGTTTACTAGTTCCCAAAAAAAAAAAAAAAAAGAAAAAACACATAAACACCAAAACAATAATAAAATTGATAATAGAAGAATATTATAATTCATTGCTCCAGTTTATAATTTATCCATTCAAAACGTTCTTTTGGTGTCATTTTTTGAAACTCGATCTTCTTTGCTCTATTATTAAGCAACTTAAGTGCCTTGTAAGGTGCACACTTATCCAAGTTTGGTATTTCTTTGATAAGATCCCAACAACTGTATCCGCTGCTATCAAATGAACAAATAGCTTCAGCCAGCTTGTCAACAGATTGAGTGAGTTTGTATATAACATTCAATTGATTGTTGTTGTACTCAAAAGGCAGATTTTCCTTCCAACTCACTTCTACTGCATTTTTTGGGTGCTGGAGAGGCCTCTACATTCATGAGTTCTGAAGGTAGCGACTAAGTGGAATGACGATAAGATGGAGACTGATATAAAGAATCTTGTGTATCATTCGGTAAAAAAGTTGCAATATTATGATCATAAACCAAGTTATCTAAAGCAGAACCTCTACTTTTTTCTTCCATATTTGTTCTCGCATTAGTGTCATCTCCTAATCCAATTGCATATCTTCCAATAGCAGTCCCATTTCCAATTGCAACTCTCAAATCTTCATAGTCCCCAAACATATCTGTGTAATAACTTTTATGGATAGGATGAGACTAATCAAGATAAAAAAAAATGTTAGTATAAGAAACATACATACAATTCTTGAAATTATAGAACAATATAGATTGATTTAAATAAGAAAATTACCTTAAAGTAATCTTCCCATACTTCATCTGGAGCAATAAATTTTTTTGTCATAGGGTCCCATCCAAACCCCGAACTATAACGCAAAAGATTGCAATAATTGTTGTATCTTTGTTTAAACCATTTCAAATAGCTCAGATATTGAGAATAATTTTTTTGACATCCAAGTTTTTCATTCTGAATAGGGAGTATCCTTTTCTCAATAGTTTGTTTGCTTAATAAGCCACTATTATCATGCCAACTCCGCTTTGCAACATCAATCATGAGTTTTAGTAACTCATTAGTTTCTTCAACTGTCCATAATTTATATTTTTCTCCAACTTTTCCTTTAACCTTGTCATTTCCTTGGTTTGTATCTTCCATATAATATTACTATATCATGAATACAATATGATAGACAAATAAGAATACATTCACTAATAAAAAATAACAAAATTATCTTTCTAATATGGTTGCAGTTGAATGATTCTAGCACTACTAAAGTTTATTTATTTTGGTATCTTTCAATAAACAAATGAAAATAAACAAAAGTCAAAACATCTTTTTTCAATGTTGAAGTTCACGATTATCAATATAAAAATATATACAATTGATCTTTCAAACAATTAATTCAAGGTATCACAAGTAAAATTTATGTCTGATATCCATTCTTCATTTATGTCCTAAAATCAGCCAATCCAACAGGATGAGTAAGTGACTCTATACTAGATTTGCTTAAAATAATAAAAATAATAATAAAATGATTAAATATTATTATCATTATAATATTATTATCATTATCATTAAAAATATTATTATTAAATAAAATGATAATAATAATAAATATTATTATCATTTATCCTATTAATCCATTCTAATACCAGTTGAACAGGAAACTAGATTCTTTCATATTTAAGGGTTGTGAAGATTATAATAAAACTAATATGGTAGTTTGCAATGAAATATGCACTTCATTGTAGGGAACAAAGGAACCGCAACTAAAAACTTTCACTGCCTTAGGAAGCAACATATTCAATAGTATATTTTACTGTAAAACATAAAACAACAATTCCCACTAAATAACATCTTTCTTCTCTTTGAAAAGCAAAATCAATAGTGGATTTATAACAGTGTCATCAATTCAACTGAGGATTTCTTGCCAACTCAAGAAAACAAATATAATTAATTATGATTAGCCCATATAGTTTTATTAATGAATAAAAATAAAAAAAATAAAGAAAAAGAAGTGGGACAAAGACAAGTAAAGGGAAAGAGAGCCACAAACCCACAATAATTGAATTGAAACAGAAAGAGAAAGAAATAGATCCTAATCAACCTTTTTTGATGGGAATTTTATGGGTTTTGCTTCAATTTTGTACTTTTTGTTATTTGTAAAATTCAACAATAGAAAACCTAAAACACCATATATTCATTGCTATAAGAAAAACTAATCCAAAAGATAGGTTGGAGAAATATCAGTCGTTACTCTTTAAGGTTCAAGGTCGCTTTCTTCTTTTTTTTTTTTCCTCTGCAATTGACGCTTCAATACCTAGAAAAGAAAGTCTGTTGAAATCTTGAGAGAGAGTGAAAGAAAATATTTAAGGCTTTGTATTTATATTATCACACAAAAAGTCATTGAAAGTATTCAAAAGTCCATTATAAAAGTTGATGACTTTTTCAGTACTACCTTAATTTTATATACTCTATCAAAGTTGTAATTTAATACTTGCTGAATTTTGAAGACTTTTTTAAAGTATTTAAAATTCATTATTGAATACCCCCTCACTTTTGTGGAGTCTTTAAAAGTTTTTATTGAATACCACCTAACTTTTCAAATCCATTAAAGTCATTAAAATTCTTAACCCAATACACCCCCCTTATAAATAATAGACTTTTGTATACTTTCACTGACTTTTCTAAAGATTTTAGCTGACTTTTTTTTTTGAAGTGACATACAAAAAAAATAAAATAAGAAGGGCATATTCAATTAAGACTTTTAAAGAATTTTATAGACTTTTTTTAAGTGAATGACATTTGCCGAATTCATGAATTTTTAATGACTTTTATGAAGTTTATAAATGTATGAATAACTTTTATCTTTATTTTAAAAAATATATATATATATATTGGTAGACTTTTATAGACATTAATAGACTTTTATTGATTTCTAATATCTATTTTATATAATGATAGACAAGTAAAAGGTTTCTCGGGAGTAATAAAGAAATTAGTGGTCATAGCCGTGCCTTTAATTTACTATTCACATTGCCTTATCTACTCTACACACAACCTTAATCATATGCTTTCTTTCTATTATTTTGCTATCCAAATAATCTTGGTTACAAATTATAGTTGTTTACCTTAGAATGTTTCTCTATACTAAAAAATATACATAACAAGACCTTATAATGTTCAAGTAAAATTCCATACTATCTATATCTGAAAGTCAAGTTTTTTGCACTTCAAAATTAGAAACACAATAAAAAACTAGTTCTAAAGTATATGTGTTTTATATTTGATAGAATCATTTATTTTTCTTTTCTTTCTACTTTGACACATTATATATTTATATAAGATACATTAATTTAATTAATTGACTCTAATCAAACTTGTTGTGAAACTTTGAAAATTTTATGTATTGTCAAACTCATTTCACCAAATTGGAGTTTCTTTAACAGTTTGATAAAAAAATGAAAACTTCAATATTGGAGTAGCTAAGCAGCAATGAAAGATATTGAAATTATGATATTTTATCGTACAACTAGATGACGGATTATATAAACTTTTTAAAATTACGCATTCTATTAAAAGAAAAAAAAAAGAACTTTTTTTAAATTTTGTTTATATTCCTATTCATAAAGGTTAATTTAATTTAAATAATTAATTGCGCTTAGGTACCCAACCATTAACATATTCTTATCAACTATGTGTTTATATCTTGTATGTTAGTTTTTTTTTTCTTTTTTGAAGGATGTGAAACATACAAAATGGCACTAATGCTTTACACACTTAGTTCTTTAGGATTTTGCCTTTTTACAATATTTTTAATAGGATTTCTTCCAATAAACTCTTAAGATATAATGATTGATGTGTTTAAAATCTCATAAGATTTGAGTACAAGTTAGAATAAGAATGTGAGCTAACATCATTAGCTTACAATGAAGAACACTCAAAGAAATTTAAGTTTTGGCTCAAGTGTTCTAAAAACAAAGTATGAGTTTACAAAGTAGAAATTGAAGGCTCTTGGCTTAATATAACACTTGATTTTCACTTGGCAAGAGTCCCAATCTTCATTTGAAATTTCTAGTATATATAGGAGTCATAAATGTGATTATTGGGCTCTTAAACCAAGTAATAACTTCTCCTCCAACATTCCAATGGCGAGAAATCTTTCCACATTTTGCCTGATGTGTAGTGTTCATAGTGGTGAAACATTTCTTTTTATGGTTGTGATGATTGTCAAGGTTAAGGGTGAAAACTAGGATTAGCTACTATCTAGTAGTCACAGTAGTGACTGATCAAGTCAGGGTTGTGAGTCAATTTCTTCAAGACCATAAGCACATCTCAAGGTAGGGAATTTTGATTTTGCTTAAAACTTAAAATATGTTCATGGTTGTGAAATGTTGAGTAGAAGTCATGATAGCAAGTGACCGTTGACTTTTGTTTCTTCCAAACGTTAAACATTATACTTGAGATCTTCTTTGAATCTTGTGCAAGTTAAACTCTTTATTGAGATGGTGATAACGATCATAAGGTAATTACTTACGACCATGAAATCTATTTACTAGATAAAGTAGTAAACTGAAATAGAATGTATTCATAATATTATGTTGTAATAATACACCACTTTTCAAAATTTTGGTATCATCAAAATATATAAGGCGACAACATAATTTATATAACAAGTACTAATATGTGAGACTGTTCATGCCAACTTGTAAAATCCTAGACCAATTTCTTATCAACGCTCCTCATCAATTAATTCCTTATCATCTTAAACATAGTGATGATAGGCTTTGTTCTTGCTTTTAAAATATATTTGTTGAAGCACTCACACATGTTGTTCAGGAGTATGTCACACCTTATCTCAGGTTTGAAGTAAGTTCTTCTCCAATTCTAGCATAGCCTAGCCCTAAGTCATTCTCTGCATTCAACTGATTTCTTCTCAACTTCTTCAAAGCATGTCTCAAGCTAGCTCATGTAACTTGCTTTACCATAATTCCATAGGAAGTCCTTGTACACTTTCTCTTTAAATAGCACCCATGTGTTAGCCCATAGATGTCTAACAAACATCATGTGCTCACCATTTGGGAACAGACCATAGATTATAATGAGTAGTCCCCAAATATTAAAAATAAAAACTAATATTACTATGTGAATGGACTTTATATAAATATAAAAATTGCATGTGAATGAATTCATACCTTTTGTCTATCTGACATAAAAGTCCATTGGTGTGAATTAATTATTTCCAAATCTATCTTAATTTAACATATTTAGGAACTATCCTTAATTATCTTTGTTTTATGTTCTAACCACTACATAAGCAATGGGGTAGATGTAGTCATTTGAATCTATGCCAATAGCAAACAATAACTAGCATCCATATCTACTCTTAAGCCAGCATCCATCACTTGAATCAGTTTCATATGCAACTTATCACTTGGTGCATAATATTATTCCTAGTCTGAATCATCCACTCCTAATCCATCTATGGTTGGATCAATCCCATCATCAGTAGTGATTCTTGGTCTCCCTCTTGGTCTATATCTACATTGGATGCAATCTTGGCCTCAACAGTACTATTATTCTCAGCTAATGCAGCAGCAAAATCATCATCCATACCTTGAAGATCATAGCCTAGATCATTAAAGTTCATCTCATCAACTTTTGCTTCATTCACTTCAACTAATGATGAACAGATAAAATTCGATCTTGGATGACGTTCATCATGTTTAACTTATGTTGATCAAGTTCAACTTTAGGTTTCTTAGCTTGGTCATTTTTAGCTTTATATGCATCAAGTACAACTAGATCAGAGTGATATGCATTAAATTCAGCTTTTTATTGCATTAGTTTCAACATCATCTACTAAAGTTGCATTAGTTTCAGCATCATTTGTTGTAGCTAGCTTTCTTCCTTGCTGACTTGCAATTCTTACTCTCTAAGACTCACTCTATTTAGGTACATGTGCTTTAATAGTCAATTGACCTTCATCTATTTCTTTAATCATAACAGATTTTTATTGAATATTTCCAATTATATAATTGTTGATCATTAAAATGCTCCACATATAAGTCCACTTCCACCACATTAGTTGCATGTAGACACATCTCGTAAAAATGAGAACCGCCTTTAATTAGCCTCAAACCATCTTCATAACTCTTACAAGGCATACACCAACAACATTTCCCTTCTACTCGAATGTCATACAACACTTCATCATTTCATACCTGGACATCTTATCAGGATCACAATCCCATATGCAATTCACACACCTCACCATTGAAATAACCTGTATCCCTTTAGTCCCATTATAATGAAATGTGAGATTGAATTTGCCATTTGTTGCTGTATTAACAACAAACACATGTTAATACTGCTGATATGCACTAAACATTTAAAAAAAGAGAGAGGATAATTTGCATTATATATGGACTAGCAATATTGACTCCAAGTAAGTGTACAATATATTGTTTAAATCCTAATTTACTCCATTATTAGAATTCCAATAAATTCTTATAACCATACTCATACAAAGATCATAAATGAATGGAAAATTTTCATTTTTGTTTAGTATAACTACCAATTACCATTAAACTAACAAATAATATAGCATATAATTCACAAAAGAGGTTGCTATGAAAGGCAATTAGACACATGCCCTAGTTTGACAGATTCTATGCTAAGATACCACACTCAGTCATAGCCTTTTTTGGGATATGTTGTTTAAATTTTAAAATCTTTCACAAATATGTTGTTCTATATGTATAGTGTTGATACAAACATTTGTTATCACTTTATGCACTAAAATGGTTATTTTTTTTATTCAATTAGTGAGAAAATGGGTATTACCATAAACATATCATAAAATCAGACCTTTGACTATATTAGCTTGTGTTTTAGATAAAATTTGAGATGGAACTTTTATAACATTCCCACCTTCAAAATTAGAGTAGCAGTGGAACAAATAAACCACCAACAAGCATTCATTCATTAAGCTAACAGTATATATGTACCGATATGCACTAATAATTTTAATATTTACATATATGGGAATTTAAATCCTTAAATAATTTAGTGGCAAGTGAGGACATTACAGTATTAAATCCAGTAAATTTCTCAGTTAAATTTACATGTACCTTTCCAATTCAATGAACCCATTTAACCCACCAAACTCATTATCAAAATTCCAAAAGCAATTTAATATCAATTTAAAATGACAATGACAGATGAGTAAGTAGTTTGTTTCAAACCTAGTTTCCTTAGATCCATCAGCAAATTTAGGTCCACCACTTGCAATGAGTTTCACACTCTCCAATTTGTACTTTTCCCCAAGTCAAATAGCTTTCTAACCGTCCTCGACTCACTGTGAATGAAAGATTTGTTGAATGGAAGTGCTTGTCAGCTAGTCATTACCAGTGCTTATGGCAGTTAGATAGGAGTATTATTTGGTTACATTTTCATATAATTCAATGATATTTGTGGGATGTTTTTTAAATGAAGGATGATAATGTGCATTAGTGATATATTGGAAGATGACGAGTGAAATTAACTCTAAGTTGTATAAAAGTAAAATTATTAATTTGATATAGAGTGCACATCAATTTTTTGATTAGAGAATTAATAAAAAAAAGTTATAAAAATGACTATAATCATAATATCAATACAAAGTTAATGTTATAAATTAAAGAAAAAAGATTGTGATATTATTAAATATATAGGTAAAAGATGATGGATGAAATTAGTCTTGTAATTTAATGATAAAATTCTAAATAATAAAGTTTATAGCATTTGGATTATTAATGCGATTTAAAATTTTTACTGTGAAATTTGTTCTCTCTTTTTTTTTACAGCTTTATTCATTAGGGATTGAGGGTTTTTTTTTTTTTTATGAATATTATAAAGGATTAATGTAGCATTTAGATTTGATACATTTTCAAAATATATAAGCAAATCTATAATTAACTCAATACATAATTAATGACTAAACTTTCAATTTAGAACCCTTTTTTTTTTTTTTTTGCCAAAAAGAATATATATATATAAATTGTAAAAATGAAAAATAGTATATTTTTTGGCTGAGTTTATTTAATACAATTGAAAAATGAAAAAGAATAAGATAAATAATTAAATTTTAAATAATTTACCTCGTGAATGTACAATTAACAAAAATATTGATATCAATATATTCTAATATTGATAGAATGTGATAAGGGTAAAAATTAGACCTATGAGATCTGGGCCCATGTTGCAGTCCAAGCCTAGATCTCCAAGAGGATTATTTAAGTCTTTTACACATCTTTTGAAGTCTTAACCACATATACCTTATGGAAAGACAAGTGTCCTATCCAAAATAGACATCGACATCACCTTTAACGGAAGACTTGACAAAGGACTTTTTGAACAAGCTTTTCGACTCTTTAGTCCCTTATAATGGCTCAAACATCTAAACAAGCTCTTTCATTACTGCTCCGTATCCTTTTCTCTTGACGAAGAGACAATTGATCCAAAAAGGCTTGCTGTCTCATCTAACAGTTGGTTACCTGCTACCTCCTGTCAGTCCAAAAGTAGCTTTGACTCATCCATATGCGAGATACTATTCAATGATGACCTAGACAAGCCTATCTGCCATGACAGAGGCATGTCCTTTTGACACATCATCTTCACCTACCCCAAAGAAAGAGAAGGATCACCAGGTATAGAAGGGAAAGACTAATGCCATATTAAGATTAATTGATTCTACAACTTCTCACCTCCTTCTTATACTCCAAATTTTATGGTCTTGAGGGAGTCATCTTCTTCCTCTAGATCTCTAACTTCCTAAGCTTGAATTTGACTTAAGTATTGGAGTAGTCTTGCCAAGCTTAGGCTTGGCTCCTCTAACATAGATCTTCTCTTTTGCAAGTTCATCATCATCCTCATTCCAGTCCAAGAATACACCTAAACCTAGATTGTCTAGCCTAATTCCATCTTCGAAGATTAAACACTGATCAAAATAGCCTTATTTATGGGAACAATTGACTAGATATTTCTAGGAAAAACCCAGAAACCTCTTTTTTTTTTTCTTTGAAGCTTGCCATACTAGCTTGCTTTTCTTCCCTATGAACTATGATGCACTTGCTCACAAAGTTTTAAAAACCCACTTTACACCTACAAAAGAAGCTTTCACCTATACATGCAGCATGACAAACCCAAATGAGAAAGACATACATCCACCTCCAATAGGTCTCACTTTCACACCCACCTCAGAAACTCACATGCTTGTACCCACTATCCTAAACCCTTAATCCTTGGGCCTAGTTTCCTCCTTATATCATCTTACTAGTTTATTCACTCAATAAAATGCAGCAAGTCCAAGCAACACTGCATCTAGTCCCATTCCTCCTTAATTAGCTCCTACCATACAGTTCTTAGATGCTATAGCAGCCACTATGCATGCCATGCAAATGCCCTCAGCCCCTATAACTCCTCATATAACCCTTATCTCGGGTCTTAACCATTAGCCTCTAGTAAATAGAACACTGGCTTTCATAGCACCCTCAGGAATTATAGATGACCATGAGCTAGAAATGTTGAGGGGGTTGCACCTTTAGTCAGTAATAGGCAAAATCAGCAAGGATAAATCTCTACCATATGGTGAACCCTTGCATGCATGAAGTAGGGGTATGTATGGCAAAGATAGAGAGTATTCTAGAGAAGGAAGATGCTCTAACTGCCGTAGGGGGATGTCAAAGATAGGGCAAGTAAAGGGAGAGATAGGAGACAAACATCATATAGAAATGGTGATGGAAGAAGGGAGGAAATGAGAGACAAAGAAGATAGAGGTCTAGATAGATAGTCTCAAAAAAGAGAAGCCATACGGTGTGCTACTTCTCATAGAGACCATTAAAGGGATCAAAGAGGTCAAGAGGCAACTAATAAAAATGAACAGAAGGATGTGAGATAGGTAGTGAAGAAAGTTCTCAAAGAGATGGTTGGCGAGAAAGGAAAGAAGACTCTAGATAAAAACTTGGCTTTAGCTCTTAAGTCACCATTTGTGAGGAGGATATGTGACTTTAAGATGCTTAAGAAATTTAAACAGCCCACTATTTAGAGATATAATAGGGAATCTGACCTTAGAGTCCATGTTATGGATTATAAACATGTAGTGGAATTACAAACCACTTGCGATAAAGTATTATGCAGAGCCTTCAGGGGTTCATTGGAAAGAGCAACTACAAGGTGGTTTAATGGGTTAGGAGAAGGGACTATCAGCTCATTCAGATAGTTAGCTGAAAACTTCATGCATCTATTCGTAGCCACTATCCTTGTTGAAAGGAGAACACAATACCTAGAGCTAGTGAGTCAAATAGAAAAGGAGACACTCAGAGATTATATAGCTTACTTCAGTAGAAAATCATTGAAGGTGACAAGTTTAGACCAAGCAAGGGCAGTTGAAGCACTTCAAAATGGCACAACCCATGTAAACTATTTCACAGCCTTGTGTAGGTACATACCTCAATCCTTAGAGGAGGTGATGGCCATTGCTTAGGAGTACATTAGGCAAGATGATGCTTATAGGTCTAGCCAATTTTCAAAGAGGAAGAGAAATGAGTCTTATGCTCAAGAATAGAAGAAACCAAAGAAGAAAGAAGAGGAACCAAAGAAAGGAAAGTAGTAAGATGGGTTGAAGAGCAGAAGACCAGACAGAGCCCTCTTCGATGCTTTGAAGCTGACACCTCTTAATGCCATACTCGCTGAGGTGTTCATCTCCTTCCAGGATTAGAACATATGGGCCAGGCCTAAGCCAATAAGAAGAGATCTAGAGCTTAGAGATAAGACTAAATACTCTCTCTTCCATAAAACTTATGGTCATAACACTAATGAGTGTAGATTGTTGATGGAGGGGATAGAGAGACTTATCAAGCAGGGATATTTGGGCATATTTATGAAGGATAGAGGGGAAGGAGATAGAGATAGAGATAGAAACATGGACGAAGTAGGGCCCAATAAAGATAGGGTAAATAGACTATTAATGATAGTTCAGCTGGGACCATAAACTGTTTAACTAGGGGGCCTAATAGAGTTAAAGCTAAGGTTTTAGCACGTAGTAAAGAGGAGATAGAATTTATTTATTGCAGTGAGACAATAACCTAGGATGAGAGAGAAGTTGGAAATAGGCTAAAAGTTCCACATGTAGATTTCCTGATTGTTCAAGCTATCATCGCCAATTTTATAGTGAAGAGGATTATTATAGATGATGGCAGTTCGGTGAACCTATTAACGGTTGAGGCATATCAAAAGATGGGCTTGAAGAAGGAAGACCTAGAGGATATGAACAACCTAGTGCAGACATTGGACGGGGCTGATGTTCCCACACTAGTGTGAGGCCTCGCCCGAGCACCGGTCTGATCCGCCGAGTGATCGAAATGCTCTTCGGGAGAAACTCCACAATTGGAACTCGCTGTGAGTTCAGAAAATTGATTTGTGCATTTTGACAGTTGAAAAGTGAGTCGCCACTTTAATTTATTTATTTTAATTGGGAAAATTAAAGAAAACCCAACATGATTGACTCTAAAATAATTTGGTTTATCCCAATGAAAAAGTGCACCAATCCACGAGTGACCAAGGAGGGCTCGAGGATCAGGTTTTGGTAATTACACAATTTAAGAAAATGTTATTTTCTTTTGCTTGGCTTAAAATGCAAAATATCTCTTAAAATTGAATTTTTGTGTATGCATGAACAAGAATATAATGATGAATGAGATAGATATATATATATGAGGTGGTGGAATGACAATAATAAATAAATAGGGAAGACAAATCCTATTTAATTATTACAATATCAAAACAAATGAAATAAAGGGGATCTTTCCTCTAGCCCTTATGGGTACTAGGAAAAGCACACATTCCCCAAAATAAACTGAAAACAAAATCACAAAATAAAGGATTAATGTGAATAAATAAAAGGAAAACAATATTGATAAAAAGACTTTTGGAGTTGATGCCTTTCAGAATGGCAGTCTGCGTATCCTATTGAATAGGAATCAAACCCCACGCAGTTCTCCCTTCTTGCGAAGAAGGGGTTTTAGAAATGTGTTGATTTGCTTATTAACTTAATTCTAATCCTTAAATTAATAAGTTTTTTTAGATCTTTTCAGTTTTAGACCTAAAGAAAATTCTAGATCTGAATTTAGAATTTTAAAATAAGAAAGGGATTATACCTTTGCTTTTCTTGATTTTCGAACGAATGGAATTAGTTTGGCTCCGGATCTCAACTCCACCTTGAATTCAAAGGAAGCTTGGAATCTGGATCTAGAAGTAGCAACTGTGTGAGTATAAGAACAAAAAATATGCCTGAATTGCTTTGAAATGCTCTGAAAATGCTTTAGAATCTGTTAGGAATTGTTGGGATTCGTGTTAAACTGTCTCAAATGAGGCTGGAGGAGGCTCCTATTTATAGAGCTGACAGAGGAGGTGCCGTCGGTACGGACAGTGGCATCAGCGCGGCACCGACGGCAGGCACGGCACGGCTGACACGCCGGTAGCCTGGGCGGCATGCCAGACATGCCGCCATTCCAGCGGCATGATTTCCATGCCGCACCGACGGTATGGTTATTTCCCGGCGGCACGACATGCGTGCCGCCTCCTGGGCAGCATGATTTCCATGCCGCACCGGCGGCATGGCCATTTCCTGGCGGCACGGCATACGTGCCGCCTCCTGGGCGATACGAAAATCGTGCCTCCCTGCGCCACTCGCGCGGCTCAATCTGTTTCTGTCCATTTCGGGCCCATTTCAGCTCTGATTCGAGCTTTGCTTGATTCTGTGGATTCGTATTTGAAAGATGATCCACTAGAGGTGCATTTTTGAGGGTTCACAGCTGCCCCCCTTATCTGATTTGGCTGGACAGAGGCCGAATCTGATAAGTGTGAACCGGGGGCTTAGGATGCCATTCCGAACATTCTGAACGTCACTTTCAGTATTGGGATTTATGGAAGATCTTCATGTCTGATCTTTGGCTGTTCTGATTCAGTTTGGACTATTTTCTAATTTTCAGGCTATTTTTGAATTTTTAGTTTTTCTGCAATTTCTGGAGATTCTAGTCTCCGATCGAGACTCCGTCTATTTTGGGAGATGGATAAAAATCCCATGGATTCACTACTTCAGACGGCACTGAATTCTGCCTTAAAATGAGCTTGTTATGGCAAAACCACGTGAATTGGACCTGTGAATCAAAAAGTGAAAAAAAATGTTATGATGGGGGGCCCACCTTTTCCTCTATATAAAGCTTTAACTTCTTCACTCTTTTCTCATAACTTCATTTGTCTCTCTCTCTCTTCTTTTCTCTCTCTCTCTCTAGCTTCTTTTTCTCTCAAATTTTACTCTCTCTCTTTTACTCTCTCCTGATGGATATCTTCAACCAGCCAGCAGCGGGTGTTGAAAATTCAGAGATATTGCTAAAAGAGCCGGAGCAGCACATCAGCTTTACTGGAACTATTCAGGTATGCTTTCCTTTTCCTACACAGTTAAAAATAAAAATTCTAATAATATATATAATTATTATTATTATTATTATTAATTTTTTTTTAACAAAAAATTACAGAGGACAAATTTAAGGCCCCGGGGTGGCCGTAGTGTCATGGAGCTAGTTCGCATTTACTTGACTAGTCAGGAGGCTGTTCGTCTGCGTTTTGAACCCTCTAGACTGCTCGGGTGGCTGGAGCTGGATGTCAAACAGCCAGCTAATGCCGCTATGCTCAAAGCATTAGTGGAGCGTTGGTGGGATACTACAAACACATTCTACTTTGGCTGTGGTGAGATGACAGTCACTCCCTTCGAGTGGAGCATGCTTACTAGTATGCATTTCAAATCTCGTCCCCTCGAGTTTTATTCTTCATGGATCGAGCGCTCTTCTGTAGAGATGGCCACTCTTATTGGGGCTGATCCCCCTCGTGGGAGCCTAAGTGTCCCACGTTCTTGGCTTCACCAGACGTTGATGACTATGGGTCAGGCTCCTAGTCAGTATAATGTCGATCAGGGTGCTAGACTTTGTGCTCTGATTATCTTGAGTTGCACTTTTCTGCATAACTACAAGGACTGCATAAATCTGAATATCCTGCGATCCTTGGAGAATCTGGACGAGATTGGTGAGTTTGACTGGGGAGGTGCTGGCCTTTGTGCAATGTATCATGAGCTGTGCAGCATCTCCCATGGCACGCTTTGCAGTCATGGTGGTACCTTCATTGTTCTTGAGGTTAGTATTACTCTGTGGTATTTTTGTTGGTTGACATCTGCCTAAGTGACTGACAAAATTCTGTTTCCTGCTTGATTCTGTGGATTCGTATTTGAAAGACGATCCACTGGAGGTGCATTTTTGAGGGTTCACAACTAGCAGTTATTAAACTATCCTTTACTATTGGCAGTGCTCCAAATTGTGTCACATTAATGGCCACATTTGTAGTGGTGAGGGTCTCGTTAGCTTATAATGCCCTTTTAGGAAGGCCATTACTATATAAATTGGATGCCTCAGTGAACATCAAAAGATTGAGGATGACTATTCCCAAGCTAACTGGGGGTGAGTTCTATATGTATGGAACTTAGCGAAAAAGCAAAGAGAAAATGGATGCAAGGAGCAAGAACAGGAAGATCACTGCTGAATTTGAAGAGGTTAATGTGATCAAAGCTAGAATTTCTAAAATGAACAAGATGCCACCTCGAAGAACTGAACCAACATAACAATTATAGAAATTCTCTGTTAGAGGCAAAGAGATAGGGAAATCTCTATTGATTAGTTCTTCTTTAATTGATCAGTAGAAAGAATAAGCTCGCCATTTCCTCATTGATAATTTGCCCATATTTGCATGGACTTCTTTTGATATGATGTTGGATTTTGGGGATAGAACAAATATTATGTAGCAAAAAATTAAAATTTTAATTCCCAAAATCCACTAGGATCCATGCATTTCAATTAAAATGATCAAAGCTTAGATAGCTTTCCTCTTGTAGCAAGCAAAAGAAACTTTTGATGAACATATGAAACTGGGCTATATGAATCAAAATGAATAGCTTTTGAATCTGAATCATAGATGTTGCTATTTGAACGATCACCCTCTACTTGTATCCATGCAAACAAAATGAGAAAATGACTGCAGTCTGCTAGCATTAGCCTTAAAAATATTTTTCAAAAATCCTTTCTTTTGTTTGTATGAAAAGCAAAACTTTTCTCTCTGTGTATATCTACTTCAAACCAAAAAACATGGTTGTTAAAACCAAACCCTAATAATTACCTTAATTAGATTGTTTTATGATATGATCAAAAGACCTCAAAAGATATCCTTAACCATTAAAGATATATTTTGTTATTTTTCTAATATTTAAAATATCTATCTGTATATAAATATAAATATAAATATAAATTTTAAATATTAAATTACTTTATCTTAATAAAGTAAATGTACACAGTAAGAGTGGATTAGTATTAAGTTAACTTTTAACTTCTAGTTCGATAAATCTAGACAATATCTAATTTAATGAACCTGGACAATTTCCAGATTCAATTAACCTAGACAAATATTAACCCATAGTCTATTTTAAATTCATTCTAAATGTGCTACTTTATAGGTTCACTAAATGTTGTCAGCAGGCTTGAAATTCCATTTTTGGCCCATAAGTCATAAGCAGTCTCTAGCAAGACATTATGGACTACCCAAATTAAGTGAAAATCAGTGATCCGACATAACCTTTCACAATTAGTGTTATAGCTCTTTTGTCACTCGATATCATAATTGAACATGAGGCATGGATTATGTCATCCTCATATTGTTCAATTAAACTATTTCTCGATCTCTAAATAGACTGACTAAATAAATGACATCAATAACTCTTATCAATTCATTTGAGCATGGTTATGCATTTTCTTAGTCTCACTTATTGAAGGGCCCAAAGATATCTATCTCAAAATGAGAGGTACAAATTCTTGCTCAATCACTCACATTCCTCTGCATGATTCACTTTATATCTAACAAAAATTTGTATTATCATCCTGTTACAAATGATATTGGACTATGTAAAAATATGGAATTACTCAAGTAGGAATCCATGGTAATTTCAGGTCAAAGGATTGAATAACAATACTGTAATGAGAATTACATGTAACATTAAACATATAGTATTCTCACAGTGGATTGGTCCAATACACTATTCTCTAATGTGTACCTATGAGCTGACTTAATATCTCATATATATGACTAGTAAAACATGATCATCAGTCAAACTATATACTAGTCTTAATTCATTATTATTCCAGCAATAATGAGTGACTAGGGACAACTTAGAATAGTATCCCATTTACCTTAGAGTTTTACTTTCAAGTCACATACTTAATGACCTTAAATGGAATCAACTATTCATGAATTTTTATTGTCAAGTCATAAAACATTAATTGCAATTAATAACATGATAATGGATTGCCTCTTTATTAATAAAAATAATAATAATGACAACATTCATACTATTGGCCTAGGATATATCACTCATATGAAAGGGGTGGAGAGTTAAGCAATGATTAATGCTAAAGTAGACAAGCTGATGGGAGCTAGCTTTATTAAAGAGGCCTAATACCCTGACTGGCTCGCTAATGTTGTATTGGTGAAGAAGGCAAATGGGATTCAATTGTCGAATGCATGTAGACTTTATTGACCTCAACAAGGCCTATCCAAAGGACTCATTCCCACTACCTATGATTGACAAGTTAGTGGATTCAACTGCTGGGTATGAATTTTTGTCCTCTTTAGATGCAAAGCAAGGGTGCCATCAAATAAGGATGCATCCAAAAGTCGAAGAGAAAACACCTTTCATCACTGAGAATGGGACCTATTACTATATATCCATGCCCTTTGGTCTTAAGAATGCAGGGGCCACTTATCTAAGACTTGTCAATAAGATGTTCAAAGAATAGCTAAGCAAACATTTGAAAGCTTATGTGGATGATATGATAGTGAAGAAAAGAAGTTTTGAAGAGCATATTCGAGACTTGGGAGAGGTATTCAAAGTTATGAATTAGTATGGTATGAATCTCAATTTAGAAAAGTGTGCTTTCTTCATCCAAGGGCTAAGTTCTTGGGTTTCATGGTTGGTGAGAAGGGAATATAGCATACCCAGATAAGATGAAAGCTATCTTTGATAGGACACCTCCTTGCAACATGAAGGAAGGACAAAGGTTAACAAGCAGAATAATAACTCTCAGTTGGTTCTTGTATAGATCGGCTGAAAAATACATGCCATTTTTCTAAAAGTTAAGGAAAACTAATTCTTTTAAATGGATAAAGGAGTGCCAAGAAGTTTTTGAAATGCTCAAGTCCTTCTTGAGCTCAAAATAGGTACTCAGCATATGGCTTTTAGGTGAAGAAGTACTCATATAAATGTCCACTTTAAATCAAGCCACCAGTTTTGCATTGATTAGAGAAGAGGGATCTATTCAGAAGCTTATCTATTACTTCAGTAAGGTTCTTCAGGGGGCCAAACTAAACTAAATTCCCTCTGAGAAGCTTGCATATGCATTACTATTGTCTGCTCAAAAGTACAAGGTCTATTTGCAAGCACATTAAGAGATAGTTATTACAAATTAGTTGTTACAGATCAACCACTTTAGAAGGTCCTCCACAAGTTAGAATTGCCAGGTAGAATATTGTATTGGTCAATTAAACTAGGACAACACAGACTTTAGTACAAGCCTCAAGTAGCCAACAAAGCTCAGGCTTTGGCTAATTTTATTTCAGAATGCTCATTTGGCTAAGAGCAGAAAGAGTCTAAAATGGCTAGTGAAAGGGGAAAGAAGTAATAGCAAAGAGGAAGACCCCTCATGTTCAAAATTTCAGCTCACTTGGGAGCTCTATGTCGATGGGGCAAGTGATAATGAAGATAATGGAATCAGCATAGTATTAAAGAAAGAAGATGGTGTTCTATTAGAATATGCCCTGAAACTAGACTTTGCCACTATAAATAATGTTGTTGAGTATAAAATGGTAATAGAGGGATTATGGTTGGCAGATTGTCTTCAGCTAAAAATTCTTTAGGTATATAGTAATTCTCAACTAGTAATTGAGCATATCAAAGGAGAATTTGAAAGCAAAGAAGATTGTATGATAAGATGTATCAAAAAAATAAAGGCCATTATACAAAAGATGTAAGAACGAGGAGTTAATGTACAATTTTGCAAAATTTCTTGAATAGACAATTGTTCGGTATAAAGTTTAAGCAAATTTGTTGCTCCTCATCTTAGCAATCTACCTAAAAAGGTGTTTATGGTATGCTGGCTTTCCTAAGTATCAAATAAGTTGAAGAGATAATACATATAGATAAAGAGCCTTCTTAGATAGACCCCATTAAATTATATTTAGAAAAAAGTGAGTTGCCTGATGATCAAAAAGAGGTGAAGAATATGAACTGTAAAAGCACTCATTTTTCTTTACGCAATGGGGTTCTCTACAAAAAGGCATATTCTCTATAATGGTTGAGATGTTTGAAATCAAGCGAAGAAGAATACGTCTTTAAAGAGATTTATGAAGGCTCTTATAGGATGCACAATAGGGGAGAGGCATTAGCAGCTAAAGTTATTCGCCAGGGATATTTTTGGCCCAAAATGAAATAAGATGCAATGAAGTTGGTGTAAAGATGCCATGCATGCTAGAAGCATGGTAGTGGCAAGCATATCCATGCTATAGATCAAATGCCTATCTTTAGCCCTTGGCCCTTTGTAAAGTGGGGTATTGATATATTAGACCTTTTCCCCATGGCATCAAGATAAAGGAAATTTCTCCTTGTAGTAGTAGAGTATTTTACCAAGTGGATTGAAGTTGAGCCTCTGGCCACCATATCTACTGAAAAGATTACTAACTTTTTATGAAGAAATGTTTTGTGCAGGTTCGGTGTCCTATACCATATCATTAGCGATAATGGCAAGCAATTAGACTATGCCTGAGTGAGATCCTTTTGTATTGGTCTCAATATCAAACAACACTTTTCCTCAATCTCTAATCCACAATTCAATGGCCAAGCAAAGGTGTTGAATAAAACCATCCTACAAGGCCCAAATAGAAGACTAGATGGTTGCAGGAAAAGCTAGGCTAATGAACTGTACCATGTCTTATGGGCCTACTGAACCACCCTAAGAGAGCCCATAAGCAAAACCCCTTTTAGTTTGACTTACAGAGCTAAAGCAGTTATCCATGTGGATATGACCATGCCAAACGAAAGAATTAACTTTTACAAAGAGGAGCAGAATGATCAAGAATGAAGAATTGACTTAGATCTTCTACAAGAACTCAGAGATAAAGCAAGCATTCGATTAGCAGCCTATAAATATAAGGCAGCTAATTACTTCAACAAGAAAGTTAAGCATAAGGTGTTCACTAAAGGAGATTGAGTCATGAGCTACCTTGAAGCAATATGGAAAAAAAAAAAAAAAAAAAAAAAAGAAGGAATTGGCAAGCTTACCCTAACTCGAGAAGGTCCTTTTAAAGTACAGAAAGTGATTAGACCTGCCACTTATAAACTTGTAACATTAGAAGGTGAAGAAGTTCCCTATACTTGGAACATTCAACACCTCAAGATGTACTATCAATAAAGCAAATCAATAAAATTGATGAATTTCTTAAAAATTATTATTTTGTAATGAGAATGCCGAATAAGCTTCAATAAGATGAAGTATAAGTTAGAGTCTTCTTCAAAGCGAAGACCTCTAAGAGCCCTACTTTGACAAGCCAAAGCTTTTCCATAGAGGAGGCACTTAAGTCCTACTTTGGTTAAGCACCCTAAGCCCTACATAGTGACAGGCCAAAGCCATTCCATATAGAAGGCACTTAAGTCTTAGGCTAGTTAAGCACCCAAAGCCCTACATAAAGACAGGTAAAAGCCCTTCCACAATAAAAGGTATCCAAAGCTTCACACAGACAAGCACAAGCCCCTTCATGGCAAAGGCACCAAAGGCTTGAAGAGAACAGGCTAAAGTCCTTTGACAAAAAAGGCATTAAAACACTAAGCGAACAGAACAAGACTAAAGATAGTCCAGGAGCATTGAAAGTCTTAAGCTTTAGGCTAAGTGTAAGGCCTTGCCCAAGTATTAGAATGCTTTTGGGAAAAACATCATGATTGGAACTCACTGTAAGTTTATAAAATTGCATCTAAAAGTTGTAAATTGCAAAAATTGTGTTGCCACTTTAATTTTTCAAAGCATTTTGGAAAAATTAAAGAAAAACCCTTATTTTGACTCCAAAAATTATACCAATTAGCCCATGAAAAAGCACTAGTTCATGAGTGACTAAAGACGGTTTGGGGACTAAGTTTTAGTAATAAGCAATATTAAGAAAAGATTTTTATTAGTTTGGCTAGAAGATGAAAAATAGCATTTCATAAGGAAAAAAAATTATTTTCATATATGTATGGATAGAAATAAGGATGATGCATGAGCAATAATATTCGTGCAATGCACAAATGGCAATTATAAAGTAATAAACAAAATAAAATCTACTTAAAAATTATTACAAA
Organism: Reutealis trisperma; assembly: GCA_947687605.1. Classification (NCBI taxonomy): domain Eukaryota; kingdom Viridiplantae; phylum Streptophyta; class Magnoliopsida; order Malpighiales; family Euphorbiaceae; genus Reutealis; species Reutealis trisperma. The sequence continues at coordinate 123,195 of CANTUT010001102.1, forward strand.
TCAAAATGGATTAAAATAAATAAAAGAGATGATCTTTTCTTTAGCCCTTATGAGTACTAGCAAAAGCACACATTCCCCAACTAATTGCACGAATTCACATATCAAAAGAGATTAGTACTAATAAAATTCAAGAAAGAAGCAACACAATTATAGAGAGAAGATAAAGAAAATAAAAATAACCTATTAAAGAAAGACAAAGGAAAAGGGAAAATTATTTTTAAAAATATTTTGGAGTTGATGTATAAAAAACTGGCATGCTTGCGTATCCCTTTGAATAGGAATCAAACTTCATGCAGTTCTTCCTTCTTAAGAAGGAGGAGTTTTGGAAAAGGTCAAGTTGATTTGCTAATTTAGCTTAGACTTAAAATTAACAAGGTTAGACCTTTTTAATTTTAGACCTAAAGAAAGATATAAAAGAGAGAATTCTTGATCTAATATAAGAAATCTTAAAAAAGAGAATTACACATTGGTTTTGTGCTTTCTTCTTGCGAACAGGGCAAGCTTTGCACCAAATCTAAACTCCACCTTAGATTAGGATCTCACAAAATGAACTTTGTGCAGAAAGAATTAAACAAAAAGAGAACTAAAAGATAATAATTGAAAATTATAATTAAAATTTGAAAATAATTTTGTAGAGATTAATTAAAGAAAAAAGATTTTGGTTTTGAAAATTGACAGAATTTTGGCTTAAGATTGATAGAAATTGGAGATTTTTTGTATCTAAAACTATATGTCCCAATGACTGGGAGTGGATCGGTATTTATAGGAGAAAATATGAGGGCAGATCAGGAAAGGAGGGCTAATGTTACCAGCGGCACGTCTGCCCGTAGTACTAGTGTCGACCAGGCTGGCAGCATCACTTTGATGTCGGCCAGTGTGGCGGCACACTATGGGTACCGCTAGGCTCGATGGCACTTAAGTGATGTTAAGCGACCCTAGTTGCGCTTGGATCCTGTTTTGACATGTCCGACCTATTTCAACCCATTTTAGCCTTTTTTTGAGGTGATTTGAGCCCAATTTGATCTACGGGCTTGTAATTGAGTGCTGATCATTTGGAGGTGCAAAATTTGAGAGTTCACAGCTATCCCTTTACTATATTCGACTGATTAGAAGTGAGGTTTGATAAGTGTGAATTAGAGGGGTTTTGATGGTTTTCTGACAAAACCAAAGGTCTCAGTCTAATTCAGGGGTGTATTAAAGTGCCATATCTAATTTTGGGCTTTTTTTACTCCATTTGGACTATTGAATTATTTAGCATATCTGTAGTTTTTGTAATTTTGGAAGATTCTGAGCTTCGATTGAGACCCGGTCTGTTCTAGGAGGTAGGTAGAAACTTTATGGACCATTGCTTTGAACCGAACTAAAATCTAAGCTAGAATAGGCCAATTGTGCCAAAATTAGGCCTATCCCTTACTCATTCATTATACTTCATTTTTCATACTCTTTCTCTCCAAACTCTCTCTCCCTCAACTTCTTACATAGTTTCCTCCATTTTTGCATGATGGAATTTTACTCCAATAGACAACCCAAATCCTGAAATATTGATGAAAGAGCTAAAGCATCATGTCAATTACCATAGGAAACTTTATGTATGCTCTGTTCATGCACTTTTTGTTAGTTTTTGACAAAAAATGCATTATAAAGTAGAATAATGTTTTTTATATTTTTTATTCTTCTTTTATTTATTTTTTAGCATGCATAGCTGAGACCAAGAGGAGGCAGGAGTGTTATGGAGTTGGTTCATCTTTTCCTTAATGACCAGAAAGTCATACGTCAATGGCTCAAGCTATCTGATTTGCTCGGGTGGCTAGAGTTAGATGTCAAGGTTATTGTTAACACTGTTGTGATTAGGGCTTTAGTAGACTGCTGGTGGGATACCACAAATACATTCCATTTCCCATGTGGTGAGATGATAGTTACTCCTCTGGAGTGGAGCATGATCATGAGTATGCATTTTGGTTCTTGCCCCCTTGAGTTTTATCCTTATTAGATTAATCTCCCCCCTCCTTCGGAGATGATTACTCTGATTAGAGTTAACCCTCCTTATTGGAATGTTAATGTCCCATATTTCTAGCTTTATCACATCTTGAAAAATATGAGGGAGACGTTATGCCAATGTAATAGATCAAGGTGCCAAGCTATGCGCCCTACCTATTCTGTGTTGTAGTTTTTTGCATAATGACAAAGACTTTCTTAACTTAGGCATCTTGCGTTCACTGACAAACTTGAAGCCTTTATTATAAAGCCTAAACCATGGAGCCTTCATCATGAAGCCCAAACCAAGGAGCCACCATGAAGTCTAAACCAAAAAACTTTCACCATGAATCCCACACCTATAAGGCCTTCATTTATGAAGTCCATGACCTCTTATACAGCCTCCAATATGACCTCTTATACAGCCAAACCAGACTAAGCTTCCAAATGACCCTAGCTAAGGCTAAACCCAACCTAGCCTTTCAAGATGATCCACTCATTCTAAACAATCTTTCCTAAAGCCAAACTAGACCGAACTTCTAAACTGATTCTCACCAAAGGCCATAAGTGACCGAGAAAATTACCAAACCTAACCAAAGACTTCCATATAAACTTCTCTAAAGACAAGCCTAAAAAACTGACATTCTCTAAAACTAGACCTAACCTAACCTTCTGACCTAATCATCTCTGATCAAGCTTTCCAATTCAGCCTCAACCTTCTTTGAAGCTAGATGCACCTAAACCCAGCTTGACCTCTTTTAGCCATACCTGGCTTAACCTCCCAAAGTGACTTCTTCCTAGACCAAACTGATAGCCATTGAGCAAATAGCCTTATACCTTATTTGACCCTAAGCTAGCCATTCAATTCAATCCCAAATCAAAAGGTCATGCCTGACTAAGCCTTTCAAGCTGACTAGCTCAATCTCTTCCTCCTCCAAGGCTAAGCTAATAGCCTTTGATTGACTCTTTAACTAACCTTATGCCTAGTCCAAATCAAGTGTGACCCTACCATTCCCAAGCTGGTCTATCTGAACAAAATGACCTAACATTTTTCCTTTATCATTCTAAAGTGGGGGCACCTCCCTTCTAGATGTTCATCTTTCCAAAATATTAGCATCTTTCTCCCTAAAACTCAACACTTTCCTATCAAAGTGACCATTCATAGGTTCAAAGTATCTAATCATTGTATAATCATATGCATTTTGCATTAAATATACTCTTGAATCAAGATAGATTATCGTGTCAAAATTCATAAAGCAAGACGAATCACCCATCTGAGTTAAGAAGGATCATCAATCTAAGTTCCCAAATGGATCATCAAACCAACAAATCACCAATTAGAGTTCTTGAATCAAGACTGGAACCATCAATATCAAACCCATCCTAGGATAGTCTTCAGATTCACACCTTAAATCAAAATTAGGTATTCCTTTTTGTTAGACTATCCTAGGATAGCCTGAGGATCATTAACCTAACATAGGGTTAGGTTTCTCTTTCAAAACTTTTTAGATCCTCCTAAGATAACCTTAAGATCATCAACCTAATGTAGGATAGCCTTAGGATCATCAACCTAACATAGGGTTAGGTTCTCTTTCAAATCTTATTAGACCATCCTAGGATAGCCTCGAATCACTTCACCCATAAATGTCTAGTAACGATCAACTAGGCATCCCTGTGGTTCCTTTTTCTATCTCTCTTACTCAAAATCCACCATTTTCACCCATAAATGTTCAGTAATGATCATCTAAACATCCCTATAGTCCCTTTTTCCACTTATCCTTTACCTTTAAAATTCAATCACGCCTTTTACCCAAACATATCTAAACTCAAACCTAGATATCTCTTTGGTTCCTTTCTTATCCATCATCCCAGAGTTCACTGTCATCATTATTGCCTTCCGCTCAAAGCCAATTCTGATGAGGAGGCAATTGTGAACCCTTAATTTTATACCATTATGATATGGCTGTAACTTGACACTTATTAATATTAGAGCGCTACACAAAGCCAATACAGCGGTCCCGCTAGTCGATTAGCAGGTAGGGGTCAAGGGGGTAGCATCTCATTGAAAAAATAGATTTTCCCAAATTTACACCTCTAGACTACTAACACTTTATTACAAACTCATAGAATTAAACTGGACTTAAATCATATCATAAACGGGCCAAAACATGCCAAAATAAATCAAATGGGTCAAACCGAGACAAATTGAGGCTGGGCGACACCACCTTTGTGCCGCTAGAATGGGTAGCACCAAATGAGTGTTGACCAATCGGGTGGCACCAAATGAGTGCTTGTAATACCCAAGGTTTCTTTATCCAACTATAAATAGTAATGATGATATCATAATGTCCATATATTGTGCCATATAGGGCCTTAAGTACTATAAGAATATCATAAGAAGTGAATTTTAAATGAATGATGTGACAGTAAGTGAGGAATGCAATCAATTTTAATAAGTATCTTATGATAAGTGAAAGTCAAATCGAGTTGGACTTAATGTGACTATGCTAGTAATTTAATTGAGATATGAATTTAAAGTACCAGTGAACGGGTGTTGATATCTCCTAAGACATTGGGAGATGATAATAGTGATATAAGAAGTTAAATTTAATCTAAGTTACGATAATACAATGAGAGTTAAACTTAGTTGACCCAATGAGTCTACATTGTGTATACAATTGAACAACGCTAAGGAAAGGCTAGAAAATGCATACTATGGAGTAAACAAGATTTATCTAATAACCTCTAGAATGTGTAGTGATATTGGAAGAGTAGAATTATATATGTTATAGTGAAAGGAACGAAATGGGAAATGTACCGAGTTGCCGAACTTGAAGTGTACGTATAGATTTGTTAATGAGCTTATGGACTTTAAAGCCCAAACCCAAGTATGGATGGCCATTAAAGCTCCCAAATTGGTAGAGCTTAACTCTACTAGGGTTAGAATAAATTAACTATGGTTAGAATGGTGAGTAATTGGGTTAGACACCAAAGTTGATTAGAAAGCCACCATATTTGACTAAGTCCATTTCTTAATAATGGTGGAAATCTCATCTCACCATCACCATTGTCCAAGTTCATTATTCTTCATCATTATTTATGCCAAGTCACCATCCATCTAAGAGTGATCTTAGCTATCCACCTTGATTTATCATAGCCATCTATCTTAATTGAATCATAGCCATTGAAGTTATCAGATTAAATCACAACCATCCATCTCTTTCCATATATAAGTAAAAAGATGCTAATTTCTTCTCATTTGGCAAACTCACCACCAAAAACACAACTCCCACCAAAAGAAAAACCTCACAATTTATTCATCACCCAAGGATACCAAATTATGGTATTCCAAGGTGAGAATTTGTGCTTAGTTATTTCTTTTATTGTTTCTAACTTGTGTTTTGTGTATTGATTGAATTGTTTCCTTTTCTTTTCACATCTTTATGGTTTGGCCAAACTAAAGAAATTCAAAGGGGAATTAATTCTACATGTCCCTTACTAAAAAATGAGTATTGGAATTTAAAATTGGGGGTTTAAATAAGTGAAAATATGCAAGGAAAGCAAAGAGCACACAAAGAGGGAAATGGGAACCTAGGTTCGGCCTAAATTTGGATTTTTGAAGGGAGTGTATAAAAATTTATTTGGCAATTTTTTAGATTATTTTGGGTGTGGAATAATGATTTGGAAGTGTCAAATTGGATTAAAGAGGCTTGGTTCACTTTAAACAATTCATGGAAGCATAAACCGAGTTAAAAAAGAGAACTATGTATTCTAATGTTAGTTTTTAATGTTTGATTGATCATATGAATTTTATATCACGCCCATTTCATATTTCTATGATTAATTTGAGGATTTGAAATGGAATTATAGGTTTTTCCCAAATTCTAGGTTTATGGAAAATTTAGGATTTTGACAATTTGACTTGAATTTATAAAATTGAAGGGAAAATCAAGCTTGGGAATGGTATCATATGAATTGTATAATGTCAATTCTGAAATCCAATGGATAGAAATGATTTTCCCCAAATTTAATGAACTAGGTCATTTATGTAATTAATGATGGGATAGTATTGACTCCATTGAATATTAGAAATTTGGTTAAATTGATGTTATTCAAAGTAGAAATGTGAAATTGAGAGGAAAGGAATTATCCTTCCTAAAATGAATAGTTTTAGCCATGTGGAGAACAACTAAGTGAAATGTTAAATTTAGTAACAAGTATATGTATAGTATATCTTGACTTTAAAAGTGATAAGTTGTGTTTTAAGAAATAAGATAGAAATGTCAATAAGTTAAGCTAAATTAGATGAATATTGTAACAAAGAAGTGAGTAATATGTGATTGAAATGTAATGTATAGAACCTAAAGACAAGGATAAGAATAGTGTCTAAGAGTGGAAGAGCACTACTAGCGTCAGAGTCAAACGTAAATAGAAGCAAAGGAGTCCAAGGCGAGTACTCAATAATATAATATGCTTTGTGTTATATACTTTAAACCTTTTTTGTTCAAACCGTAATCATTAAAGCATTCCAATTCCTTGATAAGCTCGAATTGCTCATTGAATATTGAACCATTGACATGATGCTTCTTGATGATCATTGGCTATTGAATTCGTATTTGTGAACCCTCAAAATTGCAGCCTTGGGATTCGACCATAGCTTGACACTTGTTAAGATTAGTGCGTTACGCATACGGCAATCTCGCTAGATGGTTAGCGGGTAGGGATCAAGGGCGCAGCACCCTGTTGAAAAATAAATTTCTTGAATCTTTCACCTCCAATTGACTACTTTTCAGTTATAAACCCATAGAATCAGACCGGGCTTAAATCGGATTAGAAATGGACCAAAAACGGCCAAAACAGTCCAAAGTCAGGTTGGACTAGCAGTTGGCGGCACACCAAGTGTGCTACCGCTTTAGGCGGCACACCCGGTGTGTAGGTAACACAGGCACTCCGCTAGTTTTTGGCGGCACCCCTTCAGCTGTTCTATAAAAAGGGCCTCCTTCGAGCTCATTTGGCATAGTTTTTGAGGCAGAAACTCTGTTATATTGCTCTACTTATTATGCTAGAATTCTTTTTGAAATTTGATAGTAAAATTTGTCATTTCGAAGTTCTTATAATTTGCATTTATTACATTATTTTGCTAACCTTTTACTATTAACCTTACATCTTTTAGTTAGTTAATTAAATTAATTTATCTAGGTTGCTAGCTAATCAACTCGATAATCAATCAAATTAATTAATTAACTCAACCATCTTTTAATCAATCAATCAAAACATGATAAAATGGCTAGGCCAAACTAACATCTTTGCAAGAAAAGAGAACTATGTGGGTTTTGATTCTTATTCAAAGGGATACGTAGGCATACTTGGTTCATGCATCGAATTCAGTTAAAACTAACCAACTCGCCCCCTATCACCTTCTTCACTTACTTTTGTGTTTGTTTCTTTGCTTTATTATTATGATTAGTTTAGGGAATGTGTGACTTCTCTAGAACCCATAAGGGCTAGAGGAGTTATCCCCTAAGTTTGGATTTCATTGTAATATTAACTTTCTTTTATTTTGAATTCTAATTGTGTATAAACTTTGTGGATTGAATGATCATACATATTATAAACTATTCATGCATTTTAGTTTGTTCATGAAATATATTTTAAGTCACTCTTGTATTAATTGGCCAAAATTATTTTGTTAAAATAAACCGAAAATCTAGTCCCCGAATCTTCTTTGATTTCGAGGCTAGTGATCCTTTTTCTTTTGGGTTATAATTGGAGTCAAATGGGTTTTTTCCTTATATTTTTCCAAATAAAAATAAATTAGGTAGCGACTCCTAAAAACAGTTTTCAAATCTATCAAAGATAAGCTCAAGGGTTTCCTCGTGAATTCTTTTCCAAATGAGCATTTTGATTCCCTTTAACAGATCGAACCAGTACTTGGGCGAGGCCTCACACCAAGCAACTAGCCACCTTTAAGGCACACATTTAAAGTCGAGCCATTATCAATGAGAATCATGGGCACATCTTTCCTCAAGTTATGATTGCAATCTATAGGGGATTATTATGGTCAAAGTCCCCTCTCGGAAGGTCATTGTCACCAAAAGCGATGGATACTCTCTTAGCAGCACTAGTGAGAGAAGCAATAAAGTTCTTAGGGGTGATATCAACAAGAGCTTGGCATTGATTCAATGCCTTGCAAAGAGCTTAGCGGTATGGATATGAAGATTGGATCAAACTTTATAGTGAAATATTTGCTTGAGTCTTTTTTAACTGCTTAAGTATGGGGTCTTCGTCAGGTTCAAGACTCCTTTTTATCTTGCCAAATGGTGCAGGGATGGGTTGAATAGGTTAAGTGGATTAGTGGATTTGGGCCTTGGAGAATTCTACCACTTCGGGTGATGGCATCAATCTCCTCAACCAAGTTAGTGAGGTTTAGCACATAGCAATAGTTAAAAGCTAATTCTATTAATGAGATAGGATCAACCCCTTTTTGGAAAGTAATTGCATTTACTATGTAGTTGGTAATGGGTTAGTAATGATATTAGGTTCAACTTTGGGTGGTAAAAGGTCATTTGAATCAATCAAATCTTAGATATTGTGTCTCAAGGCCTTACATGCATTAATTTTGTGCCTAGATCCTTGGTGATAGTCACATCTCTCATTGGGATTGTGGTTTTTGGGTGGTGGGTTAAGGATAGGTTTTGGTTCAAATGGTTGCACCATGTTCACCTCAAGCAACTTCTTGTAAATCACAGTCATTGGAACACCTCAAGATCATAAAATTGCTTCCTTTTAATCTTGAAAGGCTCATTGATGTTTATAGCATTTATCTCCCCTCCTTTCTGATTTGTTAAGGGAGTAACATTCTCTTGGTTGGTAGCCTTCTTAAATCTTGACCTAGATGTGAATGACTCTTCTTTAATGTGTCCACTTGAAATGAGATCTTCAATCTTGGATGCAATGGAAATAAGAGCCTTGAAATCAGGAAGGTACTGAGTGAGCAATCTATCCTGATAAACAGGGAGAAGGTTTTTGACAATTATATCAATTTGTTCATTCTCAAAGGGCCGGTTGATCATTTTTGAAGCTTTCTTCCTCCACCTCGTAAGGAATGAGGAAAAGGTTTCCTTTGGATATTGTTTGGTCATTTCAAGATCCCTTTTTGTGACATCGACCTCTATACTGTAATGGCACTATTTGACAAACACATTACCCGTCATCCTAGGTCCGCTTTTGGGAATCTTTAAGATTGACAAACCACCTCATTGTAGCACTAGTAAGAAATTATTGGAAGAGTTTAGCAAGGAGCTCATTATCCACTCTTAAAAGATGCATAGCCCCCATATACATTTTAAGGTAAGTCTTGGGGCAAGTAGTTCCATCAAATTTGTTTAAGTTAAGCATCTTGAACTTAGGAGGCAGCCTTGCATTTGGAAAAAGACTGAGTGAGCTTATATCAACCATATCTTCTTGCCTTTTCAAGCTCTTAATCATCTTCTCCATGGCCTTAAACTTTTCCATAAAGGCCTTCATCTTAGGGTCTTTCTCTTCCCCTTGGAAACGATATAAGGAAAAGGACTTGAGGGTGGCAAGAGTAGGTGATCATCATTTAGGGTGGTTTGGAAGAGTAGATTGGTAGTGATGATGTAAGATGACAAGACGAGTAGAATGGGAGTGTTTTCCTTGACTGCCTTTTCCTTATCTTTATAGCTAGCCTTGGATGTAGAGCTAAAGAGAGGGATTATGGGAACCTTTGGGTCAACCTTCAAAGGGGTCCCTTATATGATAGAGGTTTGGCCCATCATCTCTTATACATCATTCAAAATAAAGTCCCTGTGGGCTTGAAGCAGGCCTTCCATATAAGCTCTTTATTTTTGGAACATCTCTTCTTATTGTTCAGTCATGTTAGTAAGGATCATGTTCATGAGGATTTTGCCTTCAGCTTCTTTCTCAACAGACATCTTGTTAACCTTGATATGAAAAGATAAAGAGCAACTAGGTCAGTGTTTAGCTTTGATAAAACTTTGGGTGAGGTAGAATCATAGAATTCATTAACCATAGCAATAGAGTAAAGATACCATGAGTACAGGTTTTGCATTTTACCATGGGTTTTGGGTAAAAGTATTTTAACCATGGGTTTTAGATTGGTACTAGCAGAGCTTAAGTGGAATTTCTTAGTAAGGTTCTTACTGATGAATGCATACATGTATGCATGAATAAAAAAAGGTTTTAAGAAGATGGCATAGCATAACTTTGACATTAGGGTACATACAATCCTGGGGATGGTTCTATGAACCATTACATAAAAGGGTAAGGATGGTTTAAAGGAAACTCATCACACTAGAGATGCAATATACGTAACCACATATGAGACAAGAAGCCTCACGTGGGTCCAATAGTACGTGCATACTCATTACACCTCTAAAAAGATTAAAGGATATGTCATGAGCTGGATGATTTCACTAGCAGCAAATAGAAATAAAGAAGGTTGTCCACTCAATATTACTTTCTATCCTTTGGTTTCCTAAGAAACTAAGGCAATTTGGGACAAGGAGTCCCATATAGCGATGTATGAAAAAACTATTTTGCATTTTAAAGCCAAACTTCATTTTATCAAAACTAATCCACTTTTATCTTTTATTTAGAAAAAGATTTTAGAGTCCCCACTAGAGTCGCCAGTTGTGAGGTTTTGCCCGAGCATCGGAATGCTTTGAGGAAAAGTATCACAAATGAAACTCATTATGAGTTCAGAAAATGGCATTTGAAAATTATAAATTGCAAGAAGTGAGTTGCCACTTTAATTTTTCAAAGCATTTTCAAAAAATTTAAAAAAAAAAAAACCTTATTTTGACTCCAAAAATTATACTAATTAGCCTATGGAATAGCACTAGTTCACGAGTGACCAAAAAGGGCTCAGGGACTAGGTTTTGATAATAAGCAGTATCAAAAAAAGATTTTTCTTAATTTGGCTAGAAGATGCAAAGTAGCTTTTTATAAGAAAAAATTTATTTTTGTGTATATATGGATAAGATGATGCATGAGCAATAATATTCATGCAATGCATAAATGATAGTTATAAAATAATAAACAAAACAAAATCTACTTAAAAATTATTACAAACCAAAACAGATTAAAATAAATAAAAAAGAGAAGATATTTTCTCTAACTCTTATGGGTACTGGGAAAAGCACACATTCCTCAAATAATTGTAAGAATTCACATATTAAAAGAGATTAGTACAAATAAAATTCAAGAAAAAAGCAACACAATTATAGAAAGAAAATAAAGAAAATAGAAATAACCTCATTAAAGAAAGATAAAAGAAAAGGAAAAATTATTTTTAAAAATATTTTGGAGTTGATGCCTAAGAAACTAGCATGCCTGCATATCTCTTTAAATGAGAATCAAATACCATGCAGTTCTTCCTTCTTGCGAATGATGGATTTTGGAAAAGGTTAAGTTGATTTTCTAATTTAGTTTAGATTTAAAATTAACAAAGTTAGATCTTTTTAGTTTTAGGTGTAAGGAAAGATATAAAAGAGAGAATTTTATATCTGATTTAAGAAATCTCAAAAAAGGGAATTATACTTTGGTTTTGCGCTTTCTTTATATGAATAGGGCAAGCCTTGCACTAGATCTAAGCTTCATCTCAGATTGGGATCTCACAAGATGATCCTTGCACAGAAAAAATTAAATAAAAAGATAATAGAAAGATAATAATTGATAATAAAATTAAAAATTTGAAATTAATTTTGAAAATAATTTTGGTAGAAATCTATTAAAGAAAAGAGATTTTTGGTTTTGAAAATTGATAGAATTTTGGCTTCAAATTGACATAAATTGGGGATTTTTTTGCATTTGAAACTGTGTGTCCCAATGACTAGGAGTAGACTGGTATTTATAGGAGAAAATCTAAGGGCAAATCAGGAAAGAAGGAGGGCCAGCGGTACCAATGGCGCCCCCACCTATGGGGTAGCACTAGTATGGTGCCGGCCAAGCTGGCAACATCATTTTGATGTTAGCGCCCGATAGCACTCAAGTGATGCTGCCCAACTCTAGCTGCGATGGATCCTAATTTGACTTGTCCTATCTATTTCGGCCCGTTTCTAATATAATTTGAGCCTAATTTGATTCTACAAGTTTGTAATTGAGCGTTGATTATTTAGAGATGCAAATTTAAGGGTTCACACTAAGATGACTCATGCTTCAATATAATAACTCTCCTATTCGATGGAGGAGAGAAGAGTCCTCTAATGTTACCACTGTATGAAATTATCACTTTGAACAATGTTTAGTAAATGTGCAAAGGTGAGTATGCATGATTGTGAATCCTTAATTTTACACCATTATCATCCGACCATAGCTTGACACCTGCTAATATTAATGCACTATGCAAAGCCGGTACAATGAATTAAAAAAAAAAGGATAATTTGATTTTGAAAAAAAAAGTAATTAATTAATTAATCATTTTAATTAATTGATCTATCCATCCATTTCATCACCTTAATTAGTTAATTAATCATTTAAATTAATTAATTAATTTTTCAATCAATCCAATCATCTAGTCCTAATAAAATAAAATTTCAGTCTGGTAAAACTCTCTGTCCACAAAAAATAAAGGTATTAGCCTTTTTCACTCTCAAAACACCCAAACAAAAATCAATATGATCAACTCTTAAACTCCTATATTTAATCATGAAACACCCAAACAAAAATCAATATGATCAGCTCTTAAACTCCTCTATTTAATCATGAAACAAACTATGTGAATTTTAATCTCCATTCAATGAGATATATAGACACGTTTGAAATTTAAATCCAAATCTCAAATCCAAATTCCAATCAATCTACTTTCCCTTTTTATTTTCCAAATGTAATTAGTGTATTCAGTTCATTTAATTGTTTTGGAATTAAGGAGTAATTATGTAATTCTCCTAGAATCCATAATGACTAGAGGGAACACTCTCCTTAATTTGTGATTGTTTTACTTAATTGCTTTTTAATTTTCCTATGCATTCATATTACACTTATGATTGTCATTTAATACTTGTCATTCATGAAATTGATTTTCAAAGTTAAATTAAACTTAAGAGCCAATTTTAGATTATTTAACTAAAAATCTAGTCCCCAACCTCAACTTAGTTCAAAAACTAGTGATTTTATCCTTGAGTAAATTAATTGCAAAATTAATAAATTGGAGTCACAAACTAGGTTTTTCCTTAATTTTTTCATTTAAAATAAATTAAGGTGGCAATTCCTAATTTTAAGATCAATCAATTCGAACTTGAGAGTTCTATCATGAATCTAAACCTGAATGAGCATCTCGATTCCCTTTAGCGAATCTGGCTAGTACTCAAGCAAGGCCTCACAATGATTCGCTGTTTAGCTCATTGCTTGATTTAAAGTGACTTAATAGTTAACAGTTTATTGTTCAAATAAGCTAGCAAGAGTACAATTAATCAATGGTTTACTATCAAATTAAATTATGAAGGCAATCATTCAAGTTCAAGATCAAAAAGAGTTAAAGTAATTAAAGAAAAATTCATATCTTTATTCATAAAAAATCTTTACACATATATATTGGAGTGTATACAAGAATGATACAACAACAATGATAATAATAATAATATTTAAAAAAAAGAAGAAAAAGAAAGAAATGTATACAAAGATAGCCTAAATCTTTAAGGGTTTGTATCTCGACGAGGAGAAGCTTCTTCAGAAGTCTTCCTACTAGCGGGATCCTCCTAGAAGGTTCATCGAGAAATGGTTAAAGTAGGAACAGGATGAGCAGAAGGATCTTAGGATGATGAAGCAAGAGCATTAGCATCAGTTGAAGTAGGAGTGGCTGGAGTAGTTGAAGAGGTCCCAATAGTAAAATAAGTAAGTAGCTCCATTACAAATTCAGACTCATCAAAAGCAAGAGGAGCAGAGCCAATCTTTAGCTTTTGTACCTTAACTAGGACCCTGGGAAGAATTTACAATGGCTCTATTGTAGTAATGCATAGACTGCTCGAAACTAGAGATGGCCACAATCTATTTGAATTTTTTAGATTTATCAAAATCATGGATGGCCATCTTGTGAGCAAGTTTTACTTCTTTGGTGTGACGTTGTGCCAGAGCCAGAGATTAAAGAGTTACTTCTAACTCTGTCTCCTTACCTTGCCACTGATCCTTGTCTTCCTTCAATTCAGCATGAATGGACTTCATGTGCTCCAAGTCATCTTTCATCCAAGTGACTTCATCCTTCAGGCTTTTAATATTTCTCTCTAAAGATGAAGAAAGGATTGGAGGTCTTCAAATTTCTTGTCTCTTGAAGACACAGCCTCCTTTAAAGAAGCAATCTGTGCCCTCAAATCTTCATTAGTCTTCTTCATCATCTCCTCCATCCCCTAAAGATGTTAGTCTTCCCCATTATCTCCTCTGTCCCTTTAAGACATCCCTGCCAATATAGGTTGTTGTCCTTTAGAGAAGCATTTTTTGTTGGCAACCCCTCATTATCAATGCAAAGCCCTTGAAGCTCTGAGGAACCACCCTTAGCCTTGCGAAAGCTGCCTGATCTTCTTCATAAGATGGTCTATATCTCTTCACTATTGGAAAATTGTCTCTCTATATGACAAAGCAGTGTTATAAACTTCAATATAATACTTGTCTGAAGTGGCTACATGCTCTTGCAAGACCACATTAGTCCTCAGGCTTTGCAAATAGAAAAATTAAGCTTCAAACTTTTGAACCTAAGCAATAAGGGTGTTCATCTAGTTGAGAAAATACTTACATCATAATACTTAAGAGCTTCTCATTGAAGTAGTTCCCTGGTAAAGAGCTTTTGCTAGCCACTCAAATAAGGGAAAGGATGCAAGGCCATTGCCATATCATTCTCAAAGCTCGCCAAACCATCTACCTTCTTCATCCACTCTGATTTAGCAAGGTCATCATATATACCCTTTAACCTATCATTGAAAAGTGATTTTTGGATAGGAGATGAAGTGGAACAGAGCTCTGGTTTCCTTATGGCTTCCTCAGAGTATTCTGGCCCTGTAATATAAATCCCTTTCATCTCTGATAAGGGCCTCTTAAACTTACGTATAACCTATTCACTAAGGCTGCTTAGGTCCACCTATCTTTTACCCATTGGAGGCCCCAAATATATAAAGAGGGTAGAAGAGGATGAACCCAATGCTCTTCATCAGAAATCTCCTCAAGGAGATCTTCTTATGTAGGAGCTGCAGCCAAAGCAGTTGCCTCTACGGTCTTCTACCTCTTCAAAGGAGGCTCCTCTTAAATAGTCTCCTCTTTAATAGGAACCTATTTGACAGGCACAACTGACAGAGGGACAAATAAAGCCCCTAACATCACTATGTACTCATTGAAGTCCATCTCATGGAAGCCTACTAAAGGGGAAGTTGAGGGATTTCCTCTTGAAGCAGGCACCTCTATAGAAATAGGCACCTCAATCTCTACAGCCCCTAAGAAAGCAGAAAAACAACAAATTAAAAACACTTACAAAATAGAGAAAAGTATGACATTCAATAAAACAAGTTTATAAGAGTATCCCTGCTATCTCAATTGCAATGGTAGTGTTGGTTGGAATTTCTAAAGGAGCTACAGGAGCAATGGGCTCTTCGATCTTTGTTATAGCAACAATGGGCTCCCCATCAACTGTTACATCTAGGATAAATTCTTCAATAGGGAAGTCAATGGCAGGAGTTTCAGTTACTAAAGGAACCCCCTCTAAGAGGGCTCTCCATTGTCACTTCCACGCCCATCTCCCTCTCTTGCTTTCCTTTTCACAATCCATTTCCTCTTCGTAGCTCTAAAGGCCTCCTCTACGGCATCAAACCCCTCAAGGACTCTAGCCTTAATTTCTGAAGGCATTCCTCTAGCCTCTTTAACAAACTTTTACAACAACAAAGCGAGGAGAGCCGCTTCTTCCTCTTCGACCTTCTTGGCCCTCTCTTCAGCCTCTTTGGCAGACTGGCGAATGACCTCATTGTCCTCATCATCTAAGTAGTCTAGTGACGGGAAGTTCAATGTCTTTTTCCCCTTTGAAACCTCGGTAGTTGCCTTTTTGTAGGCCCTTTTCTTGGTACGGGCTACTTTATCAATTTAGGCAGGCTTCCCTGGCTTTTTAGCCTCAGGTGGCTTCGCAGCCTTAGCAAATTTCTCCAGCTTTACTAGCTTCTCTACTCATCCCTCCAGCAACAACCATTATTGTAGTCTTTCGTTGAGCCTACTTATCTAGCACTTTTTTTTACTTTAGCCTTTCAGTGGCCTCATCATCAGAGGCAGCCATACTGATGGGACAAGAGCAACTTTTTCCAACCACTTCTTCAACTAGTCTTAGTAGCCAAGCTTCTCCTTCTCTACCAAAGATAAGAATAGAATTACCAAGTTAAACCGTAAATCAAATAGGGAGATCTCTTCGAAAAAACCAAATTGAAGCAAATAAGAGTAAAGAGCGGCGAACATGCCTATGCACTCCTCTAGCTCAAAGGCATACTCCATCTTCTTGATGTCATAGGTGGCCTGACCTTGAATTGGAGTCTTGATGCTGATTAGCTCTTCGACACTCAGGTTCTTCGGCCACTCTGCAAAAGAGCCAAGAGAGATCATCATATACCTAAGAAATTTAAAACTTGCCTAGTCAAGAGTTGTTCGCACTATCAAAGCGAACCTATTCTGCTAATCAACCATCTTGCTATCCTTCCCTTTGAGGAGCTTCTTCTTTGGACGACAATAGGTGGTGAAGATGAACTCTTCAGTGGATATACCCACCTTGAAGAACACTTGGGACATCTTCATTGTGGACTGAATCTTTAAGGCTGTGTAGATGACCTCAAAGTAGTGCATTTCTCTATTAGCAATTGGGTGAAGAGTCATCAGGTTTACCCTAAGATAGTTGAAGCACTCCACCAGAATTGGAGTAGGGGGGCCACTTTAAGCCAAATTCCATCTAACAGAGGCAAATGACATAGTAGGCACTATCCTTTAGTAACTTAATCAAACCAATGGCATCCTTTTAGGGGTCAAGGAATAGCCTTTCATTCTCCTTAGGAATATAGAACCCAATTTTTATCCAGATGCTTCAAATTCTTTTGAAACTTAGCAAAGTCGCTTTCTCGAGTGATAAAAGCGACATCATGCCATGCTTGAAGCACAACAATCTGAAAATCAGTCTTAGCATATGCCATTTTTGAAGTAGTAAAGTGAATATTAAAGATGAGTAAGAAGAAAGTTTGAAGCTTGAGAGCACAAAAATTACAAAAATTACAAAAATAACAAGAAAGGTTCTAGAAACAAGAGGACAGTAGAGTCTCAAATGAAGAAAAAGATGGGTTTCAATAGCCAAACTCTTAAGTAAATGATCTCAATAACTATTCTCATCATTAAAAATTTGAAATTCAAAACCCTAGAACAACATTTGAATGGTTACCCAAATAATGAGTATTAATGTTAGACATGCAACATCAGGAATGGTCCAAATCTAGGCACGTTTCCAAGATAACTGTCATTATGCACTTGCATTAAATGAAACCTTATTCAATGCAAAGCGACACAGGTCATCTTCATGTTAACCTCCCCAATGAATTATTCAAATTTGTTGACTAAGAGGACAAGTTTAAGTTTACTAAAAAAGGATTGTTCGATAAAGTATGTTTCAACAAGGTCCTCCTAAAGAGTCTAGTCCTTCTAAAGAGTCCTCCCTTGCTAAAATAGAGGGCTACTGATAAGGATAAAAATTAGACCTATAAGATTTAGACCCGTGTTACATTCCAAGACCAAATCTCCAAGAGGGTTATTTAAGTCTTTTACACATCTTTTGAAGTCTTAGCCATGTATAACTTATGGAAGGACAAGTGTCCCATCTAATATAGATAGCTACACCACCTTCAATGAAAGACCTAAGAGAGGACTTGTTGAACAAGCTCTTAACTTGACCTCTTTGGTCCCTTATGATAGCTCAAACCTCCAAACAAGCTCTTTGACTACTATTCCTCATCCTCTTCTCCTAATGAAGAGACAATTGACTCCAAAAAGACCTGCTGTCTCATCTGATATTTAGTCACTTGCCACCTTTTACCAGTCCAAAAGTGGATTCTACTCACCCATACGTAAGATACCATGCAATGATGATCTCGACATGCCTATCTTCCATGACAGAAGCATGTCCTCTTAACACATCATCTTCACCTACCCCAAAGAGAGAGAAGGATCATCAAGTATAAAAGGGAAAGACCAATGCCATATTCAGGTTAGCTGATTCTATAACTTTTCACCTCCTTCTTACACTCCAAATTTTCTAGTCTTAAGGGAGCCATCTTCTTCCTCCAGATCACCAACTCCCTAAGCTTGAATTTGACTAAAGTATCAAAGTGGCCTTGCTAAGCTAAGGCTTGGCCCCTCTAACATGGATCTTCTCTTTTGCAAGTTCATCATCATCCTCGTTCCAGTCCAAGAACACACCTAGACCCAAATTGTCTAGCCCAAGTCCATCTATGAAGATCAAGCACTGATCATAATGTATCACACATTCACACAAAAGTATATATCATATTAATAATATTAGTAAAAGTAGATATAATTATATCAACCTTCCAGTGGCTTTAACAACTGCAAGGGATACTCTTTTTCATCCTTTTCATTATTTACTTTCTTTTTTCTTTATTTCACTGGTCATCTGTGTTTATTTTGCCTCCCATTTATACTAGGTATTTTAAATCTAAGAGTTGGGTTAATAACAACGAATCTACCATTGTGGTCTCCGGCTTTATCCAACCTTTTCACCATATGCATCTATTCTAGGCGAAGTTTAAGGATGGATGCTGGTAGGAAGGGGAAGAGCTTGCTACCACAAGTGATGGGATCTTCGACTTTGCTACTCAATTTATTGACCTGTATCTACAAATGAGACTCACTATCATTGATAAAGGAGAAAGTGCCTCAAGCTTTTGGCTGCGTCAAAAGAGGGATCTACTCCTCCATCAAGAATACACTGTTTTTGCTCTTTGGCAATGGTGGGTGATTGTTCGAGTCCAAGGATACAAGTTTTTTACGGTTCGAGCCACATACCTCCTTCTATCTTTGGTAATCTCAACCCTGTCTTATCCTCTAGTAGCAGTGATGGAATGGTTGGAGCTTTCTAGAAGGGAGAAGGAGATATAGGGGCATATGCATCTTTTCATTATCTTGGTTAACTTGCTGGCTACTTATTCCATTGATTCTATATCTGCATTTGCTGATATTCTGGGATTTAAGCCCATGCTTCAAAACCTTTTCCTGGGTTGGTTGTTATTAGATTCTAAGTCTATTTTTACTTGTATTGTGTTGGATTCTCCTACATATATGTATTGCACTTGTACTATTTTGGACCCCATGCCCCATTAATGCTAGCAATTTACTTCTTTGGGCAAAAAAAATTATATATATTGATATTAATTGTATCATGGTTAATTTAGTTTTAAATTTTAAAGAATCAATCAATAGTAAATTCAAATAATATTTAAATTAATAATTAATAATCAATCATCACAATTTTAATTTTAGTATCATCATTTTTACCATTGATTCTTTCCTTCTAAGAATTCAAAAATTAGGTCTTGTTTAAAAATTTTGCTTGTAACTACTACTATTATCATTTCTATCGGAATTAATTTCACTCATTATATTTTACCCTTATACCTAAAACATCACAGTCTCTTTTCCTAAATCTGTAACATTAATATTATTAATTTTTGTTTTTAATAATATCAAAATCCTTTTCTCAGTTTTCACACTAATATCATTAATTTTATATTAGTATTATGATATATTCACTTCTATAATTTTCAGTAATTTTTCCAAATTATAATTTATATCAAATTGAAAATAACTTCATGACATTTTATTGATTTGAAATTATCGTTAAATTAATATAAACACATTTCAATTTCACAATACATAATTAATGTATACATCGTAGTATGTATAATCTTTTCTTTCTAGTAATCAATTAAAACACAATTATTTAGTAATATAAATAATTTCCACAAAATAAATTTATGTGCTAACAACAAATTAATTATGGATATAAATATATGAATGATTAAATACATTCTAAAAATTTTAAATACACTTCACTTTATCTTTTTAATTTAACGAAATGATAATATTATCCATGTATTACATTTAAGAAATTAAGATATATATATATATATATATATATATATATATATATATATATATATATATATATATATATATATATATATATTGTTGGAAATTTATTTAAATAAAAATGGTAATTTTTTATTAATAGTTGTATCATTTCTAAATGTTATGTCTTTTCCAAATATCGTATCCTTTTTAAATGTTGCGTCTTTTAAAAAGGATATATCTTTTCAAAAAATTATAAAAATATCTATAAATAGATATTTGAAATTAAATTCAAGAAAAGAAAATTTTCAATTTTTATTCTTGCCATTATTTCTCCAAGAGATTGATTTAAATATTTTCTAATTCTTATTAGAAATTCTTTATTGTTTGCTCAATACAGAATTTCTAAAATCTTGTCATATCCGCTAAAATTATTTGCATTAAATCCATAACAATCTTGTTAAGAAGAGAGAGAAAATATCGTTTTTAGAAAAACAAATTTATGCGTTTCAAACCTAAATAAATTGCTTGCATTCTTAATCTTGTATTTATTATTTATAGTTAGTTTACATAGTGTAATTAATCCTCTTCATTGTTTTGTGTATATATATATATATATATATATATATATATATATATATATATATATATATATATATATATATATATATATATATATAATTGATTTCCATATCATTATTTAGATATATACAAATCAAGTAAGAATGCATGAGTTTTAAGTATTGAATAATATAATTTTAAGTACTGAATAATATAAACATTGAAATTTTTAAATTATAAAATTATTTAAAAGTATAATTAATTATTATATTTAATATAAATTTTAAATTTTAAATTTTGACTTACCATTATAAGTAAATTTTAACTTAAACTCTGTTCTTTTCGTTGAAAATATTTTCTTGAAAAATATTTTCTGTATTTTTTGACGTTATTAAAAATTAGTCGATAGAAAATATTTTTATAGTTAAGGAAAATGACTTTCTCTTTTCAAAATAGGAAATCATATTTTAGATTGTGACAAACTCATTATAATAAAAGAAAACTATATAAACATAAATTTATTAATTCGCAGAAAACTATATAAATACAAATTTATTAATTCGCCAATCATCAATACTTACTGTTGACGATCATTGCCATATGTCGCCATCATTAATAGCTACCATTGATCACTAGTAATATTAAGGATAAAGAAGGAAGTATTTTGGTGAAATATGAGGTTATTAAAAAAAAAATGGAGAAGATGCTTTGATGATCTTCTCATTAACATTCAAAGTGGTAACAACGTAGACTTAAACCACACGACTATAAAGAAGAATATGTCCTTCATTAGAAGGATTAGATTTTTAGATATCAATGAGGCTTTAAAGAAGATGAATGTAGAGGAAGCTTGTGACCCAAATGGAATACCTATTGAAATATGGAAGTGGTTTGGATGATGTAGGAATAGCAAAGTTAACCTCATTACTTAACCAAATCCTAAATTTAAAGAAAATGTTAGATGAATGGAGGAAGAACTTCTCAGTACCTATTTTTATATATAAGAGGGACATTCAAAATTGCTCAAACTATAGGAGAATTAATCTCATTTGTCATTTTAAAATTGTGGAAGAGAGTTACAGAACATTACTTACGTGGTGTCACATCTTTCTCTACCAATCATTTGGGGTTCATGCTGAGTCAATCAACCATTTCAGCAATCTTCCTCATTAGAAACTTGATGGAGAAATACAAAGATGCAAGGAAAGATTTGCATATGATTTTCATTGATATGGAGAAAGTTTATGATAGTGTCCCAAGAGAAGATCTATGGGGTGTTAAAGCGTAGGGAGATATCTATTTAGTGTATAGAAGTGTTGAAGAATACATGTGAAGATACAACTATTAGTGTTCAAACAATTGGAAGGTACTCAAGAGACTTTTTTTTATTTTAGTTGGGTTGCAATAAAAGTCTACAATGAATCCTTACCTCTTTGTTTTAGTTATGGATGAATTAATAAAGTATATACAAGAAAAAATTTCTTGGTGCGTAATATTTGTGGATGGTATATTGTTGGTATATGAGATGCAAGAAGGAGTTAATAGAAAGCTAGAGTTTTAGAGAAGTACTTTGGAGTACAAAGGTCTCAAGTTAGGTAGAATCAAGATAAAATACAAGCTAAATTACTTGTTTGGCATATATACTTGTGCGGTGGGACGATGAGCTTAGAGGAATATGATGTGGCATCTACAAATTGACAAAATACTATTTAAAAATATTTAATATGATGGCACGTAGGATTTTAGCTAGGTAAAGTCAAAAAACAAGAGAAAGGATCATTGTTGCGAAGCAATTAATATTGGAGTATTTTTCCGCTATAAATCGAAGTCTAGAGACAATGGTGAAGAAGATCTAACTTCTAGAATGGATGTAATTTAACCCAAAATACATGCATTGTAAATTTTACAAGAGCCAACCTTAAGGGCAAGTACGGTTCAATTAGAATAAAATTGAACTACTTGAAGTACTTTATCATAATTTATAAGAAC
Source organism: Reutealis trisperma (assembly GCA_947687605.1). Lineage (NCBI taxonomy): Eukaryota > Viridiplantae > Streptophyta > Magnoliopsida > Malpighiales > Euphorbiaceae > Reutealis > Reutealis trisperma. Next base: position 145,842 of record CANTUT010001102.1, read on the forward strand.
AATGAATTATTAGTGATGATAATATAACATATAAAAATGTATCACTCTATATTATATTATTATTTTATAAGTGGTTTGTATTATTTAATTTAAATTTTAAAATGTGATATTTGTGTTTCTATTGTATTATTTTTATTAGTTACAGGTTATTACTTAATTACTTTATCTTTATTTTACTGCCTAACTTATTAATATGTTATATTATTAATTAAACAACTATAAAACTATTAATTGGATCATTATTTTTAATTAAATCATTAATTTTTGCATTGTTTTATTATTAAATATTAACTAGCTTTTTATATGTGATTAATGTATCATATTTTGGAAAGTGTGGTTAATTACCTTTGTCGTAATTATTTCACAATCTTAGATCATTATATTAGGGTTTATTAAACTTAGAAATAGTAACTAGTAAATTGACTAACTAGTAACCAGTGCTAAATTACTAACTAAACTTAAAAAACTAATATTAGCACTTATTACATAAATATAGTTCATGATAAAAAAAAAATTGTCCATTATCTTAATGAGTCTAACCATGAAAAGGCCCAACTCATCTAAAGGATATCATTTGGACCTACAACTTAATCGCAAGAAGAGAAGTCTCTCAAGAGAGATCAGTAGCCCAGCAATCAAGGTGGCTCCTTGCGCTCTACCTCCTGTCAACAAGTAAAGGGTCACATGGCCATCCATTGTTACAATAGTCATTCGATTATTTAATAAAAGCTTCCTTATGAAGTGATGCTTGTCAGTATAAAGCATCACTTACCCAAACTTTGCTTTAGAGATCATACCGTAGGCATGCATCAAGTACCAGTCTTCTCAGACAATAGACGATTTCATCCAACTTTTTAAGAATTGAAAGCATCCATTATTACTCTTGAGATGCGTGCATCCCTTCCTCAACAAGCCAATACACATGCATGTATAAAAGTTAAGCACACCTTTTATTTGAAATAGCTGCTTCTCCATACTATCCCCTCCTTCTTTCACTCGAATATTACTTATTACAAGGAAGTCTCCATCTTCCTTACAATCTCAAGCTCTCCATTGCTAACTTGAGCATCAGAGGGCCTTTTCCATGCACAAGGCTTCGCCCCCTAACATTCCTTGTTTTTCTTGCAGGCCACTAAAATTCACTTAAGGTCCATATTAGGAACCCAATCCATTAAATACTCTTAAATCTATAGCTGATCAAATGGCACCGTCTATGGGGAATGTTGGCTAATTTCCTTAATATACTCCCATTTCTTTTCTTTTCTTTGAGGTTTACCACAATAGTATCTGTTTCTTTTTATAACACAATAATCTTTGGACCTTTGAGTTATAAAAAGCCTCTTTAAGCCTAAGAAAATAGTCACTTTCCATACAAAATGACTAACCCAAATGATAAAGACAAGATGCCTCAACATTATGTGTAAATCCCACTAAGCAGACATGCACCACTGGTCTTGACATGACCTTACCTCTAAGCACCCCAACCACAAACACTCAAAATATCCTTCTTGTCCCTATGACCTTTGATTTTGCTGCTTCCCTTTAAATGATAAATATTGTAGCCACCCAACTGACCTCAGCACTACAAGTTTATGCTGCTATTCAATAAGAAATCCTTACACCACCCACCCAGAATACAATCACAATTCTAAAGACTATCTAACCTCCAAGGGTGAATTGACAACTAGCTTTTAGATAACGAGAGGAAGCTATAGGAGTTGAGAAGACCAAAGCACCTAGAAGGAATGATGGCAGAATAATGGAATTTGCCATAATAGCCACTGGAAAGGAAAAACCACCTCGAAGGGGGAGGAGTGGAGAAAGATCCCTTCACCCGGAGATAGTCACGTGCATAGACGTGATAGAAGTACTCATACAGGGTGTGGCTCATCATGATAAGAAAACAGAGGGCAGAGAAAGTAGTAGAAGAGATGTTAGAAGAGGTGAGTAGGGCAAAGGCTAAAGAAGCGATGATCCTAAAAGGAATCTAGGAGAAGAAGGAGAGATGAAGCATCACAATTTGAGGTCCCTCCTATTGGACGAGGCCAACATGAATAAGAAGCCACTAGTCATCAGAATCCAGTTGAAATAAGGGAGACAATATAAAATTTCCTGAAAGAGATGGGTAGAGATAGAGGAAAAGAGGTTGCAATAGAAACCTGGTGTTAGCTCTCAAATCACCTTTTACTAGAAGGGTTTATGAATATCGAATGCCTGAAAAGTTCAAACCACCAAACATTAAGAGATATAATGGTGAAGTTGATCTAAGAGTCCATGTCTTAGACCATGAACATGCTGTGGAGCTCCAAACCACAAGTAATGAAGTGCTTTGCAGGGCCTTTAAAGTCTCTCTTGAAGGAGCTGCGACCAAATGATTTGTTGGTTTACCAAAGGAGAGCATTAGCTTGTTTAGAAAGCTAACTGAGGCATTCATGGATCAATTTACATCGAGCATCCTATCGAGAAGAGAATTCAGTCTTTAGAGGCTATAGTAAAAGCAGACAATGAGTCACTTAGAAAATATATGGCTTGATTTAATAGGGAAGCTCTGAAGGTCACTAAGATTAATCAAGCAAGGGCAATTACCACTCTCTAGAATAGCACTACTCACAAGTATTATTTCAAAGCACTATGTATACATGCTCTTTGATCCCTAAAAGAGGCCATTGCCATTGCACATGACTATATTAGATAAGATGGTGCCTTTCACCTAAGTCAACTCTCCAAGAGAAAGAGGTCTGACACTCCTACAAAAAAAGAGAAGAAACCGAGGGGAAAAGGGAACGAAGAGCGTAAAGAGGGAACATGAAGAAGAGATTATTGTCCAGCTTAGCACCTAGATGTGATGAAGCTAACCCCTTTTAATGCTAGTACCTCAATGTGATGAAGTTAATCCCTCTTAATGTGATCCTCAGCAAAGGTGTTCGTCATTTTCCAAGATAAAAACATATTGAAGCATTCAAGGCCTATGAAAACAAAGTCCAAGCATAGAGATAAAAACAAATTTTGCCTCTTCTATTATACATATAGTCATAACATTAATGACTATAGACAATTGATGGAGGAGCTAGAAAAGATCATTGGCTAGGGCTACCTAGGCAAATTTGTTAAGAAGAAGGCAAATGAAGAAGTAAGGTCAAACAGAGATAAAGGCAGCAAATAGTGAATTATAGGTCAACCGAGACAATTCATTATTTGACAAAGGGACCTAGCGAAGAGCCCAAAAGCAGGAATAAGGCTAAGGCCTCAACTCGAAGAAGGGAATAATTCGAGTTCACCTTTTACAATATATCTAAGACCTGAATTGCCACAGAAGATGGTAGTAGTTTGAGAACCCCTCATGCCGACCCCATGGTCATCCAACATATAGTTGCCAATTTTATGGTAAAAAGGATACTCGTAGATGATGGCAATTTAGTCAACCTTATAACATTTAAGGTATATGCAAAGATAGAATTAAAAGAGAAGGACCTAGAAGAGTTAGTAAACCCAATTTACATGTTAGATTGAGCAGAAGTCCTAACAGCAAGAATAGCAAAGTTACCTTTTATTATTAGCATTATCCCTAAATGTTTGATAGTAATAGCAACATTTGTGGTTGTCCGAGTCCTTATAATCTACAATGCTTGCTGGGAAGGCGTTTACTCGACGATTGGATGCCTAAGCTAATATTAGATACTTGAGGATGATGAACTCGAAGCTTGAAGGGGGAGAGATTAATGTATATGGTGTACAAGGGCGAGAAAGTTATGAAACGGAATAAGAAAAGAAGAAAATGAATCCAAGTTCAGCCCCATTAAAAGAAGTGGCAATGATTAAAGGTGAAGGAAAGATGAATCAAATGCCATAGTAGATAAAAGAACTAGTAGAGACACTAGAGAAATTTTTTGTAAATGAAAGAGAGCTAGAAAGTTTTCTCTTAATCATTTTATCTTTAAAAGATGAGTAGAAGAGGGAGGTTCGACAATTCCTAAAGGGTCATTTGCCAAGTTTTGCATGGTGTTTGGCAAAAATTAAAGGAGTTAGTCCTAAGATCATAACTCATCAGCTTAATGTCAATCCTTCATTCAAATTCATTAAGTAAAAGAAGAGGTGCTTCAAGTCAAAGAGACAAACTATGATTGACAAGGAGATAAACAAGATAATGGAAATAGGCTTCATTAGGGAAGTCCAATACCCTGAATGGCTTATTAATGTTATACTGGTAGGGAAATCCAATGGCAGCTACAAAATGTGCGTTGATTTCACATATCTCAATAAGGCATACCCCACGGACTCTTTGCCTTACCAATGATTGACAAGCTAGTTGACTCAATAGTCGAATATGAATATCTTTCTTCTCTTGATGCTAAGTAGAGATACCACTAGATTGAGATGCACATCACACCCTGCCCTTGGAGTGTGACAGTCCTAACACATAATGAGACATAAAGTCACCAAAATCAATAAAACCCCCTAATGCTACAGTAACCTATACCAAAACAAATTATACAATTACCCAAGATCATAGCCTACATTACAGTATCAGATACTCAAAATATACCCAAGATATGATGCTTAAATATCGAAAATATGCCAATATAAAATTTAGATACCAAACATATACCCATAATATACCATAGATATACTTAGTTATATTTTTGTATTTAATTATTTAGTATCAACCATAGTTCTACTACTCAATATTATCACATAATAACATCAGTTCAATATAAATATATACAGACTATATGGTAACTAAATTCATAATTTAAAATACTAAGACCATAATGACCATAGTGCTCTAACAGTGACTTCCAAATTACATGCCCATTATAATCACAAAAACAAAATAATATCTATTGCAGCAGGGAAACCCCAAGTGGAGAACATGCTTGAGAATTACCTCGTTGGCTCCTTTGTTGAACCTAAAAACATTAATTACTAAGAAACGAGACTAGCTTATTGAGTAAATTATAATATAATACAATATGCAATTTAGGGTTTGGTGTAAGGTTCAATAACACATTTAGGATTTAGTTTTGAAAAAAATGAGACGAAGAAATAAATCATGTCATATTCGAGAAATAATAATCATCTAGCAGAATCAAAAATTTGGAGTCGGAAAGCCTCTTCCATATAAAATGAGTGACGATCTAAGCTTTGCTCACTCGATAATTGTATACGTAAAATTGATCATATCTTACGGCTAAAATTATCCTTCCTAGCTAGCTTTGGGTACGTTCAAACTATCCACAAGCTTACCATGTGCACATGACTGATGTGTTACCCCAGATCAAAATGAGATTTCCACTTCATAAGGTTATAATAGTCATCGATCGATGATGTCAAGTAAGATATAAAGTATTTATAAATAGGTATACAATGTTTCAATGGGATTTCAATTTTCTATAACTCAAGCAATGAACATAATGATTTCTCAAAAATTAGGCCGAGTGCCCTAATTACAAGGTCAAGAGGTTTTCCCAATTTAGATACAATAGGGTCACAGTGGAATATAGGATAAAAGTATATCACAATTTTCTTGTCATGGACTCGATAAGATTTATATACTGCACTATATTATTAAATACTCATCTTCAACACCTTAGCTCCTACATGATTAGCAGAGACAAAAAGGATAGTCTAAATATTTCTGAGATTGCTCCTTGTCTTTGCTTTTATCTTTGGGTTCTACAATTGTTTATAATTCATGTTACTATTTGCAACATAGCATAAATATTTATTACCTAATTTAAACTAACCCTAACACTGATTTAATAGTTATTTTAACCACTAAAGCAATCAACATTTCATTTACACAAGCAATTGTCACACTTTGAATATCTAACATTAATTCAAATTTCAAGGTACGCAACTTAGTCCACTATGGTTGAATGCCACATAAAGAAAATCTCTTGAAGTATTATTACTTCAATTTTCTTTGTATGCTCATTCAATTAATGCACATCAACATCACTTCAAGGAGCTAATTAATTCGATTCTTCATATTCATTAATTAGAAAGCCCAATGTAGCTGTAATTCTTTATTTAGGGCAAAATGGTTCACATGAATTTACTTCTAATTAGAAAAAGTCAATTCATTACTTAATTTTCTTTTTAGTAAAAAGGCTGAATGCCACAATTTAGAAAAACCAAATTTTATTCAATTACTCATCCAATTAATGTTTTCATTAATCAATTAATATCCAAATTAAAAAAATTTCACTAATCAATTTCAATAATTTTAATGTTAGCCGAATCCGAGTAATTTGGGAAAATGATTTTTTATTCATGAAATTCATCAATTTGTCTAATTAATTATCAATGGAAGTGAAATTATTTTTCAATTAGAAATTAACAATTTCAAATTAATGAAACTAGGGAGGCCGAACCCTCCATTTAGGAAAAATAAAATTTTTATTCACTCTTTCACCAATTTAAAGTTTCTATTATTTAATTAATATCCTTTTATGCTAATTCTATTAATTAACTTTAAGAAATCACTTGGTTAAATTGAATCCCTAACCTTTGCCGAATTTCTCACTTGGGAAAAATAAAATTTTCTTACTCATAATTCGAATTAACTCAATACATAATCCAACACATTTCAATCATTAACTTTACTAATTTCTCAATACATAATAAAGCCCTAATTTACATACTCACAAAAAGAGAAAAGATCAATGACATTGTAGTCAATCTTCAAATTTATCTTTAAAATCACCCAATTGATGCATTTAGAAGTCTAATTTATCATTTATATCACAAACCTGATCATTGAATCCTTTCCTTCCAAGATGGCCGAATACACTCTCGATGGAAACCATTATTCTCAACTTATTTTAACACTATAATTTTTCTCAAACCCATTTAATCAACAATTTATGAGACAAGGTCGAAAACAAACCCCCTCTATATATCCCATTTGTTCGAATGCATTAGAAGGGGAAAAGAAGGAATTATCTAATGTTTCAACACAATTACAACAAAAAGCTTTAAAGGAAGAAAGGAAAGGATTGATTTGAGAAACTTACCTTGATGATCTTCTTTACCTTGGGAATTCACTCTAGGCCGAATTTGTTAGAAAGAGAAGAGGAAAAGTTTCATCTTTCCTTAGAAAAATGAAAGATGAAAAGTAAAAATTATATCTTCTACTCGGCAAGAAAAGAACGAACGGTGCGGTTTTGATCAAGATAATCGGATGGTAGGTGTTAAAAGATTCTTGTGAAAGTTGTTTAATAAAAATTTATTTTATTCTAATATAAAAAGAGAATGACCATTCTGGGCTAAGTTGTAAGGTTTTTTTTTTTTTTTTTTTTTTTTCCCAAAGGCTAAGTTCTAATTTCAATGTATCATTTCAGTGCAAAAAAAAAAAAAAAGTTCAATGTATCATATTTTCTTTGATTTAAAAGGGATTTCGACATAAATATAAACAAAAAAGAATCGATTTATAGTTATACGCTCATTTTTAAATTATTAAAAAAATATTTAAGTGCTTTTTTTTTTAAACTTTTTATGTTCTTTAATTTTTTAGCAAAAATTTGTTAATTAGGAGGCTAAAATTCATGAAAAGATGACACGTAATAAAGTCACTATTATTATTATTATTTAATTATTTTTACATGCCACTCACAATGAGTTTGCTCTCTTATGTGTTAAATCAACAACCAAAAGAAGTATTTTTACATTTTTTATTGTCCCTTTGGATCAATTCCATCATTTCAAAAAAAATTTAAAATCATATAAATTTACTTTTAAAATAAAATGGTCAAAAAAATTAAATAAAAGTTATACCTTTTTTTAATTTTCTCTATGTTTTTGGCTTTGATTTGTCTTATTTTTATTATTTCTCTAGATTAATAATAGATTAATTTCTCTACATCTTTTTTTTTTTTTTGCTATTTGTGTTGTTATTTTTATTATTTTATATTATTATTTTTTACTCCATTATTAAATCTTTACATTTATTTGTTTATTTAGTGAATACTAACTACCGATCATCGAATTTCTTTTTTTTTACTATTATTTTTTGTCTAAAAATTATAATTATTTGCACTCAATACGATTCTCAACAATTATCATAACCAAGCTTTTAGATTTTGAACGGCTTACTTTCGCTATTAATGACGGAGCTAAAGATAAAAGGTGGTCATGGCCCCTAATCTTTGAAATACAAAAATTTATAGATAATAACTCTTCTCATAAAAATAAAATTTTTTAGTGAATTGATTAAAAATTTTAGCTAAAAACTCTTATTTTACATTTTAAAAAATATTTTTTTATAAGAAAATTAGTTTTAGTGTTGACAAAACAAAAATTCATAAGTTGAAAATTAGTTTTAAAAGTATTAATATTGTATTTTAATTTATAAAAAAATATTTTTAATAATACACAGTAAATAATATATGACAAATATATTCTAAGTATATATAAAATATATGATAATGCAATTCTTACTCACTTTTACATATTCTGATTTGAAATCCTATTCTTTTCCTTCTTATATATATATATATATATATAAAATAAAAAAAAGTATTTGTATATCACAATGGACATAGGCATGAAAATATAAACTATATTGATTTGTAATGCGAATGTTAAAATACGCAAAAACCAACGTCAACTAATAATAAACCACAAAATACCAAAAATCAACTTATAAACAACCAACAATCAACCTAATTAACATCTAATCAAGCAAAATACAACCTAATTCCCAAAGCTATTCCATCATCTCTTCGAAATTACATTATTTTAGAAATACTAATGCTAAAATAAGAAAAAACCAATAATCAACCTTAAAAATATCAACAATCAACCTATAATCAACTACAAATCAACCTCTAGTCCACAAAAAATAACCAGTGTTTTAGCAATACTAATGCTAAATTACATAAAAACCAACGAGTAACATGTATTCAACTTGCAATTAATCTGTTATCAATTAACAATCTGTGAGGCGTTGCCCGAGCACCAGCCCGATCTGCTAAAGGGAATCAGGATGCTCATTCGGATTTAGACTTACGATGGAACCCTCGGGTTCGGATTTGGTTGATTTTTAAAATGATTTTTTAGAGTCGCCATTCTAATTTATTTTTAAATGGAAAAATTAAGAAAAAATCCAATTGACTCCAATTCATTAATTTTCAATTAATTTACCCAAGGATAAAATCATTAGTCTTGAACCAGGTTGAGTTCGAGGACTAGATTTTTGGTTTTAAATAATCTAAATTTGGCTCTTGAGTTTAACTTGACTTAGAAAAAATTTATTTCATGAATGACAAATATTATATGACAATTAATTAAATGTATGAACATGACATGAATGCAATGAGAAAATTAAAATGAAATATCCCCAAATTATATTAATTAAAAAGGGAAAAGGGGATTGATTGGAATTTAGATTTGACGTTTGGATTTAGATTCTAAACGTGCCTACGTATCCCATTGAATGGGGATCAAAACCTACATAATTCATTTCACGATTAAGTTGAGGGATTTAGAGTTTATCAGATTAATTTTGGCTTAGATGTTTTGAAAGTGAGGAAAAAATACTGATACCTTAGCTTTTAGTAGGCAAAGAGTTTTACTAGACTGAAATTTCATTTTATCCGGACCGGATGATTAGATTTGATTGAGAGATTAATTAATTAACTAAAATGATTAATTAACTAATTAATATGATGAAAAGAAACGATGGATTAATTAATTAATTAAAAAGATTAATTAATGAATTTGGATGAAGGATGGATTAAGAAAAAGGATTAATTTAATTTTTGAAAAAAGAGTGATTAATCAATTAATTAAAAAGATTAATTAATGAATTAAGTGAGTGATTAATTAAAAAAGAGTTTTAGTTAATTAAAAAGATAAATTAATTTAGTTAGGGTGAGGTAATTAATTAATTAGAGAGTGATTAGAGAGAGAAGAAGAAAGGAATTTGAAGATAGCAATCCACTCAAATTCAAGGGATGAAGAGAAATGAGGAGATGGGGAGCCTATTTATTGGCAAATGGGATTGAGGATAGTTTAGGTAGTGAAAATTTGAAAAGACAATGAGGGGTAGGGCTAGAAACAACTGAAAATTGGGGTTGAAGGGGTAAAAGGGTCATTTTCCGCTCAAAAGGGGCCCACTTTTCATCAGAAACCAGCAGCGCCGCAGAAGACCAATATGGCGTTGCACCAATGCTTGTGAGCCACCGTGTCAGACTCATGCGGCATGCCGCAAACGAGGTATGCGGCGCCACACAGCTTCAATGTAGTGTCGCACGCCTGTCGACATGGTGGCCTTTTTTTTTTTTTTTTTTAGAGATTGGTTGGTGTGGAGTTTAGAAAATTTGAGTGTCTAGTAGCAATGTAATTGAAGGCTAAAAAAATTTTCTTTTGGGGGTGCTGCCCTTGAATCCCCGCCTGCTAACTCTGCGTAGCATGTTAAACTCAGCAGGTACTAAGTCTGCGATTGGATGATGAGAGTGCAAAATTGAAGGTTCACAGTTGCCCCCTCATCAAAATTGGCTTTGAATGAAAGGTGATTCTGATGATAGTAAACGTTGGAAAGAGGTGCCATGTCAGACTCTAGGCTTGTGTGTTTTTATCAGGTCCTTTAGAAGGAAGCCCTTAGGATAAATGAGGAATTATCAATGGATATCGGTTTGGCCTTGATGTTGGATACGAGAATAGTCTTAGTGAATTTCAATTAAGGATGATTTGGGTAAATCTCAATTAAGACTATCTATCTGGCCTTAATGTTGATGGTAAAAATGATTCAGGTAAATCTCAATTAAGACTATTTGTCCGACCTTAATGTTGGTAGTAAAAATGATTCGGGGTAAATCTTAATCAAGGCTATCTATCCGGCCTTAATATTGGAGGTAAAAATGATTCAGGGTAAATCTCAATTAAGGTTATCTTAGATAAATCTTAATCAAGGCTATCTGTTTGGCCTTAATGCTAGAAGTAAAAATAATTTGGGTAAAAAAGCTAGAAAGTGGAACCATCTAGATATTTAGGTGATCGTTTCTAGACATTTATGGATGAAATTGATAGATTTAGGTAAAAGATATAGATGTTTAGGTGATTGTTTCCAGATATTTATGAGTGAAACTGATGGATTTGGATAAAAGAGATGTAAAAAGGAACCATATTGATGTCTAGGTGATCATTTCTGGACATTTATGGGTGGAGTAGATGGATTTGGATAAAAGAGATGGAGAAAGGAACCACATTGATGTCTAGGTGATTGTTTCTAGACATTTATGGGTGGAGAAGGATTTTGGACAAGATAATTTAGTGAAAGGAAGGCCTTGACCTACGGTGAGTTGGCTCAAGAAATTTTAACAAGATTTTGGTAAAGGAAGAGCCTCAGCTTATGGCAAGTCAGCCTAAGAGATTCTAAAAAGATTTCGGTAGGAGAGCCTTGGCTTATAGCGAGTCAGCTCGAGAGATTTTGACAAGATTTTGGTAGGAGAGCCTCGGCTTATGGCGAGTTGGCTCAATAAATTCTGGCAAGATTTTGGTTGTGTCAAAGAAACTTGGGCTTCTGAATGTGAGGGGTTGGGCCTTTCGGAAGGCTCAACGGAACTTTACTTGGAGTAAAGGGACTCTGGAAGTCACACTTATTGATTAAATCTGAAAAGGTATTATTTAGCCTTAAAGAGACACTGATCAGCTTTAGAAGGTGTCAGTCAGCTTTGAGAAGTACTGGTCAGCTTTAGGAGATGTCGATGAGGCTATTAGCTTAGCTTATGCATGACAGTGCATGATTGCAGATGGTTACATATGCATGTATGTTTGTGTATAGATGATGCATGTTCATGTATGCATGTTTTAGAGTTTATAGACCTTTTATCCAATTTTTATGCCATGGATGATTTGTGATGATACTTGTAATGGATGATTGCATAGATGCATGAGGGTGAATTCATGAGAATGTAATTTTTCATGTGACTTTTGTGTCCACGGAGACATGCATTTGTGAATTGAGAAATTCGACAAGGTTGAGGAACTCAATTTGGATTGGTATGGAATAATTTCTATGGTGGCATTACGAGGAGTTCAAGTGTATCGAGATTTTTCTAAGGGCATGATTAGGGTTTTGGGATCTGGTGGCCCCTGTTTTCTATTTTGGTACTGCTAAAGATGAGTTGTGTCCCACCATTAGGAGTTCAATGCGATGACTTCGTTATGACTCCAAGGCAACTCTAGTGGTGCTAGAGTTCAAAGTTTGGTATTTTTTATATTTTTCAGGAGTTAATGGACTTGCCTGAGGATGTCGCAAGCCAGATGGTAGTTGGTAATAGTCAGGTGAATTTAACCACTGTGATTGAGATGTTCTATGATCCTGGTGACTAGGGAGATATAAGGGGGGTAGAGGCTTAAGATGAGGACCTTAATTTTATGTTTGAGTGTCAAATTTGGGTCTATTGATTGGGGTGATGACAGAGTGGCAGATGAAACAGAGACATTTTGTGGTTAGAGCCATGCTGGTGGAAACACTGATGATTCTCGATTGCTTTGTTTGAGATTTAGAGACATGAACTGTCTTGCCAATTATTCACCAAGTGCAAAAAATTTGTCTATTCTTATCCTTTTTTTGTTAGGGGTGTTTTTGTGGATGTCTATTTTAGGCTTTGGGTTATCTTGGAAGTGTGGCTAATGGATAATTTTCGGGTGGTGGTCTCTACATTTTCAGTCCGCACATGCCTTATTGAGACTCAATCAGTGATTAGATAGGATGGTTGCTTGTAGCATGCCCCCAGAGGACACATTTTTTAACACTGCCAATGGTAAAGGATTAGATCTCTTATGATTGGAGCCATGGGTGTCTAGTGGTTTGCCTGTTAGGCTTGGTTTCAATGACTTTCCATTTGGGAATGAGGGTCTTGAGGCAAATAAAGCAGACTTAGGATGTGCCCCCACTTTTTTCTTTCTTAGATTCTATCTAGATCATAGCTCCCATTACTAGAGCTATCAAGTGATGGTTGTCTGAGGAGTTATCATGCTATTTATTTTGGGATTTCACTTAGGACAACAGAGAGGTATGCTAAGTAGTTGATAAAGGTGGTTTGGCCAATTGAGAAAGAGTACTAAGCTACCCTGCTGGGAGGGATAGAGGATGAAATAGCTGAGGAAGGAGAGACTATATGAGGAGCCATTGATAACAAGAGGACTGCAGTATAAATAAAGGGGTGACTCAATCTTTGAAGGAGACTTGGGGGTCTACTAGAAGTGCGACACTACAGGTTGTAGTAGTGACTCAAACTGCGATGGTGGTGACAAAGGAGATTGTGACTGCATTAAGGATAAGATAACACAACATTAGAGGTTCAAAGAAGGACTACTGCAGTTAAGGTAAAAAAAGGACTGGCTGGATTATAACCTCCCTTTTCTTACTTTTTGTTTGAAATAAACTACACAAAATAGGATAAGCTATAGACGATATTGAAAAGGCTATCCTCTTGTTATAATGATGGGCTTGCATTTTGCAAAATTTGATCATCATTAAATGAGACATCTTTTATGCTCTAATTTTTGCCTAAGCTACCCTTTTGAGTTTTTGGCTTAATGAGTACTCTTTTATGCTTCTTTTGTTTAGACAAAAGAATTAAGTGAATGATGTACTAGGCACAAAGAAAATGAGAATGCAATGCAAACAAAATATTTTGTATTATGATTTAGACCACACTTGAGTTGGGCTACCTATGTATCCTTTCTATCACTTTTCTATCAGTAATTTCTTTTAGGGAGAATCAGGTGCACATAGTTCTGATTACATATGCATGAGAAATAGAAATGAAATGCAGATGTTATCTTTGGATGATGTATCATTTTAGTTGACCCAAGTTGTTAAGATGGGGGAATTCCTTCTGTCCACATCTGTGAAGATGGCGCTTCCATCGGATAGGATCTTCTTGAGCGCGTACTATCTAGCCTAGTTTAGTTTCAACTTCTTCTTGGATCATGAGTAGAGGCTTGGATTTCTCCTAGAATTGGATTTCCTTTTTGTGAACCCTTGTCTCTCATCTTCTAGTTAGAGTGCTCGGCTAGTCTCTATTGATGACCCTGGATTTTGTATAGAGCATCGATTCTCTTTTCCTCAATGGCATTCAACTAGTCATGATACCTTTTGGTCTATTTTGTCTTCATTCTCCATAGTTTTTCTTGACAAGTTTCTTGTGTGTGTAGGTAGGAATCTTGTGAATTGTAATGCTTGGATTATCCCTATCTTGTCTTGTATAGAACAGTCCATGAGTTTTTCCACTACTATTATGCAGATGCAATGTATGAGAATTTTATTCTTTTCCTCTGTTGCCATAATTAATTAATCCTTTTGCCTTTTTCATTTTTTTTATTTTTTTAAGATGTCCCATTTAAAGACGAATTAGAAAAAATTAAAATAAATCATAAAGTTTAAACTCTTTATTATTGATAAAAAAAAGTCCATGATTATGGGTTATATTAAAGGATAAGCCTAGAAAGCGAAATACAGACTCAAGAGGACAAGACTCGATGGACTCAAATTCAAAGAAACATTTAATAGAAAATAGACTCAAAAGATTCTGACTCAGAATTAGACTCAAATGACTTAGACACGGACTCGAAAGACTTGGATAAGGGCATAGCAGCGCTAGCACTCTTCCCAAAATACTAGTTATTAGGTGGAGCTTGAGATGGTCGAGTGAACTCGGTGATTTAGAAAAGGATTGATGATGGTGCTAGACTTTGGGTCTGGGAGTAATGATGTCTCTACTATCAATGAGGTCTTGAATTTTATGCTTCAGAGTCTTACATGCATCAGTTTTGTGCCCCGGCTCTTGATGAAAGTTGCAGTGCTCATTAGCATTATAACCCTTAGGCAAGGGCTTTGGAGGAGGTTGTAGATCTAAGGGCTTAACCAAATTAGCCTCTAAAGATTTCTTGTAAACGACGCTGAGGGGCATGCCTAACTTGGAAAAAGTCCTCAATGTTTCTAACTTCATTGGCTGATGATAGGAGACAACATTTACCTCTCCCTCCCTTTTGATAGTGGAGTTGATGGTATAATTGTTGTTCTTATGATACCTCAAACTAGAGGATTCATCTTTGATTTGTCCCGATTGAATCAAATCCTCAATCTTGGAGGCAATGGCAATGAGAGCTTTAAAGTTGAGGAGATATTAAGTTTGCAGATAAGCCTGATATTGGGGGAGGAGGTTTTTGATGATGATGTCAATTTGCTCTACTTCAAATGGACGGTTTACCATTTGAGCCACTTTTGTCCTCCACCTTGTAAGGAACGTGGTGAAGGATTCTTTTGGCCATTGTTTGGTGGTTTTCAAATCTCGACGGGTGACATCCACCTTGATGTTGTAGTGGTATTTCTTGACAAATACATTACATATATCATCCTAAGTCTTCTTGTGATTCTGGTCGAGATCTAGTAACCACTTAATAGCAGCTCCAGTCAAGGACTATTGGAATAAATAAGCAAGGAGTTCGTCGTCCACACCGAAAGGTCTCATGGCACCCACATACATCTTAAGGTGAGTTTTGGGACACGTAGTGCCATTAAAATTGTCCATGACTGGCATTTCAAATGGTGAAACCCGTGCATTTGGGAAGAGAGCTAAAGAGTTGACATCTATCATGTCCTCATGCTTTTTGATATTCTTGATTTTTCTCTCCATGGCCTCAATTTTCTCCATCAATTTCTTAGTTTCAGGAAAGCCAGCAAAATCTCTACTTTGAAAAGGATTTATAGTGGGAGAGGGAGTAGTTATGTTCAAGTCCACGATAGGATAGGTTGGAGTTTCAAGTGCTTGCCTATTATCACTGAGATCGATAATGGGAGGAGTAAAAATAGGGGCATGGCTAGTCCCAGCTTAGGCAGATGCAGGCTCAACACAAGCAGGAGGAGAAGTGACAGTGGCATTGGTCATTTTCTTGACCTCATTGATGATCGACTAGCATTAGGAGTTGAGAGCATCAGTAAAGGTGACAGATTGAGCATTGAGAGCATTGGTGAAAGTTTTAGCTTGGGTCTTAAAAGCGGTGGTGAGTGTGGCTCGGAAAGTCCCCTTTTGTTTCTTGAGGAGGTTGACAAAAAAGGTGCTCATCACTTTTTGGTCGAAAGAGCTGAAGGTATTGGCCATTGGTACCTTGAAACAGAAAACAGATAGAAAAAAATGGGTAAGAATATAGAATTGTGAAGGAAAAAATGGCATGACTGTGAAGGTATGTCTAGAAAAGAATTCCCTCCACATGATTGGTCACCGGATTTACATATTGATAGGGTGAGTGTGAGGTATTTCAAGGTAATAGACCACCAGTTTAGGATTTTGCGGATTGACCTTGTTGAGTTTCTCATATTATGTATGACAATGTCATGATGCATGTCAAAAAAGATTTTCATGGGCATATGTACAGGTTTCTCCATTATTATGGTACATAGAACCTAGGGTCAACGCTAGGGTGACTATATGCACAATAGTGAAGGGTGGTTTAATTAAGAGTCCTCGTCCAACTGAAGCATCAATATACCTAACCACATGTGAGGCAAGGAGCCTCGCATGGGTTCAATGGTACTGATTGCTCGTTACACTGCCAAAATGATCGGGGATTTGTCACAGGGTGGAATGCTTTTGCTATCTCATAACATACTCAAAGAGAGTTATCGAGCCAATGCTACTCACTATTCAAAAGTTTTCCTAAAGCTAAGGTTAGGCAAAGAGCATTTATTATGCAAAGTGATGCATGAAAGTCAAATTATACTTAATGAGCCAAATGGAGATTATTTTAGAAAAAATTTTCCTTAAACAAATAGTAATCCTCTTATTTTCCTTTTTATTGAAAAAAGGTGGCAACCAGTCCCTAGTGGAATTACTAGCTGTGAGGCCTCGCCCAATCACCGGCCGGATCTGCTAGTGAAAATCGGGATGCTCATTCGAGTTTAGACTCACGATGAAACCCTAGGATTTGGATTTGGTTGATTTTGAAAATGATTTTTAGGAATCGCCACCTTAATTTATTTTTAAATGGAAAAATTAACGAAAAACCTAATTGACTCTAATTCATTAATTTTCAATTAATTTACCCAAGGACAAAATCACTAGTCTTGAACTAGGTTGAGTTCGGGGACTAAGTTTTTGGTTTTAAATAATCTAAATTTGGCTCTTAAGTTTAACTTAACTTTGAAAAAATTGATTTCATGAATGACAAATATTATATGACAATTAATTAAATGTATGAACATGACATGAATGCAATGAGAAAATTAAAATGAAATATCCCCAAATTATATTAATTAAAAAAGGAAAAGAGGATTGATTGGAATTTAGAATTGAGGTTTAGATTTAGATTCCAAACGTGCTTATGTACCCTATTGAATGGGGATCAAAACTTACATAGTTCATTCCATGATTAAGTAGAGGGGTTTAGGAGTTTATCAGATTAATTTTGGCTTAGGTGTTTTGAGAGTGAGGAAAAAAGGCTGATACCTTAGCTTTTGGTAGGCAGAGAGTTTTACCGGACTGAAATTCTGTTTTATCGAAACTGGAGTTTTATCGAACTGAAATTCTATTTTATCGGGACTGGATGATTAGATTTGATTAAAAGATTAATTAATTAATTAATTAAAATGATTAATTAACTAATTAATATGATGAAAATGATGAATGAATTAATTAATTAAAAAGATTAATTAATTAATTTGGATGAAGGGTAGATTAAAAAAAATGATAATTTTGATTTTTCAAAAAAGAGTGATTAATTAATTAATTAAAAAGATTAATTAATTAATTAATTGAGTGATTAATTAAAAAAGAGTTTTAGTTAATTAAAAAAATTAATTAACTTGATTAGGGTGAGGTAATTAATTAATTAAAAAATTAATTAATTAATTAGAGAGTGATTGGAGGGAGAAGAAAAGAGAAATTTGAGAATAGCAATCTACTCAAATTCAAGGGGTGAAGAGAAATGAGAAAATGGTGAGCCTATTTATAGACAAATGGGGTTGAGGGTAGTTTAGGAAGTGAAAATGTGAAAAAAACAATGAGGGGTAGGGCTAGAAACAGTTGAAAATTGGGGTTGAGCAATGCTGCAAAAGACCAATGCGGCGCCACACTAGTGCTTGTGCGGCTCTGCGTTAGACTCATGTGGCATGCCACAGACGGGATATGAGGCATTGCACAGCTCTAACGCTGTGCCACATGCTTGCCATGCGGCATGACACATGGCAGCTGATGTGGCGGCCTCTTTTTTTTTTTTTTTAGAGATTGATTGGTGTGGAGTTTAAAAAATTTGGATGTCTGGTAGCAATATAATTGAAGGCTAAAAAAATTTTCTTTTAGGGGTACTGTCTCTGAACCCCCGCCCACTAACTGGCTAGTGGGATTATCGTACTGGCTCTGCGTAGTGTGTTAAACTCAGCAGGTGCTAAGATTGCGGTTGGATGATGAGAGTGCAAAATTGAAGGTTCACGCAATCAACATATAATCATTTACAAATCAACCTATTATCAACCAAAAGACAACTTAATTCTCAAGCTCTTCCATTATTTTTCTCAAACTATAGTATTTTAGCATTACTAATGCTAAATATACAAAGACTAATAATCAATATGTAATCAACTTGAAATCAACCCGTTATTAACCAACAATCAATAGTGTTTAAAAAGAATGGAATAAATGTGCACAAAAAAGGTTAAAGAAACCTCAAAGGGCCTTGAAGTATATCCTGTCCAACCCACTAAGAGGAAATCTCCAAAATCAATGGTTACTAGTAATGCCATAAGCTATAAGAAGGCATCAATCAATTAGATAAAACTATGTATAGTAAACATGTAAAATAAAAAATAAAAAATCAATGAAAGTCTCACAAAGTAAGTGATTCAAGTGGCATGCAACAGCAGACAACTATGACTTTTGCTATAACAAAATCATGATATTGAAAAACAACTTAAAAACACATCAAATTCCATTTTAAACAATACAAAAACGAACAATCAACCTGCAATTAACTTGTTATCAATCAACAATCAGCCTATAATCAACAACAAATCAACCTCTAATTAATCAAAACACAATCTAATAAATATAAAATGCTAGTGCTGTAAAACCCATATCAATTGAATAATACAAAGAATATGTAACTTGTGTAACTAGGATTCTAATCAATAAACACATGTCCAAATGAGAATTTTTCAAAGTTTGGATCTTTGACATATAGTGATTAATTAGATAATTAGTGACATGTGTAATTAGAGTAATGCCACCAATTGGCACATGTCTAAATGGATATTTTTCAAAACTTGAATATTTGACATGTGGTCATTAATTGTATAATTTTTAATTAACATAATTTTCAATTATTCTAATGTGCAAATTGACATGTATAACTATAGTTATGTCCAATCAACACATGTTCAAATAGATCTTTTTCAAAACTTGAATCTTTGACATGTGGTAATTAATTATATAATTGTCAATTAACATAATTTCTAATAATTCTCATACACAAATTAAAAAACAAAAATAAAAACAAAATAAATCAAACACATACTCAAAATTAAAAAAAAAATTATTCACTTTTATTGTGTGGACTATAAAATTATGATATAATATGTTTTATGATATCTCTCTGTAACATTTTATCAAATGCTTTTTGAGTATAACAAACACATCCATATTTTGCATAAACCTCTATAACTAAAACCTCGACAATATCATGTATGCATATGATTTATGTGATGGAAGCTTATTATTATTATTATTATTATTATTATATATATACCAGAAGAAATCCAGAGTTCAGTCTATCCAACATGTGCAGTATGTACATAATTCAAACTGTCCTATGTGCAGCTTCTATTGCAGTCAAGAATAGCCCACTAATCACACCTCTAACTGTGCCAGATAACTCTATATATATGTATTTATTCTTGTATATTGAACACACAGAAAATACAACTTATTTTCTCTAATTTTCATTAGCAATTCTGTCTGATATTTTACATAGTATCAGCCTAACTATTCTCAGTTTTCTACATTTTATTTTTAATTTGTAAAACAAATTACTGCTCATTCAATTACGTGCAACACGTTGATAATTCAAGAAAAGGCTACCATTAGAAAGTTCTCGTCATAAGTTTCAAAACAAGACCAATCGGAGCTCCAGAAACCATCTCACGCGCTACCTGAAGAAGGTGCCTAGAAATCCACACACCACCACGCGCACCAGAGGTAGGGGATGAGACATGTTAGCACTCCGACATGTGTCAACATCCCATTGATCCACGTCATCTGCACATCAGCGACACTTGTCCAATAAGCAGGAGACACGTCATCATCCACGTGTCTACCACGTCATCTGCTATGTCCTCTCCACATCAGCAGTAGATGTCCAGTCAGCAGGTGACACGTCATCATCCATGTGTCCGCCATGTCATTTGACACATTAGCTAACAGGTCCTTTTTCTGCCACATCATCATCCGCGTGTTTGCCACATCATCTGCCACGTCAGCGTTCCATGTTAGCCGTTCCATGTCATCAGCACACATCAGCGCCTGTCATCAGATACCAGCCAATCAGTATCCGCCATGTGTCCTCTCAGTTCAGTTCAATCAAACTAGTTGACTTTAGCTTTGACTCACCGGTTCAACAACTTTTGTACTGGTTTTTAGACATGAAGAACTGGTTCCTAAGGTTTTTCGAGCACCTAATTTCATTTTTGCTGTCAGATTTGTGAAATTCTTTCTCTATAATAGAGTTATGGAGAAAATTAATGCTGCTCAACCTGTTGTGACAATTTTAAATGGCACTAATTATAATCTTTGGGCAAGTAGTATGAAAAGCTATCTTGTTGGAATTAAATACTGGAGGATTGTCACTAATGGAACTCCCAAACTTGTTCACCTTCAAGATGAAACTGAAACAAAGTACAATGATCGTGTTGATGATTGGGAAAGCAAAAATCATCAGATCATTACTTGGTTTCGTAACACCTCTGTTCCAAGTATTCACATTCAATTTGATCAATTTGATACTGTCAAAGGAATTTGAGATTTTCTTAACAACAGGTATACAATTTCTGCTCTTGTTCATCATTATCAGTTATGGAATACTCTGAATAATATGAAGCAAGAAGTTGGACAATCTGTCAATGATTTTCTGAGTCAAATACAATCCATCTAGAATAAGCTCTCCCAAGCCAAAATTACTGTAGATCAACTCCATCTGATCCAATTTCTCATGGCTCGTCGGTCTGAATATGAACCTGTTCGCGTATCTCTGTTGCACAGAGATCCTCTTCCAACACTAGAAATTACTGTCAAAGAATTAATTTTCAAAGAAACTCATTTGCAAATTAGCAAACCAGCTTCCTTTGATCAGGCTTTGGTTACTCATAGGCCATCATCAACTCATTCATTACAACACTGTAAGAATTGCAATAGACCTGGTCACTCATTCTCTAACTGTCCAATTATTGAGTGCAGATACTGCCACAAACTAGGACATGTCAAAAGCAATTGTCTTACTCGTCCAGCAAGACCAAGAGATAATCATCCCAAGTACAAAATTAATTTAGAAACCAGGTCCTCCAATGCCAATGCTACTATCTCTGACAACTCCTCTGCCCCTTTTGAGGCCTCTTTCACTCTTTCTAACCTTGAATCCATATTAAAAAATGTTAAGTCTTTCAGTGCCCCCTCTTCTAGTGCTATGTCTGTTTACTCAGGTAACAATCAATGGTTAATTAACTCTGCATGTAGCAATTATATGACCTCTGATCCAAATATTTTCCAGTCTAAAACCTAAAATAACTTTCTAGCCCTCATTCATACTATTGATGGAAATAAAATGGGCATTAGTCATGTTGAAACTATTTCCACATCTACTCTTACTGTACTCGATACATATCTTGTGCCTTCCTTAACTGTTAATCTTCCCTCTGTTGGTCAAATATGTGAATTAGGATTAACTGTGCATTTTGATTCTAATGGTTGTTAGGTACAGGACCTGAAGACGAGACAAATTATGGGAAGTGGAATTAAAATCGGGAGGCTATTTGAAATTTAATCTCTTCAAATACCTCACAATGCTCTGTCCGCCACAATTAGTTTGTCTCCTTTGTTTTAGTGGCATTTATGACTCAATCATGCCTCTCTTAGTAAACTTCGTCTCTTAATTTTGAGTGGTACTTTAGGAAATACAAAAGTTGCAGAACTTTAATGTACTCATAGTCAACTTGCAAAACAACCTGCTTTATCATTTAATAATAATAATTCTATTTGTGATACTCCTTTTGGACTTGTTCATTCTGACATTTGGGGACCCTCTCCATTTACAACAGTTAGTGGCAATCGCTATTTTGTTATTTTCATTGATGATTACTCACGTTTTACATGGCTTTTTTGTATGAAGCATAAATCTGAACTTCCACAAATCTATATTCAATGTGCAAGGATGATTCAAACACAGTTTTCTCGTTCTATCAAAATTTTTCAAACTGATAATGCCATGGAATACAAAGAGTCAAGTCTCTTGCAATTTTTTCATGAACAAGTTTAGTTCAAAGGTACTGTCCTCATACATCTCAACAAAATGATAGAGCTGAATGCAAACATCGTCATATCTTAGACTCTATAAGAGCTCTCCTTCTATCATCTAGTTGTCCCGAAAAATTCTGGGGAGAAGCAGCTTTAACTGCTTTTTATACAATTAACTGTCTTCCCACCCCTATCCTTCATAACATTTCTCTTTTTGAGCGGCTTTATGGTAAGATTCCTGACTATTATTCACTAAAAATCTTTGGATTTGTTTGCTTTGTTTTACTCCAATCTCATGAATACACTAAACTAGAACCACATGCTCGTCTTTGTTGTTTTCTAGGATATGGTATAGAACATAAAGGTTATCGCTATTGAGATCCCATCTCCAATAAATTGCGAATATCCCAACATGTGATCTTCTAGGAAACACTATGTTTTCCACAATTTCTAAATTTCATGACTTTGGCACAAATCGTGTATTTACTAATCCATGTGTTAAGTTATATCATGTTAATGATACAGAGTTGTCTCTTGAAATTGATTCTACTCCTCCTGACATAGTCTCGTTTGAAGAGAATGTACCTGCTCCAACTATTGATCCGGCACCTACTCCTAAACCTAACCTTGCTTCTAAAATCACTCTTTATTGATCAACCTGGGTAAGAGAAACACCTTCTCACCTTCGAGATTTTCACTATTATTCTGCTATTGCTACACTTCATGACCTCACTCTTATTGTGAGGCTAGCACTAACCTTTTATGGCAGCAAGCTATGACTGAAGAAATTTAAGCATTAGAGAAAACCCTTAAGAACTAGTTGATATGCCTCCTAACAAGATTCTTATTGGGTGTAAATGGATTTACAAAATCAAGACATGCTCAGATGGATCTATTGAGCGTTACAATGCTCATTTAGTAGCTAAAGGATATACTCAAGAATATGGAATAGACTATGAGGAACCATTTGCTCCAGTTGCGCCATTAACATCAGTCCATAGTTTTTTAGCCATCACAGCAGTCTGCAAGTGGAAACTATTTTAGATGGATGTTAGAAATGCCTTTCTAAATAGTGATTTATTTGAAGAAGTTTACATGAAATCTCCTCCTGGTTATCATACTCCTCATAAGGTTTGCAAACTAAAAAAGGCTCTGTACGGATTAAAGCAAGCTCCTAGGACATGGTTTGCCAAGTTTAGTCTCACTCTTACTAAATTTGGCTTTGTATCTAGCAAACATGACTCAACACTATTTGTTTGGCACACCAATCGAGGAATTATTCTTCTGTTACTTTATGTTGATGATATGATCATTATAGGAAATGACACAACAGGTATTTCAGAAGTTCAAACATATCTTAGCCAACAATTTGAAATGAAGGATCTCAGAACTCTTAGCTATTTCTTAAGCCTTGAAGTTTCTCACAATTCTCAAGGGTACTATTTGTCTCAAACCAAGTATGCATCTGATCTACTTTCTAGAGCTGGTATTACTGATAGTAAAATAGTTGCAACCCCCTTAGAGCTCAACTGTAAACTTACTCCTCTAGATTGTACTCCTCTTAATGATCTTACTTTATACCGCCAACTAGTTGGAAGTCTTGTTTATCTTACAGTTACTTGGTCAGATATTTCATATGCTGTTCATCTAGTTAGTCAATTCATGTCTGCACCACACTCATCCCACTATCAGCAATCCTAAAAATCTTTTATTATATTAAAGGAACACTTTTTCATGGTTTACATTTTTCTACTAATACATCTTTGGAATTGTCTGGTTATTATGATGCAGATTGGGCTAGTGATCCAACTGATCGCCGTTCTACCATTGGTTATTGTTTCTTTTTAGAAGATTTCCTTATTTCTTAGCGAAGCAAGAAACAAACTGTTGTTGCCCGCTCTAGCACAGAATTAGAATATCGTGCACCTGTTGATACTACATCAGAATTATTATGGTTATGCTGGTTGTTAGCAGATACGGGTATCACCCATTCCTCTGCCACTATACTTTATTGTGACAATAGAAGTGCAATCCAGATATCATATAATGATGTGTTTCATGAGCGAATAAAATATATTGAGATTGATTGTCATTTTGTTCGCCATCATGTCCTTCAAGGCACCATTTGTCTACAATTTGTCTCATTCGCTAATCAAACTGTTGATATCTTCACTAAAACTCATCTGCCTACTCGTTTTCAAGATCTTTTATCCACTATTCCACCATGAGTTTGAGGGGGGGTGTTAATGAAAGTCAAAGTATCCAGAAGAAATCTAGAGTTCAGTCTATCCAACATGTACAGCCTATATATAATTCAAACTATCCCATGTGCAGCTTCTATTGCAATCAATAATAGCCCACTAATTATGCTTCTAACTGTGCTAGATAACTCTATATATATGTATTTATTCTTGTATATTGAACACACAAAAAATACAACTTACTCTCTCTAATTTTCATTAGCAATTCTATCTGATATATATATATATATATATATATATATATATATATATATATATATATATATATATATATATATATATATATATATATATATATATATATATATATATATATATATATATATATATATATATATATATATATATATATATATATATATATATATATATATATATATATATATATATATATATAATGTAACAATGGAAGTGTGAGTCTCAATTCTTAGATAAATGAGAATTGAGAGAGAAGCATTAAAGGCATAGCTGGCTTCTATCTCTCAACATTAAGAAGTGGGTCCTAATTGTGTCCCACTTTTAGAACTATGACAGCAAGCAACATAGCCAAGAAGAAGCAGAAAAATACAAAGATAAAAAGAGAAGCAAACCAGATAAGAAAAATGCAAGTAAGCGTTGTTGAAGAACCAACAGCGAGTAAAGATATGTCTGCTCTTTCAACTCTGACTTGAATATTTCATCGATTGAGGAGTTGGAAAAATAGATTTACAAGAACTATGTGCTAGAATCTAGAGTTTTGGAACGATTCTTTAATGGGTTTCTTTGAATTTTAGTTTTGAGCATGTTTTATGAACCATAGATAATTGGATGATGGTGGTAGATGCAGTGGTTGTCAAAAAAGCATAAAAATAAATATAAAACGTAAAAAGCATAAAAACAAAATAATAAGTAACCAAAAAATAAGAATTCAAAAAGAAGTATACAAATATAAATGAAACATAAAAATGAGAAGAGGGTGTAATTTTCTCAATTTAAAATGATGAAAGTGGACATCTAACTCATTTTTTTATTCTATAGAATGAATTTAGCTTATTCAAATCACACCTTTCCTCCACTTGGGACATCGCCGGCAACTCTTTTGGTTAGCCTAAGTCTAACACACCTTTATAATACATACATATACTTCATTAAAATTTAGCAAAGAGTTTGTGAATTAACAATTTTACATTTATAAGCTATATTCATACAGGTTTAATATTTTAATTGTAATTTCATTCCTATCTATCTTAATTATATCTAACATACATAATCATTCATATTCATAAAAATTAACACTTAAACAATCCATATTCAATTAAGCACATAATTCAAGAATTTGACATTAAGCATTAACTTACTAATCCAATAAGCATTCTAATTAGATTATTCTAATAATATTTTTTTGATTACTATGGCATTAGGTTACTTAGGGTATTATATTCTATCCCCTTAAAGAAAATTCATCCTCAAATTTGGGACATTTGCCCATTAACTCTTGAATAGATGGGCATATTGTTCATGCATATCAGTTTCATTTTCCATGTGCACTCTTCCATGTCGGGTTCTACCATTGTACCTTTATCATTGAAATCTCCCTATTTCAAAATTCCTTTACTTGTTGGTCCAAAATAGAAATAGGAACTTCTTCATATAGTAGATCCTTATCTACTTCCACTACTTGTGGTTGTAATATATATGAAGGATTAGAAACATACTTTAGTGACATTGAGACATGGAAAACATGATGTGCATGATCCAATGTAAGAGATAATGCTAATCAATAAGAACTTACTATTGGGGTTAGCGTTACTCTCCTACCTATTGGAAGTAATCTTCAATCTTTCTCATATGACTCGCACTTTCTCGATTATCTCTTTTACCAAGTCGAGTGATTCTAAGTACTGAGCACTAGCCTCGATCCAACAAATTAAAGATTGGCATTTTCTTTCATACAGGGCTTCATATGAAGCCATTCTAATGGAGAATGTAGCTGTTATTATAAGCAAATTCTACCAGTAGAAGGTATTTATCTCAATTTCCTTTGAAATCCATAATGCACATCTTTAACGTGTCTTCTAGAGTTTGAATTGTTCTTTCATATTGCCCATCCATTTGCAAATGAAACGTTGTACTAAATTTGAGTTATGTCCTAAAACTTCTTGGAGTTTCTGCCAAAACCTTGAAGTAAATTGAGTACCTCTTTTTGAGATAATGGAGACTAGGACTCCATGTAACCTCACAATCTCATCAATATATATCTGAGTATATTAAGCTACTGTATTGGTTGTTTTCAATTCCAGAAAATGAGCTAACTTGGTGAAACGATCAACTATGACCCATATAGAGTCATGTCCCTTTGAAGTTCTAAGTAACCTACTATGAAATCCATGGTGACTCGTTCCCATTTCCATTTAGGTAGTTTGATTTCTTGAAAAAGTCCAAAAGGTCTTTGGTGTTTGAACTTCACTTGCTAGCAGGTAAGGCATAAGGCTAAAAAGCTTACTATGTCGTTTTTCAATGTAGGCTACCAATAATATTATTTCACATCATGATACATTATTATAGCTTCAAGATGTACACTATAAGGAGTTTTATGTGCTTCCTTTAGAATCATTTATATTAAGTACACATAGTTGATCACTAGAATAAAGTACATCCCTTCTCATTTTAAATTTAGAAACTTGTCCCTTCTTTAGATCTTCCTTGATCTTCACTAATTGAGGATATCGGTCTTGTAAAGACTTTACCTCATCAATGAGTTTTGGTTTCACTTTAAAGTGAGCCAGTAATACTTGGGATTCATTCATTTCTAGTTGCAACCTTTTATTGAACAGTTCCTTTAACTCCTTTACAATCGATCTTCTTTGTGCTGTTATATGAGAAAGGCTACCCGACTTATGACTTATTGCATCTATTACAATGTTGGGGTTGTCCGGATGATAAAAAATCTAACAATCATAATCTTTCAATAGCTCTACCCATCACCTTTGTCTAAGATTCAAATCTCTCTGCTTCATGATATACTAGAGGCTTTTGTGATCTATGTAGATCTTGCACTAATTACACACACACACACACACACACACACACATCTAATTTTTAACTCAAAAACTATAAATTCTAGCTTTCATTTATAAAGCTCGAAAGCTATCTAGCCATTAGCTTCTAGTTTCACTTTACCAAATAATTTGTGACAGCGGTTGAATACTTTTAAAAACCAAAAGTACTAAATTAAAAAAGTTTTTTCATTTGTTAAATTGTGTTTATAATCATTTCTTGAGGATGAGCAAGAGCTACAATCCCTATGTATCATCAAATCTCCTTGGGCTAAATTATACACAATTAGATGGTGAAATGACAACATTTATTTATAGGTGCCTAATACATATAGTAGAAAGCCCCCAATTATACTAGCAGATTAGTATAATTTGTAGTTACAAGTACAATGTTGAAAAGTTCAGTGCCAAGTCAATCAGAAAACCAAAAGTATAATGTTTATTAGTAGAGTGAGCTACATATCTAGACTGATGGCTCTATTTGAAAGGTAGAATTAGTACTCATAAATGAAATATTTCTTGAACCATTTCCATCTATGACTCTATTTGAGGCCCTCCGATTCATTCGCCTTTTCTTCAAACATCTTTTCCCTTCCTCTTCCTTTTTGTCCATAAATGAAAGAAATGTTTGAAAATTTGCAGTTTGTGAGCTTCGACTTGAAGATCCCCCATTATCATCTGAACAATGCTTCACAAACAGCCTAACTATCTTTATAACATATAGAAGGAGGGCTAGAAAGAAGGTTAAACCGCAAATGAGAAAGAGACCCCAAAAGCTTGTGAGATGCAGCCGATTTGCATCTTCTTTAGCACCTTCTGATCTGCAAGCACTTCCCAAAAGCCACTTGTCGTGCATTCTTTGCAGTTCCCCAACCTCTGATAGTTTCAGTATTGCAGTTGACATGTCCAGTGCTAGCGGCGAATCTCTTGGAAAAGCCTGATGACAATTGAAAAACACATAGATATTGTTATATAGAGATTAGAAGTGAGTGCTTTAGGTAAGAATGTATAGAGATTCTCATATAGCAACAAAAACAAAAATGTGTCTAAACAATGTATCTAAGAAAACTAAATCTTTCTTGGAATAGGTCTAAGTGAAAGGATAAAAGATAAGCTGGATGCACATACAAAACCCCATCCATTTTTGCTGAATTCTTGACCGACAATGCTGAATTCACATTGGGATGAGAGAAAGAGTTCTATGTATGCTCTTTCATCAACCACAGCAGCAACACCGCCTTTTTGGGGACCATCTTTCAAGGCTCTAGCACAATCCTCTGCAGAGTTGAGAGGAACAAGTCTAGACTTACTTATTTGGTATTCATTGACCAAGTAACGTCCAGCAAATGAACCACGCTGGTAGCCAATAGGGTCATTGCTAGATACCAAGCTTTCAATTCCTTTAATGGGTGAAGAAAGCTGTTCCACTGTGAGAATTGAGGTCAAACTTGCCATATAGCTTGAATTAAGAATAAGAACAACAAACAGCCAGATGATTAGCACGAAACGACCAAGGGTGCTCTTGGTCTTTTCTTCTGCAAATATATATAAAAAAATCACAATTAATATCCAAGGATCTGCATAACTGCATTGATTTATATGACAACCACAAAAGACTACTAAACTATGTCACTTACTATGGGCAAAAAACAAGGTAGAAAAGCTAAACCTGCAATATATTCGTGGAAATGTTAGATATAGAAAATATTTGGATATGGAGGATATTTAATTCACATGACTTATTTGGTGGAATATCATATGCAAGTTGAGAAACTTTAGATAGTAAAACTATAATCAATGCACCTACTGGTCTCTGTTGATATGCCAGATGAAGTATAAGCTATTCCAAAGTTAAGATGAGCTACACACTAACACTAGCATAATATCAAATATATATATATATATATATATATATATATATATATATATATATATATATATATATATATATATATATATATATATATATATATATATATATATATATATATACTTGTTGGTCACTCACCACAGAATTGTCACAACTTGTTTTTTAGGAGTGCCTCGAAAATCATCATTGACCCTGTGCTCCAAAATCCATACCACTACTCCCGTAACAAGAAAGAAAACTGCTGTCACTAACCACATCATTGGAGTGAATGGTCTCAAGAATGCCCAAGCAGTAGAGTTTAACTTCCTGACTGGGGCCACTACAACTAGGCCTGACTCAATATATGGCTGTGTGAAGTCCACCATCCTCGTTCGCTCAGTTGTGATGGAAATGTCACCTACTGCAACATCATAGACCTAAATAGTGCAGGAAAAATTAAACAATCAGGAAAGGAAGTATACAACTTACTACCAAAGTTTGAAAAGAACTAATTGTTTTCATACTCACACCAGTTGAGACCAATCGCAGAAGTTCAGTAGTATTTGGGTTTGTATGCCCATCTCCATATGATATAAATTCATATGACAAAGCATAAGGCAATATGCTCAAGGCAGCAGTAAACACATCAATGCAGTAGCCATTAAAACCATTAGTGCCTTGTACTGAGACAAACTCATGATAAAAGACTCGATTGGGGACTCCAACTCTTAAGCGCCTTCCATTGTTAGAAAAAACCCACCCACGGGGCTTCAATACTGCTTGTCCAGGCCATATTACATTGTATAGTTGTTGACCTGAACTTGAATGATTAAGTGACTTTGTATAAAGCATTTCTGGAGGTACTACTGATAATCCAGAATCATTTGACCAATAACCAATCCTCCTAAACCCTGTGCCAATCACATTGATCACCTCATATGCAGGATGAATGAGGTTTCTATCAGAAAACTTGATTGATCCTGTTAAACCAGTGAAATTAACCTGTAAAATGGTCTGAAGCAATAAATTTCCTCCATCGAAGATTTTTAATGCATCTGCTTGTAGATTCTTCCTTTGTAATTTTGATAAGCTTGGATCATATGAAAATGAAATGTTTCCTCCCTGAGTAAAAAATGCATCAATTGCATAAGCAAGCAGCCAGACTGTGTCATAAGCATATAGACCATAAGTATTTAACCGAAATGTGTCACTAGCTGCTTTTCCAACAGTCAAGTTGTTCCACCCAGAAACAAATTTCTTTTTGAGTTGTGAATCTGATGTGTGCATTCGCAATGTAAGAACACCTTGAATATCATCCATTTTTTGTGAAGGGAGAGGAGAATAAGTGTCTATAATGGTAGAAAGCCAATCAGTAACTATCCACACATACCCTGGTCCCATCATCCCAAGATTTTGTTTCTGTGCCACATCAAACACCTGTAAGCCCCAATCTGAGTAAGCAAGAAGAATAATAATCCTAGACTCCATTAAGGCCACCTTGACCAATACACTTGCGATCTCATTTGACCGATTCCCTTTAGGACTCAAAGCAGCTTTATATGAGATCTTGCAACGTCTTTCAGCTAGTTTGTCTCCTAATGCTGCAACTCCATTTCTCCCATAATCATCATCTATGTAGATTGCTATAACTGATCTCCATTCATAATGATCTATAATTTCTGCAATTGCAGCCATTTGGAATATATCATTCTGTGTTGTCCTAACAAAGAAAGGGTACTGAAGTGAAGATAGTGTGGGGTCTGTCGCTGCAAATGATAATAGGGGCACTCGAAGCTCATCAGCGATATGGGATATCACATGAGCAGTAGTAGAAAACTGGGGGCCGATTATGGCCAATACCTCACTCCCAATCAAGCTTAAAGCTGTTATAGATTATAAAGATTGAGAAATCAGAAATCGGGGTGCAAGAATCTAGAAAATTTTTATAAATAGAACTAACAATTTGAACAAATCAAGAAGTGATGTTATTTCCTCTTACTTAAAAGGGTTTACCTTCAAGTGTGTCCAAGTATCCACTATAATTGGTGTCCAGCATTGTAAGTTGCAGCTTAGTTCCACTAAGAACAGATTGGTCCCTATTCACATCTTCTACTGCAGCTTCTATTGCAACTTTTGCAACTTTGCCAATAGTAGAATTAAAACACAAAAGAGCCCCAATGTTCACAAGTTTTGGTCGTGCATCAGCATCAACATTCGAAGAGAACCCATTACAGGAAACTATTAAAACCACAAGCAAAAACTTATGCTTGATATACTTGCCAATCTCAAACCCCATAATCTCACTGCTCTGCGAGTAAAAATACAAACTTTTAAGTCAAAAAAGGGAGAAATTGTAGGTAAATTTTCTTAAATAACAATATCAAGCGAACAATATACAAGAAAATAGAAAATTGAGAATATGAAGCCAAAATGAGCTCAGAACTAGATGAGCTACATTCAAGCAATCAAAAACCAAAAAAAAAACCCAGGAAAAAAAGAAAGAAAGAAATAACTAGAATTCAAATGAAAATGTGGCTGAACTACTAATCAATAGAAAAACATGGGAAGTGTTAATTTTTAGGAAAATTATGAGTAATAAAAGAAAAATTGATTTTAAAAAAACCAAAATGAGGTGTCATTACACTTGCTAAACCCTTTCCAAATTCCTTGGCAACCATCAAAATGGTGATTTTCATTGTATGGAGAAACAAGGCAGAGCTGCAAGAGTGGCTTTCTTAAAAACTTGATTCCTATCAATATCTTTGGGGTTGATAACTGGCATGTTCCAATAGCATTTGATCTCAATTCCTCCAATACTGTCATCATCTCCATCAGGCTTTGAACTCTAAAACCCAGTTATCTTTGGTAGTGGGAGACAGGAAGAGAGGATTTAGGATTATATTTTGAAACAATAGATATCAAATATATTAATTTTTTTTTATCCTAATTTATAATTTTAACTATAATTATGTAGAAAATTTTATCAAAATTAAAATTAAAAAAAAAATATTTATATGATAGCTGAAATAAAATAATTATATTAATATTATTTTAAAATAATCTAGAAAAGGCATTTTCACTTCCAACCAAAGATCATTCTCTCTGGAATTTTTTATTTTTTATTTTTATAGCAACAGGTAGTGATTAGCAAGGGAGGGGTGTGGTTCGAGTCCCTCCAAATATGTGTAGCAAGTGACTACCAGGATAAGGGAATTCAAGCAACAAAGTGTTTTCCTCTCTCTTTCCATGCAAAAAACTGCAAATAATATTAATTTACAGTTTTATATGAAAGAAATAGTGTCTAGAAAGAGAGTTAAAAAAAAAGGGTGGGCGGAAAAATAAAATAAGAAAGGCAAATAAAATACATTTATGGTTTGGTATAGGCTAAATAAGGAGAGGAAATAGCACTTCGTGGTTAGTCGATATTTTAAAAGTATTTCAACGTTTTGCATTAAAAATTTTTTAGAAAAATAGATTGTCTAACTTTTTTTGTTATACAATAAATAACTTATTCAAAGGACAAGTTAATTTAAATTTTCTATATTGAGTTCAAATCTAGTTTACTAAAATATCCTTAATTAAATATTAAAAAATTTAATTGTAAAGATATTATGATATTTAGTAGTAGGTATCTTATAAGAAAAAACAATACATGCAAAAAATAAATAGATAAATCTATTTTATGAGAAATTAGTATGTATGAGGTTAGAGTTTGGATCTAAAATTTATAATTTTTCATGTTCGAAAAAAAAAAGGCTTCTAGTTATATTTTTTTTAATAATTGGCAATTCGAGAGAGTTTGTTTGGTTTAGTCATTTATAGTAGCTGATATTTGATAGCTGTTATTATTTCTGATAATTGACGGTAGGTATTTGGCAGTTGTTAGAGTTTGTTTGCTTGTATTAGCTAATAGCTATTGTTGATAGATGATAGATGATAACTGATAGTTGTTAGTTGATAAATAATAATCATTTGATAAAATTTTAACAGTTATTTTTGTTAAAATATAAAATGACCATATGAATGTGATTATTTTTATATATGTACATGTAAGTTGAGTTTTGTTTGAATATCTAAAAAGAGTTGAAGTGAATCGAAAATTTTGAATTTAAAAAATTGAAATCGGAACTAAATAAAAAATTTTGAAAAACTATACTAGAAATTTAATTGTTAAACAAATATGAGAATTGGTACGAAACCGAAATAAATTGCTAGGACTCATATTGAACCAAACAGGAAATTTATTATTATTATTAGATGCAAATTATTATTATTAAATATAAATATTATTTTTTTATAATTTTAAATATTAATATAAATAAAATATATGAACCAAATTTATTATATATAGTTTAATTGATAAATGGACTTCATACATATTTTTTTCCATAGACTTGGCACCATTGGTTCCTTATTTTCTTTGACCTTTCAAAATAACCAATCTAAGGTTTGAACTTATAAATTTAAAAGTATATACCCCTCTAATTATACCATCAGTGGCTTGTGTGGTATCATTATACAGTCAGTGGCTTGTGTGGTATCACACATAAGAGATGTGCACTCCAACTTAAATAATTGAATATGTGGATTAGTATGTACAAGGTTAGAGTTTGGATCCAAAATCAATAACTTTTAGTGTTCGAAAAAAAAATGGCTTCTTGTTATATTATTTTTAATCATTACTAGATAGAGTTTATTTAGTTTAGTCATAAGTAGTAGTTGATATTTGGTAGCTGTTATTATTACTGATAACTGATAGCTGGTAGTTGGCAGTTGTTATAATTTGTTTGCTTGTAACAATTAATAGCTATTATTGATAGATAATAAATGATAACTGACAGTTATTAATCGATAAATATTAGTCATTTGATAAAAATTTAATACTTATTTTTGTTGAAATATAAAGTGACCATATGAATATGATTATTTTTATATATATACATGTAGGCTAAGTTCAGTTCGAATATCTAAAAAGAATTGAAGTGAATTGAAAATTTTTGAATTTTATAAAAATTGAAATCGGAACTACGTCAAAATTTTTGAAAAACTATACTAGAAATTCAATTCTTAAAAAATATAAGAATTGGTACAAAACCGAAATAAATAGCCAGGACCCATACTAAACCGAACTGAAAATTTTATTATCATCATCATCATCGCTACTACTACTATTATTTAGTTATATGCAAATTATTATTATTATTATAAAATCTAAATATTTTTTTTATAATTTTAAATATTAATATAAATAGAATATATAAACCAAATTTATCATATATAAATTAACTGATAAATAATGGGCTTAATGCTTTTTTTTTTTTTTTTCATAAACTTGGCACAATTGGTCATTTTGTCCTTTGACCTTTTAAAATAATCAATCTAAGGATTGAACTTATCAATTTGGAAGTATATATCCCCTGATTATACAGTCAATGGGTTACATGGTATCACACCTAAGAGATGTGCATTCCAACTTAAATAATTGAATATGTGGATTTATTTTAATTTTTATGGGTAAAGTATTATTTAGTTCTTGAGATTTGTCTCCATCCATGCAATTTGAAAAAGTCACTTTTTAGTTCTTGATATTTGATTTTGTTACACCAAGTAGTCATTCCATTAATATTTTCTCATTTTTTGTTAAAAGTTAAAAAAAAAGAAAATAATTTTTAATTCCTAAAATACTCTTACCTCCACCCATTTCAATACCAAAATCAAATATGTGCAATCTCTAACTCGATTTTGAACCAACAAATTCTGTTAAAAAATTAAAAATAAAAGATAATTTTTTCTTGAAGAAAGGGATATGCATCTCCCATCTCACTCACCTCCCTTATTGACTCAACCACTCATAAACCCACAATACACTGATGATGATTGCTTGATTAGAAAGATAACAAAGGTGGCGATAAAAGACCAACAGGGATTGGGTCCTTAGTAGCCAATTGTAAACAAAGATGCAAGCTGCAATCATGATCTGATCGGCGATGGCAATAGCAGCTTGGCAAGTAGATGAAGATGGCATGATCGTTGATGATTCCTAAGGGCAAACTCTATAATTTTGTAAAAATTATATACCATTGTGAACTTGACAAATCCACCTAACTCCTTGAGCCTTTTCCTTTTAGGATCGAATCATGGTTTACAGTTTTTCTTTTTCCTGTTTTCTTTGTTGTGATTTAATAAGTTTAATTTTCAATGTAAAGGAGAACTAATGTTTGCCCATCTCTCTAATTATAAAGAGGAGAGGTTCGATGTAATTAACATAATTCAAGCTAATAATTTCTATAGAAAACTAGCCATATCGATCTAGGTAGTGGTGGCAATGAAAAGGTGTTCTTAAGCTTGAGGGAAAGTAAGTGGGTACGATAAAGTAAAAAAAGAATGGTATTTAGTCAGCTGAGATTCTAGCTTGCCAATAACAAAGTGAATTTTCTTGATGAAGGATAATTGCTTAGTATACTCTATTATTAAGAATGAAACATGTATAGCCTCTCCCTTCATGTTTGACATAAATTGCTTGCCCTATGTTTGGATGTTTAAAATAGTGTCAATTATTGTTTGCAAAAATTATGGATTTTTTAATTAATTTGTTTGATTTGTAAATTTGTTTGTATAATATGTAAATTTAGATTTTGATTAATTTGAAAACTAATTTGTTGATTGATTTTAGGAGTTTAGTTGCAAAGAAATAGAAAGAGAATGATGAGAGGGTATAAGTGAGATAAATTGTATGAAATAGAAAATTTATCAGTAAAAAAAAGTGTATTTTATGCTTTTCACAATTTTTTAATGGAAAAATTAATAAAAAGATAATTTAGTATAACATATCAAGAATCAAAAAGTGAAATTTTCATACTGCAGGAGGAAATAATTGTTTAATGCAATTCTTAATGATTAAATAGTTTTTTATTTTTTTTTATTTAAACTTTTCTCGCTCCTTGACTTGTGTTATGAAAAACGCTCGCTCTCTCTCTATAATACTGCTAATGATTTTCTAGCC
This sequence comes from Reutealis trisperma, assembly GCA_947687605.1. Classification (NCBI taxonomy): domain Eukaryota; kingdom Viridiplantae; phylum Streptophyta; class Magnoliopsida; order Malpighiales; family Euphorbiaceae; genus Reutealis; species Reutealis trisperma. The sequence goes on from CANTUT010001102.1 coordinate 182,498, forward strand.
AAATATTTTTCTCCTCTTTTTTTGTTTTTTGATAGTCAGCCAACACCCTTTACATGCAATATTTATTGTTAACTAATTGAAGCTTTCTTGCATTATGGATTTGAGTTGCATTGATGTTCTATAACGAGATCGATTTTACGTGATCTGAGTTTCAAAAGATTTGTTGCATTCTTTAAATTAAAAAGCAAGTGATAATCCGCCAAATTGGTATCGCTGTTATCACTGAAGCCCGAACTACCAACACAAGCCACTATCATCGATTTTAAGAGAGCATAAACCAGCTATTAGACCATCATCGGTGACGGCAGCCATAGCTGTAAGCTCCACCAGATTGTAGAGAGGCCTCATTTTAATGTTCTAGGATTTAATTCTTCTTCTTCTTCTTTTTCTTATATGCATTACCATAGTTTTAGATTTTTTTTTAATGTTTTATATTGAAAATTTTTTCGATGGCTGCCCCTGGGTTAGTATTCCCATGAATCTTGCTGATTCGATGTTGTGGAGTTTAGTGTTTGATTTCTAATTTCCATTGATTTTCAGCTTTGGGTGTTTTGAATATATTATTTGATTTTAGTGATTTTCAACTTACGAGTTTTTTTTATCTCTACGCTTTTATTTTCTGGGTTTTTTGGTTTTTTTGGGTAGATTCAACTTTTGTTTTTTGTTTTTGTTTTGTTTTTTTTTTTGTTTTTTCCATTTTTTAGACTAAACATTTTGGTTTTTTTTTTCCTTATTTAATGGCCTCAATCTGAGAAATTTATCTCAATCGAGTTGTTGAAGGTTAAACAGCACAATAATTTCATAAAGAAGTTTTGAATACTGAGCAAAAAAATTTTGGTTAAATTTTTTGGTATTTTCTATGGTTACTTTATTTTTAAATAAAGTAATCTATTTTATTATAAAAGAAAATAATTTTTTTTAACAAAGAATTATAATTTTATTTATATTTTTTTTGTAAATTAAACTATTTTTTTTGTAATTTTACTTAATTGTGAAAATTTTCTAATTTTAGGAAAATATAATTTCTTTTATAATATGATTTATTTTATATAAAACAATAATTTTATGAGAAAAATAATTTTATATTTAAAAAAAAATATTACTATTTCAAAAAAATCATAATATTCTTATAAAAAAATATCATATAGGTAAATTTTGATATTATTTTGTTTTAAAACAAAATATAAAATTTTATTTTTTACTGCCAATGGAATAGTTATAAATAATAAATATAATTAAAATATTTAAAGTATAATTAAATTAATCTGTTATTATATTTTAATAATTAAAAATATTAAATACTAAAATGATTAAGATAATATTTTAAATTTATATATCTATAAACTTTATAAAAAAATACTTTAATTTACGAAAAAATATAAGACGATTATAATTTTTGTAAGAGAGTTATTTTTTGGTAATTACGAAATTATTTTTTTTTCATAAAATTGTTGTTTTGCTAAAAATAAATCATATTTTTATAAAATTAATTTTTTTTCATAATTAAAAAGAATTACAAAAAAAGTTTAATTTACGAAAAAATATAAATAAAATTATTATTTTTCGTAAAAAATTATTCTATTTTGCAAATAAAATATGTTACTTTATTTAAAAATAAATTAACCATAGAAAATATCTAAATTTTTGCATCCAGAGAAATTAATTAACTGAGTTAGCTTAATTAAACCGGCAATTAAATTAATTATTTCATTAATTTAGGAAAGGATACTATGGTAGTTTCATATTCTAATTGTTTTAGCTGAAAATAGAACTTCTTAGATAAAAAAAGACCTCCTCATAAGATAAAAATTCAAACAATTCATTTTTGTCTTCACGTCAGCGTAATTGTATTACGGGCACCTTCAAGTGAAATAATTAGAGTGTATATACTTTCAAATTAATAAATTTAACCTTTAAATCGTTATTTTAAAAGGTTATAGAGTAAAATGATTAATGGCGCCAAATTCAAGAGAAAAATATACATTAAACTTAAATAATAAAATATATTATTTATATTAATTTATATAATTTTATTTTTTTGAAAAGAAAATAAATTTTATTTAATATCTTTAAAAATTCAATAAAATAAAAAAATTTAATAAAAAAATTTCATATAAATTTAATTTTTGAAAAAATTATTTCACACATCTATTAAAACTTTCTAAACAATCGTGTGTGTGTATAAAATATACGTATGATGTTAACATCCATGACAACATCAGCCCAGAATCTTTTATGTACTTCTCTTTTGAACCGAAAATTAGACATGAAAAGACAAAGAAGAAAAGAGACCGATTAAGCACAATTTATTTTGAAGTAATATAGAAACTAAAAATTTTTCCTTTTAAAGTAGTAAACATGGCCAAAAAATTTATTTATAAATACCAAAATAGTAATAATAATAATACTCACAGATGTAGTAGCAGATGCTATAGTAGCTAAGGAAACTCAACAAGAACCAAAGGCAGGTTTGAATCTGAAGGGAAATTAAGGAAACTGTGAAGATGACAACAATAAATAAAAAAGAATTAAATTAAATCAAATAAATAAAAGATAATTAGTTATATTTGATATATTTATAGATATAGCTACATTAAATGTGAAATTCTCACCTATAATAAACTATAGATATTCTGCCATTTATCATATGACATATGTATATAGTGAAGATGAGAATTGTCTGTATTTTGTTTGGGAAAATAATCTCTCTTATATAATGGCGTGTATGCAGGCACAGAGACATTGAAAATGGTCACTTGCAGTGGTTGACATGCAAGTGCACCATTATCATGCCCAACAATAGAAAAGACTTTGACTGTGTGACTCACTTCCACTCGTGTTTTCACAACATGAGAAAGGAGGTACTTTTAAATCGTATGATATTAATAATATCTGCGTGTTCTTTTTCGGATTTAGTCTGCTCAGTTGGTAAATGAGTTTGTTCTGTAATTTCTTTAATAATATGTTTAAATTTTGAACTAAATTATAATTGAAATATTTTTAAAATTTTTAAATTTTACCATGAATGATTTACTTGTAATTATATTGAAAATATGAACTTAAATAAATTGCGCAAAAACTCCATGCACTTGACCCATATATATTATATTCTAACAAGAGTAATCTAGTGGCCCATATCATAAACAAGAAAAGTGACTCACAACCCATAAAATTAAAATAATATTTTTATTAATAAAAGTTTTCAATTAAGAATTGATTGAAATTCTTTAGGAAGTGACAATACTAATTGCACCATTTATCTATTTGTAAATGCATAAAATATATAAAAAGCAAAACGCATTTTTAAAGTAAATGCATAAAATATATAAAAAGCAAAACGCATTTTTAAACTCCTAACTTTCACATATTTATTTCTTGAATTTCTAAAAATTTATTTATCAAGCCTTCAAATTTTTATTTTTCACACATTGAAGTTGTTTGTACTAAAAATTTGCAGCCCAGCTCATATATTTTTATTTGGGCCATTTATGATATCCAACCCATTTATCATATGAACTAATCTACTTATTAGAAAATTAATTTATAGAAGTCGGCGTTAAAAAAAGGAGTGAAAGTTGAGCAAGAACGGAAAGTTATGAGAAATGAGCAATGAACAGTTAAAGTGGAAAAATTCAAAACAACAAGGGAGCAAAATGGAAACTGACATTAGTAGGAAGTTAGAAAGTTAAGACTAACCCACATAAAATGAGAGCCACAAGGAAAGGCAAGGGAACACAGACAATCATACAAACAACTATCTAAAAATTACATCGACTGAAGCATTTCATTTCTTATCAAAGCAATCAATTCCTACAACTCATTTTCTTTCCAAGCATTTTATTTTCAAACTCTTGACATTGTTGCAATTGAAATTTTCTTTTCAATTCACTGTTACTATTTCCATTTTAATGCAAGCTCAATTAACGAACTAGTCCATTGATCCACTTCAGTTCCTATGTTTATATTTCAATTTTTCTTAGTTCTTTCAATTTAATTACTGGTATTCATCAAATCCAAGTGAACTATGACTAAGGAAGATTGTGGATCCATAATCCATTTGATCAAAGAACTCATTTAAGGCGCAATCCTATGTATACCTCACACACATGGCATGCTCGCAAAACAAAAATTTTCACTAACATAATTTTGGCACGTCCAGTGGAACCCATTGGACATGCCACCAAAAAATAGAAGTGAAAAAGAAATCATGGTGTCTTAGGATGCTAATGTTGTTATTGATGAAGCAGGGCAGGAAGGGTTTGTTTCTCACATAGTGGAGTAGATTGAGAAGAATTTAGTGTCTCAGGCAGTTCAGCATCACAATGAGACGCTAATCAATCTAACAAGACCTGCTATTGGACAAGTTGAGAGGTTATATCCTACGAGTAGTACTGATACCAATATGCAGTTGTTGGCCGAACAAGTTAGGCTACACTGTAAAAATCAAAAGAGTATGATGAAGACTCAGATGAAAGTTGCTAAGGAATAGGCTAAGGCCCTATAAGGTATAACTTCTATGTTAACTAACCTGGCAGAAAAAGTAACTTCTAGAATGGAGCAAAGTATAGGCTAGAATGCTACACCGAAAGCTTGCAAAGCAAAATAATAAAAAAGAGCAAGGAGGCTAATCTTCTACTAGCTCTCTAGAGGGGAATGGCAACTAAGGCACTGTCATCTCCCAAATGATTCATAATGAGAGATATCTTCCACCCCACAAAAGGGAAGAGAATGTTATCCCAAGAGGTACTCCACTCAATGAAGCCACAATAGTAGTACTGAAGCTCCTAAATAGGTGTTTACTAATACAAATTCAATTAATCAACCCCTGTTATATGAACCCAATGATGTGTTACCTCTTTAGGAAGGCTCGTGAGGTTTTGGGCGCATAGCTTAAGGAGGAGACAATAAGGGAAATCAAAATTTCCCTTATAGACAAGTTTTTCTAGCACCTCAAGTTGACAGGGATGCATTGAGAGAAGCTGTGCAAGAGTTGTATAGTTTTGGACTAAGACAGGTGGGCAGACCAAAGATCTACAAGCCTTGTCTAGAGGCTACTAACAGGGAGAACCCTTACCTAAGAGGGTATATAATTCCTAATTTTGCTTTGTTTTCAGGAGAAAATGGCCAGTCAACCTTAGAGCATGTGACTAGGTTTACTATACATTATGGTGAGCTAGCCAATTTTGAAAACTTTGCTAACTTTAAACTTAGGCTATTTCTTAATTCTCTAATAGTTATGGCATTCACTTGGTATGTCACCTTGCCTAGAAACTGTATTATGAATTGGCAGGAGATGGAGAGGTAGTTCTACTATAGTTCTTCAGAGTCGAACAAGAAGTTTGCATCATAGAATTGCCTAGAGTAAACCAAAGAGTCAGAGAATCAATAGACCATTATATTGTTAGATTCAAGAAAATGAGGAATCATTACAAGGTTTATCTCCTTGAAACCGAGTTTGTAAAGATGGCTTAGAAGGGCTCAACATTGAGCTTCGTAAGAAATTATAGGGCATGGAGTTTTGAGATATTTATGAGTTAGCAGCAAAGGTCATAGTGCATGAAGTACTCTTAAGTAAAGAGAATCACAGGAAGAGATCTAGTATAGGAACTTATTACCAGGAGTTGAATGGAGAAGTGGCAGTGGTTGACTTATCCATTAATAGATCTTGTGTGTGCCTTTTGTTGGTAAAGAAAATTCCAGATGTATGGAAGAAAACTCATGCCACAAATGCGACTCCTTAATATACATTTGAAGTGTCAAAATAGAGAAGATCTTTGATTTTTTGCTCAAAGCAAACTTTATCAAATTGCCTCCAAACCACAAGTTGCCATCTAAGGAGGAATTAAAGGAGAAAGACTATTGTAAGTTCCACAATTCATTTAATCATACCACTAATAATTGTTGGACTTTTAGGAATCTAGTCCAAGACAGGATAAATAAAGGAATTCTGAAATTTCTTAAAAAGAAAGAGGCTATGTTGATAGATGATGACCCATTCCCCCTGGTACTAATCAACGCAGCCACTTTGGTCCTGAGGACCTTTCTAAATCTGAAGATTGAAGAAAAAAGGAGAAAGGAAGCAAAAACCAAACCTAAAAAAGTGTTTCAAAAAGTGTGGATTCCTAAGAAGGCTCTAATAGAAAAGCATGAGATGAAGATTGAGAAGAAGATTCCTACAAAATTTTCAAGAGTTTAATAGGTTCCTCAGAAGCATGTTACACCTACACCCAAATTCCAAAGGAAGAAACCAAGATTTGTCACACCTCCTTTTGTGTTGCTAAGTAATAAATGGCATAGGGTTCACCATAAAAAGTTTCCTCAATCGTTGACTAGAACCCAAAAAAGGAGGTTATTGAGATAGAGGGCTGTAGAATGATGGAAGAAAAATGCAGAGAGTCAAGCTAAAAAGAATCCACTAAAGTCTAAGTTTTGCAAGAAAGCTACTGAGGATGTAAATTTCATAGATGATAAAGATGATCTTTTGTCTTTTACAGGAGTTCTAAAGAATTTCCTCAAGAGGATCAAGATGTTGAATCTATGGTGGAGGGGACTTTTGTTGTTGGAAGAATTCCCATCCCATTTGATTGTGCTACAGTGTCTATCGCTCTATCTTTTAGCTTTAAGTCTAAAGAAGCGAAAGAAGAGGTTATGATTGAGATCATAAAGGAAAAGAAGGAACATCAATATACAACACCTATCAAAGAGAAGGGAAGGTGTAGTATCATCATTCAAGCTATTAATATAAACAAACCAAAGAGAGTCACCTTCGATAAACCATCTGTGGAGATCACTAAACACATTAGACCACTGTACTTAAAAGCTCACATGAATGGGAAACTAATGTCTAGGGTGGTGGTGGACAATGAGTCGGCTGCAAATGTGCTGCCACTCAGAATGTTAGGTGCTTTGGGAAGGACTAAAGATGACTTGATAGAAATGAAGGTGTCTATATCTGCATTCACAGGGAAGGTAACAAAGACACTTAGAGTTTCACCTATTGAAATTACTATTGATAGTAAAACTTTATTATCTGCTTTTTTATTGTCAATTCATTTGCAAGCTATAATGTTTTGCTAAGAAGAGATTGAATACATACCAACTAGTGTGTGCCATCTTTCCTTCATCAGTTTTTATTATTTTGGAAAGATGATGATGTATAAGTGGTATGGGTGGACAGATAACTTTTCTCAGCATGTAGTAATTTAATTGAGTCCAGATATTACAACATGGATTTTGGCCTAATCAAGTTCACAAGAAGAAATAAAAAAGGAGATCCAAAACTATTTATGTTTCCAAAGAAGAAATTGCTTAACAAGCTAAGAGTTTCCTTAAACCCATAACCATCATGCCATACTTGTCAATGTCCTAACCAATTATAAAGGAGATCCGATGATCAATTGCACTAATGATGAGTTACCGGCAGCTGTAGCCGTGGTGTTTAAAATGTATGTGTAGCAAACATTTGACAAACTAAAGTTAGAGCAATTTCAACATATTAATAGAGTACAAGTTATTTTTAAAGAGGAAATAGTAGAGGAAGCTGAGGAAGTTTAGTATGATGATTTGAAAGAGGCTTGTGCCAAGTTGGAAGATGAGCAGCATTAAGTACATGACCTTATGGAGGAGATTAATTTGGGCATTCTAGAAGAACTAAAGGTAACATATGTCAGTGCTTTGTTGCCTAAAGACCTAAAAGCTAGAATTATAAAAGTCCTCTAGGAGCTTAAAGATTGCTTCACGTGGAGTTATTAAGACATACCTAGGCTAAGTATGAGCTTAGTTGAGCACCATTTGCTCATTAAGCTTGATTTTCGTCTACCTCTATAGCCAACTAAAAGGATGTCCAAGGAGATTGAACTGAAGGTCAAAGAAGAAATTGAGAAGCTTTTGATATCTAGCTTCACTAGGCCTATAAGGTATGTTCAATGGTTGTCTAACATAGTACCTATGATGAAGAAAAATAGGAAATTACAGGTAAATATGGATTTTAGAGATTTAAATGCTGCTACACCAAAGGACATGTACGTTATGCTCATTATAGATATGTTAATGGATATTGCAGCCAAGAATAAACTCCTTTCATTAATGGATAATTTTTCAAGTTATAATCAAATATTGATTGTTGTTGATGATATGTATAAAATTGCATTCAAGTGTTTAGGGTTAATAGGGACTCTTGAATAGCTTGTCATGCCCTTTTGTTTAAAAAATTCAGGTGCCATATACCAAAGGGCAATGAATGCCATTTTCCATGACATGATAGGCAGTCACATGGAAATCTACATTGATGATATTGTGGTGAAATCAAGGATGGCTAGGGATTATATAGAGCACCTAAGAAGAAGTTTTTAAAGGATGAAGGAGCATAACCTAAAGCTTAATCCATTAAAGTGTGCATTTGGTTTTATACAGGGAATTTTTTTGGGTTTTTTGGTACATCAAAGAGGAGTAGAAGTGGACAAAAATAAGGCTAAAACAATCATTAAGGCCAAAGCTCCATAGAACAAGAAAGAGCTTTAAAGGTTTTTAGGCCAAATAAATTATCTAAGAAGATTTATTTCTAACCTGGCAGGAAAGACTAAAGTATTTTCAAAATTGTTGAAGCTCAAGCAAGTTGAAGAGTTTATATAGAAGGAAAGACAACAAATGGCATTCGACATAATCAAAGATTATTTATCCAAGCCTTTGGTGTTGATACCTTCAAGAGAAGGAGTTCCTTTTAAGTTATATATTTGGGCCACACAGGAATTTATAGGCTGTCTTTTAGCTCAGAACAACTATGCAGACCATATATTATTTAAGCAAAACTTTGCTATTGACAAAAATTAAATACTCCTCAATTTAGAAATTGTGCTTGGCACTTTACTTTGCTTGTATCAATTTGAGACATTACTTGATCAAGTTCAGAGTGTATGTGGTGTCTTAAACTGACCGATAAAGTATATGCTAAATAGACCTTTGATAATAGGGAGGATTGATAAGTGGTCCTCAACCCTAACTGAGTTTAGACTCATTTATTTTCCTTAGAAATCTGTGAAAGGGCAAGTATTGGTAGATTTTTTGGCATACCATCCATCCCTTAATGTTTAAGAAACCAAATATCTAGAATTGTAGATATATGGGATTGAGAGTAAACTTTGGGTTCTAGGTTTGAAGGATCTGGTACTAAAGATTCAGCTGGAGCAAGAGTGGTGATTACTTCACTTAGTAGGGCAAAAACAACTTTGTCATTCAAATTGAATTTTGAGTGCATCAACAAGCAAGATGAATATAAAACACTGGTAATCAGCTTGGAGATCCTGCAAGAGTTGGGAGTTAAGGATGTTTTAAGGTAGTTGTTAGGAGAATATAAATGTAACAATTTACTATTAGCTCCTTATTATACTGTAACCATACAACTACTTAAATCATTAAAAGAGGTGTGTGAACCCTCAAAATTGCACCTCTAGTTGATCATTTTTCAGTTATGAACCCATAGAATTAAACCGGGTTCAAATTGGATAAAAAAAAAAGACCAAAAATGGCCAAAATTGTGCAAAATGAGGTTGAACTGGCAGATCTACAGCGTGCTAGGCTTTTGAAATGAATTTTGAGGTAGCAACTCTCTTATATTGCTTTACTTTTTATGCTAAAATTCTGTCTGAAATTTGATATTCAAATCTATCATTTCGAATTCTTTTAATTTGTATTTATTACACTGTTTTGCTAACTTTTTGCTATTTAAGGTTCAACTTTAGGGTTCTAAATCAAAGGTGGAGCTTAGATCCAAAGATAAACTTGCCCCATTCATCCGAAAATCAAGGAAAGCAAAGGTATAATTTCTTTTTTCCATTTCTAAAAATTCTAAGCTCAAATCTAGAATTCTCTATAGGTCTAAAATAGAAAAGATCTAAAATTAATTAATTTAAAGATTATAATTAAATTAATAAATCAAACCAACACTTTTAAGAGTTATTTTGAAACTTTTAGCCAAACTAAAGAAAATTATATTTTTTCAATTTGTGTAATTACCAAAACCTGATCCCCGAGCCCTCTTTAGTAACTCGTAGATTAGTGCATTTTCCATTGGAATAAGTCAAACATTTTTGGAGTCAATCAATGTGGGTTTTCCTTTAATTTTCCCTAATCAAAATAAAAAAATTAAAGTGGTGACTCCCTTTCACAAATAACAAATAGTAAAACTCAATTTTCTAAACTCACAGTGAGTTCCAATATTGGAGTTTCTCCCAAAGAGTATTTCGATTCATCAGCAAATCAGACTGGTGCTCGAGCAAGGCCTCACAATTGATAACTCCATTGGGGACTTCAAATCTTTTTCAAATAAAAGATAAAGTGGATTACTTTTGGTAAAATACCAAGTCTGGCTTTAAATGCGAAATAATTCTTTCATGCATCGCTATATCAGACTCCTTATCCAAAAAAACCTAGCTTCCTAGGAAAACAAAGGATAAAAAGTAATATTGAATGGGCAACCTTCCTTATGCTGCTTGTCGATAGTGAAATCATCTAGCCCACAACGTATCCTCTAATCATTTCAGAGGTGTAACAAGTATGCACGTACCTTTGGACCCACGTGAGGCTCCTTGTCTCATATGTGGTTAAGTATATCACATCTTTGGTGTGATGGTTTTCCTTTAAACCACTCTAACCCTTTCATGTAATGGCTCATAGAACCTTTCCTTAAGGCTGTATATACCCTAAAATACTGAATTATTGTTATGCTATTGTCATGAAATCTTTTTTATTCATTCATACATGCATGCATGCATAAACTTTACAAATTTAGAGAGTTTAAACCTCACCCAAATATTGCTAGTCTCAAACCAATCTATCCAAACGCATGTCAACTTATGGTACATTTTATCCCAACCAAACTATTGTGATTAGGATTCCATGATCTTTATTCCATACCTAAGCTAAGAACTAACCTAGCTTTATCTTTTTATCCAAAGGTTGATATGGAATTTGTTGCTGGCGATGAAATCACTACTACCAAAGATGAAATCAGGAGTGCCGTCCTTCTGGCGGCACTAAGTGCATGCCTTCTAGACAACAGCGCACCATCGTGCGGTTCAACCTGTTTTCGTCCGTTTCGGGCCCGTTTTAGTTCCGATTCGAGCTTAGTTTGATCTTGTGGGTTTGTAACTGAAAGACGGTCAACTGGAGGTGAAAGATTTAGGAAATTTATTTTTTTCGACGCGGCGCTGCCCCCTTGATCCCTGTCCACTAACCGGCTAGCGGGACTGCCGTATGCGTAGCGCCCTATTCTTAGTAGGTGAGCTGCAGCCGAATCAGGAGGTGCAAATTTAAGGATTCACAGGAAGATGAAGAGATACAAGCTCAATTAATCGTCCCACCCTATGACCTACCCTAAGAATCTACCCCATTTGTAGATCTTGTACCTGATAACCATAAGGAGAAAAAATAACATTTAGTCCGGTTTCATATAATTGACTAATAGAGATAAGGTTAAGTGCCAAGTTAGGAATATAGTAGGTAACATGAAGACTAAGTTTGGGGGTAGATGTATGACCAGTGTGGGTGATGTTCATTTTTATTCCATTTGCAGTGTGAATTGGTGGAAAGGAAGAAACAGGTTGTATGGAGGATAAGAGATTACTGTTGGTAGTCATATGGTTACAACATGTAGAGTAAAAAAGCCAATAAGAGTTACCCAAGGTAACAGACATGGCGGCAGGGGAATTGGAAGAGATAACCTGTTTGAAGAGAGCCTTAAGATCACTCATGGTGATTGCAGTAGGGCCTTTAGTGGCAGCAACAGTGACAAAAGGTGATCCAGGCTTTGAGAAGTTCTTGGACTTAAAATACCCTCCTTTTGGTCTTGGAGGCTAAATTGGGCAATTCTCAAGAATATGACCAAGACAATGACAATATTTACATTCCATAATAGGACAGTTAGCAAAATTATGACCAAATTGATTACAATTATTACAAATTTGGTTGCTGGATTTCTGATGTGGAGGTCGAGTAGTTGCAAGAACAAGTTCAAAACTTGGAGCCTTATAAAAATGGAGACGGGTTTCCTCAACGATAAGCTCTTGTATAGCCATATCCAAAGTAGGAAGAGTATTGTGATGGAGTAGGGAAGCACGGACAGTTTCATATTCAGGTCGAAGGGCTATAAGGACTTGAATAAGATGAAGACGATCTTCACTGATTTTGGCCTGAGAGATTTGATTCCAAATTGGTTGCACCTAAGCAAGAAAATCATTCATAGATTGACCGGGTTCTTGTTTGATATTATAAAGGGTAGTCCATAGCTGAAAATAGTGAGCAAGTCCAGTGGTTTGATATCGACTGGCCAAAAAATCCTAGATTTCTTTGGCAGTATCAAATTCAGCAAATTGAATATGGATAGATAGAACAGAAGTATTGCGGAACTAAGTGATAATTTAATGATTCTTATTGTCCCAATCTTCAAGATGATCAATAAATTTAGCATTAGTTTCTTCTAGATCTCCAGTTGCCTTAGTGACATATCCAGTAACAATATGCCAAAGCTTGTGACCAATAAAAGAACTCTTCATTCCTTGAACCCAAAGATTGTAGTTGGTTCTATTCAAAATTGTTGCAATTGGTTTTGCAATATCTAATTTCTACATTTAAAGAGGAAGGAGTTGAAAAGCAAAGATAGAAATAAAATTTGAAAAAAAAAAAAGAGTGCAAAAATAGATTTAGGAGGCCAAAAACCTTCAGGAAATGAAAAGAGGAGCAGAAAATATGAAAGAACACAGGGAGAATGGCAAACCAAAAAAAAATAATAATCCAAAAAACAGGAAAGGGAGAAAAAAAAATTTTTAGAAGGGCTCTGATACCATATTAGAAGTGAAGGAATTGTATTTCTGTATATTATTATACAATGAAATAACAACTATTTATATATACAAAAGTGTGAAAGAAAAAAGAAAAATAATATCCTAATTAGGAACCCATAATCAAGCCTAAATAAGATCCTAATATATACAAATATATTAACAAGTCTAATTAGGAATCCATAATCAAGTCTAAATAGGATCCTAAAATATATACAAAAATATTAACAAGTCTAATTAAAAATCTAAGATCAAGCCTTAATTAGGAACCTAACATTATGTTAACACTTTAGCTGTAGAATCTAGCAGGATTCAATGTCGGAATTAGTACTCCTATTAAACGAACTATTCCTTGATGCATTTCCATTCGATGCCTTGTTATCCATTCGCCTTCTCTTCGACCGCCTTTTAACATCCTTTTCATTGACGAAGTGAAGAAATTTCTGAAGATATGCAAAGGGTGACCTTTGTTGTAAGGACTCTGAATGGTGCTTGAAAAATTTCCTGACTATTTGTATAAGATATACAAGCAGGGCTAGCGAGCAAGATAAACCACAAATAAAAAAGAGACCCCAAAAGCTTGATAGATGAAGCCTGTCTGCTTTTTCTATTGGACCATCTGATCTGCAAGAACTTCTGAGAAGCCATTTGTCCCGTATTCTTTGCAAGTCTCCATCCTCTGATAGTTTCAGGATTGCAGTTGACATGTCTACTGCTAGTGGAGAATCCTTTGGAAAGGCCTAATAAAGAGAATTGATTGACATAATAAGAATCCTTTTAAGTTCAAGAATTTAAACTAAGAAAGGTAAAAACTTTCTTCAAATATATATATATAAAGGATATGTAATATATAAGCTGAATACACTTACGAATCCCCAGCCATTTTTGCTGAATTCTTGACCAACAGTACTAAATTCACAATGGGAAGAGAGAAAAAGATCCATGTATGCTCTTTCGTCAACTACTGCAGCAACACCGCCTTTCTCGGGACCATCTTTCAAGGCTTTAGCATAATCTTCTTCTGAGTTGAGAGGAACAAGTCTAGACTTGTCTATATTGTATTCATTGGTTAAGTAATTTCCAGCAAATGAACCATACTGATAGCCAATGGGATCATTGCCATATATCAAACTTTCAAGTCCTTTAACGGATGATGAAAGTTGTTCTACCGTGAGAATTGAGGTCAAACAAGCAGTATAGCTTGAACTCAGAATAAGAACTACAAATAGCCAAACGATCAGTACCAGACGAGCAAGGGGGCCTTTGATCTTTTCTTCTGCAAATATCAAGAGAAGCAAAATGCACACTTAATATCTAACGGTTGGCACCTGTGACAATTACATAAGACTACTAAACCAAGTTACTTACTGTGGGCAAAAACCAGAGTAGAAAAGCTGAACCTGCAGATCGTGTGCATAAATGTTAGTCACTAAATGAAAATGTAACAAATTTACCACAAAGAAGAGTTGTTCTTAACCAATGAGCTTTGATTTAGCAGTGATGGAGTCAAGGCTGTGAGGTTGCGAATGGAGCCAAATTAACGGGACAAAAAAAAAAATGTTTTCTCACCACAGAATAGTTACAATTTGTCTTCTAGGGGGGCCTCGGAAGTCAACATTGGTCCTATGCTCCAAAATCCATACCACCACTCCCATAAGAATGAAGAAAATTGCTGTTACTAACCACATCATTGGAGTGAATGGTCTCAAGAAAGCCCAAGCAGAAGAGTTTAACTTTTTGATTGGGGCCACTACAACTAGGCCTGAATCCATATATGGCTGTGTGAAATCCACCATCCTTGTTCGGTCGGTTGTAATGGAAATTCCACCTACTGCAACATCAAAGATCTATATAGAGCAAGAAAAATTAGAAAACTTAATCAGGTAAGAAGTATACTGTATACAATTTACTATAAAACTTTGAAGAGAGCTTGTTTTATACTCACACCATCTGCAACCAATTGCAGAAGCTCAGTTGTATTTGGGTTATTATAACCATCTCCAAATGCTAAAAATTTATATGGAAAAGAGTAAGGCAATAAGTTCAAGCCAGCAGTGAACACATCAATGCAGTAACCATGGACTATATTAGTGTCTTCTAGTTCCACTGAGACAAACTCATGATAAGAGACTCGATTTGAGACTCAAATTTTTAAAGGCCTTCCATTGTTAGGAAAAACCCATCCACGAGGTTTCTACGTTGTTTCTCCAGGCCAAATTACACTGTATAGTTGTTGACCTGATCTTGAATGATTAAGTGGCTTTTTATAAAGCATTTCTGGAGGCATTACTGATAAGCCGGAATAATTTGACCAATAACCAATCCTCCTAAATCCTGTGCCAATCACATTGATCACTTCATATGCAGGATGAATTAGGTTCCTATCAGAAAACTTGATTGAGCCTGTTAAACCAGTGAAATTAACCTGTAAAATGCTCTGAAGCAACCGATATCCATCATTGAATATTTTTAAAGCATCTGCATGTAGATTCCCTCTTTGTTCTTTTGATATCATGGGATCATATGAAAATGAAATGCTTCCCCCTAGTTTAAAAAATTCATCAATTGCATGAGCAAGCAGCCAGACATTGTCATAGGCATACAGACCATAACTATTTAACCCCAAAGTGCCATTACTCATTTTTCTCCACCCAGAAACAAATCTCCTTTTCATTTGTGAATCTGGTGTGTACATTCGTAACGTAAGAACTCCTTGAATATCATCAATTGAAGGGAGAGGAGAATAAGTGTCTATAACGGTAGAAAGCCAGTCAGTAACTATCCATGCATACCCAGCTCCCATTATCCCAAGATTTTGTGCCACATCAAACACCTGTAAACCCCAATCTGTGTAAGCAAGAAGAACAATAATCCTAGACTCCATTAAGGCCACCTTGAGCAATACATTTGCGATCTCATTTGACCAATTCCCTTTTGGACTCAAAGGAGCTTTAAATGAGATCTTGCAACGTTTCTCAGCTAGTTTGTCCCCTAATGCTGTAATTCCATTCCTTCCATGATCATCATCTACATAGATTGCTGTTACTTCTCCCCATCCATAATATTCTATAATTTCTGCAATTGCAGCCATCTGGAATATATCACTCTGTGTTGTCCTGACGAAGAATGGGTACTGAAATGAAGATAGCGTGGGGTCTGTTGCTGCAAATGATAATAAGGGCACTCGAAGCTCATCAGCAATATGGGATATCACATGAGCAGCAGTAGAAAACTGGGGGCCAATTATGGCCACTGCCTGAGTCCACATCATGCTTAAATCTGTTTAAATGTAATTAACAAATCAAAGCTTTGAGTTTATAAATAAATCAAGAACTAACAAATTTAAGAAATCAAGAAATTACCCTCAAGCATGCCTAAATATCCACTATAACCGGCGTTCTGCATGGTAAGATTCAGCTTAGTTCCACCAAGAACAGATGGATCCTTATTCACATCTTCTACTGCAGCTACCATTGCAACTTTTGCAACTTTGCCGATGGTAGAATCAAAGGAAAACAGAGCCCCAATGTTAACAATTTCTGGTATTGTATTATTAACATTGTTTCTATCACCATTCGGAGAGAATCCATTGTAGGAAATAATTAAA
Source organism: Reutealis trisperma (assembly GCA_947687605.1). NCBI lineage: Eukaryota > Viridiplantae > Streptophyta > Magnoliopsida > Malpighiales > Euphorbiaceae > Reutealis > Reutealis trisperma. Next base: position 198,938 of record CANTUT010001102.1, read on the forward strand.
ACCACAACCAAAACCCTGTGCATGGTATATTTACAAAACAAAAACTCCATACTATCACTTCTCTTCAGAGAAAATAAAACAAACACCTTCACCCATCCCAGTAGAACCAATCATATCCGTTGGCATTTAAGACACTTTGAGGCAAAGGGAAAAAATCCAAAGGCTTGACCTGAGTCGTGGTAACCATTCATTCACCATCTTATCCCTGCTCACTGATTAGAAGTCACATTAAGGATAAAGGATTTGAAGATATATTCCTTATATTTCAATTACTGAATCTTATATTAGCTTGTCTTGTTGATAAGATTCTGATTTTATGGTATAAGAAAGATGATGGTTTTACTTTTATTTAACCAAGTTTATGAACTATAACATTAAATGACCACAATAATAATAATAATAATAATAATAATAATAATAATAATAATAATCCAATTAAAGAAATTACTGATATAGTCAAATTGCATAAATATATTTTTATCTCCTAAATTTCAATATTATAATTTATTGTTAAATAAATAAAAATAATTAAGAAAATAAAATAATTGAATTGATATTATCTATATATGCACATAATGTTTAAAATAATTTTTACACAAGTATTCAATTTAATTATGTAAATAAAATATAGGCGAATAACTATTTTTAAAAAATAGAATAGGCAAAAAAATAATTATTCTAATTTCATAATTTAGTTCATAATATATAATAACTATTCTATTCTATATATATGACCACAATACACTTACAAATTAATTTCATTGTTATTATTAAAATTAAATATATTTTTTATCATTTTATTTAATAAATATTTAAATGCAAAAATAGAATTTTTATTTCACTTAAATTTTGAAAAATAAAAAATATATTTTTTAAATTAATTACCTAAATTAATTTCTTATTCTATTTACTAATTTTGTTTTTGTAAAAAATTAATCAAGGGATTATATATATATATATATATATATATATTAATTTCTTATTCTATTTACTAATTTTGTTTTTGTAAAAAATTAATCAAGGGATTATATATATATATATATATATATATATATATATATATATATATATATATATATATATATATATATATATATATATATATATATATATATATATATATATATATATATATTCAGTTCTTCATAAGTAAAATGGTCATAAGAAATCTAGTTTCCAAAAGCTTTTCAAATAATATTCCTAACTTTTTCATCTAAAATTTTAGGTGATCATGCAAGAAATTTTTCTTTCTAGAAGGTCTAGTTAGAATCTTCCCTAAGCATTACTGTAGTGAGAAATGTATTTTTGTAGTTTTGAAAATCCCTAGGTCTCTTGTATTTAAGGTTGCTAAGGAGCTGAACATTTTTGTCTTTAGAATAGGATAGATCTCCTTGAAATAGAGAGATACGGTCAAAATAAGGATTCACGCAACATCTTCTATTAGCCAATATTACAACTACTAAGATTTCCAATAGGCATGGTTCAATTCTTTCCTTATTAAAAACAACGAAAATAGTCATTCTTGGATATTTACTTTGACAAAAAATTTTCCAACCTTCAAACTCCCTTACTGGTTCAATCAGTGGTGGAAATATTATGGGAATGTGCTTGATGAAATCCTCATTCCTAAAGTCTAGCCTCACTATGAACTGTTCAAAAATAATTTCAAACCTTCACCAACAAAAAAAAGATTCTATTCCAAATTATTTATACCCTAGGTATGTATCTGATAGTTCCATTACCATCATTCACGGGATGGACAATGTCTTCTCATTAAGAGATCTAAAGTCAAATGGTGGGATTCTTTCAAAAATAGGAATTCAAAAATTTATGTTCAAAATTGGCTAACAAAGGACAATTATCTTCAGTGTTTAAAAGAAACTAATACTTTTTTGGCACAAAAGTCCTTTGTTCTCCTAAGATTAGTAGTAGCACAAATTGAAGAGGATTTTTATCATATTGTCCAATAGGTCCTTAATAATAAATCAGCTTCTTTCAAACATAACTCATCAAATGTAGCTTCTTCATCTAGTTCCAGTTCCTCTGAACTTATCATAAATTTAGGAGATGAAAATAAACATGATTGTTTTGGTTTTCGACTACCAATAAAAAGGTAGATCTCAAACATTTAAAAATCTTTTATCTGTAAAAAGATTTTCTACCACCCGTTAAAAGGTAGATGTAAAAGAAGAAAAGAGTACTTTTATTGACAGTGGACTCTAGCAAATACACTACACTACAATTCAAACACCATATGGAATATGACAAGGCTAAAGATGGATTGATTAGACCAAAAACATCTACAATTCCAATTATGTAAAATTACAATAACTAGCATGTGAATTCATAGGCCAAGTATTTCAGAAGATATATCCAAGTGGCCTTCAATTAGAGGGTCCTCTCCAACTTCAAAATCTAAGAGATTGCCATTCAAACTCCTATATTTAATATAGCCTCATATCCTTCAAAAGGGCAGAATTCTCATTCAGTGCTTATAGACTACAAATCTCAATAGAACATTATCCTTGTAATCTTTAAGCCTGAATAAATTTCCTTCTCCACTATTCAAACACCACCATGTTTTTAAACAATTGTATCTCTATAATTTACAATAATATTTTATAAATTATATTTTCAAATTAATATAAGTTATCTTTACCTTCTTCAAACACTATTTTCTTAATAATTAATTAATTTATTTTATTACATTTATATAAGTAACATGAGTATACGCTATGCTTGCCCTTTTGCTAAGTAGGGATGCTTCACTTCAAAAACTATGAAAAATACTATTTCTTTTATTTCATAGTGTTTTGCATCTAGTTGGTACCCGTTGATCCTATCGGTGCATGGTATAAGAGCCTAGGGGGTTGTGTGTTGTAGTGAATATTGTTTGTATCCATTTTTTGAAGACAAATAGTATCTGAGAGTAAACAACTAAGCAAAAGCCGAGTGAAGGTACAATTGTAAGTCCCATTATTGAGTATTGAGAGGATAGTAATCTTGGTGGCCATACTCTTGTTTATTCAAAAGCATTTTTATTTTCAAAAATGAATTTAGATCCTTTTTTCTTTTTTTGTTCTTTTTTTTATGTAGAACCACATCTCTTTCAAACTGTTCTACTTTTGAATCTTTAGAATTCAAGCAGGTAATCAATAATGAATAAATGACTATTAAAGATTTTTCAAAATAAATTGATGATTGGGAAATACCCAAAGTTCAAAAGAAGTATATTTATGAGTCTTCAAAGATTTCTTTTCTCAAAACTGATTTTACTATCAAAACTAAGGAAAGAGATATTTAAATTTCAAAACTTTTTAAAGAAATCTATCTTCCATGTTCAAAATTTATTAAAAAACATTGGAAAAATCAAATAAACACATCCATATAGGCTTAGTCCAGGTAAGAATTAAACCTCTTACTAGAAAAGGTCTAGATACTTCAATCCTAGTGGTTCTTAGGGATGCTAGATTTACAAACTTCCATGATTCTTTATTAGGAACTATAGAATCTAGCCTTAACAAAGATCCTATTAGCTTTAACTATTTTCCAAATATAATAGTCTCTTTGAATGACAAGCATATTTTAAAGAGTATTGTTCTTCAAATTAAAACTCATAATTATAAAATCCTTGTTGGATTCATTCTAATAGTATTAATTTTCAAAATTCACTATAAAGCAATAATGACTATTTTTGCTTTTAAACACATTCAACATTCCCTAAAAAGAGAAACCTTTTTCTTCAAAAAGATCTCTTAAAAGCCAATGCTACATTCCAAAGACCACTCAATGGAAAGATATTATAATATTAGAAGAGTGGATTCTGGAAGGAACAACTGAACCTTAATCTCCAAAATAGCATGAGCCAAACTTAAATATAAGAAAAATAACCCAATTCTCAGATGGTAGATTCAAACTCACTTTTGAAAGAAAATCAACCAGTTCAAGATTTTCTGATGATGGCTCTACCTCTTCAATCATTGACATAAGAAGAGTTTCCAAACTTATTTCTATCGTTTATGCCCCATATATAAATTCAAAAGAATATGTTCAAATATCCGATGTATAACCAAGGTATTCCACCTCAGATATACCTAGATCTATGCTTCAAAATGTTGACTGCTAGAAAACTATACCAAGACCAATATGTACTAATAGTCAACCTATAAATCAAGATGAGTATCACATATTTGCCCTTTCTTCTCCAAGACCTTTAGCCATTGCCCAAAACATTGAAGCAAAAATTAATGTTTTGGAGAAAAATATTTTAAATCGATAAAAAATTCTTCATAATGATTTTTATTCAAAAAAGAATGAATCAAAGAAAATTTGATTTTTCAAAAACTTCTTTGAAGTAAAAAATGAAATCTAGGAAAAATATTATGCTTTCTGTAAAGAGTTCAAATTTCAAATCAAGTTTTTTAATTGGTTTGAGATTTATGCAAACAAAAATGGCATTTCTTATACTTTTAAGAAAGAAAATTGTTCAATTCATTCAACAAAGTTTGTTAATAAGCGCAAGAATGAAAGATAGAAGGTCAAACTATCCATTTAGAGCACCCTCCTCCTAGAAAAATCCTCATTCCTTATGGTAATAGTGAGATAGAAATAACACCCTACAAAATTGTTCAGGATGGTGATGAGTAATGGGTTAAGAAAATGCAAGGGATCTTAAATAAAATGCCAAAATATATAGTATTAAGTTTACAAAATGTTAAAGTTTGAAATTTTTTCCATATTTATAGTAGGTGACATCCTTATGGTCAGCTCTAGATTTTTTTCGATTTGGACTGAGTATTTTTATTAGACTTGGAAGTCCTTTTCGAAGAAGAGGTTTTCCTATAATAAGTTTCATTTCTTGGTTGAGAAGACCTTTTATAAGAGTGTTTGGATTTCCTATAGGGTTTGTTTTTACACTAAGCACTATAGGTTTTGGAACTAATGGAATAGTAATCAAACTGTTGGCAAAAACTTCGTAATTCTTGCCTAGTTTTCTTCATTTCTCATTTAAGGTGTTTTTGAAGTTTTATGTCTTGACATATCATAAGTCCTTCCAAGACTAATCAATTCTCCATAAGTAAACTGGTCATAAGGAATCTAGTTTCCAAAGGCTTGTCTAATAACATTCCTAAAATTCTAGCTAATTTTGCAAGGAATTTTCTTTCCAAAAGGGCTGGTTAGAATCTTCCCTAAGCATTACTTTGGTGAGGAATGTACTTTTGTAGTTTTGAAAATCTTTGCTAAGTAGCTCAACATTTTTGCCTTCAAGATGGAATGAATCTCCTATGAAACAAAGAGATATGGTCAAAATAAAGGTTGACATAGCATCTTTTAATGGGTACTGATATCATCTAGGATTAGTGTTCCATCTTAAAAAGTTTGAATAGAACCTAAGATATCTAGCTGTTGTTTTGGGCTAAAGTGATAATCCCCCCATCCTTTAAGCTATCCTAAAAAACCAGCTATGAACAGTTTAGCTATTGCTTTGTCAGAGGTTCCTATTTGGGTTTTACAAGCATTAGCAGCAATGATCATTTATTGGAAGCTATGGTCATCAGTTGGAGTAGATTAAGGATGTTATATTCAGGCATTCCATCTATATTCCACTCATAGACAAAAGAGGCATTGAACCTAGACTAGGTCAAGATATGAGGTTTATTTTTTAAACCTATATCTGGAGTGATAATTCTACGAATAGGGTTATGCCAGGTTAGCCTATTGATTTAAGAAACTTCTTCCTATTTGAATGCTTCTTCATTAGAAGCTTCCATGGTTTGTCAATGGTGCTAATAGTTCTAGGCTGTGATTAAGGAGTATCGAGAATCATAGGATTGGAAGACTCAGAAGTAGAGGTTGACCTATCTTACTTAATTGGTCTTAGATAGCTTGAACAAATTCTAGTTTGTTGGTTTGAAATTGCTATTGGCTAGGTTTGGAAACTTGGTATGGTTTGAAGATTAGGTTTTTTAGTTTTTTGTCAACTATCCCAGTAGATTCTACAAGTTTGAAAATCGGTTTGGAAAAAACTATTTGGAAAACAACTAACTTTTGTTGTTTTCCTATGGATTGGAGGTGGACATTTGAAAAATTATTTTAGATGCATACACCCATTGAGAGATCGCTTGCATTTGCATATAGAGGTTTTTTTTTTTATTTTTTTTATCTCTATTGGTAATCCTAGTGGTTGTAATATTATCAATGGTTAATTCTAGTATGAAAGTCTACTGAAAAAGGTTTAAGACTATCTAAATCTTTTCTCCAGATTGTAGGGTAGATATTTTTTGAATAGAACATGTTGATTATGCTGGGTTTGGGTGGTCTTTTTGAGTTTTGAAATATTTGAATTTGGCTGACCCTTTGGTTTCTAGGATGGCTTGATAAAGAGATTAGGGTTTGGACTTATCCCATAGAGTTTGAAATATCATCCCTTTGGAACAAGTTTTAAAATTGCTTTGGAGACTTTTTCGTAGCAAAACCTTCCTCCATTGTTAGAATAATTTGAAAATAATATTTTTCCAAAAATTTATTGGTCTTTAAAAATTAATTTTTTGGGATAAAATAATTTGTGAAAATGGGGATTTGAAATATTTTAATATAGATTTGAAGAGGGAAAATCCACCAATTTTGAAAGGGAATTAGAAATTTTACCTTTACCTTTACCCTCTTTTAAAGAGGATGATGTTGGTGAATTTTGAAGTGGAGCTTGTGAGCCTGAATTGTTTGAGTGGCTACAAGAATTTTTAGTGTTTCGATAAGTTGTTCTACCCATCTTTGAATTTTATCCTAAGACTCTTAGGTCTCATTTTTCTTATCTTCAAGCATTATATCCATCTAGGACTTCACTGTTTAGGCTAAAGATGGTGGTTGGCTTCAAATAGTTTTGTTTGAATAGTTTAGGGCTTGTGTTTTTCCCTCGCCTTTGTTTAAACTGGTATTTTAAGGGGCTTTGCCCTTGTTTTTTGACTTTCTAGGTATCAGGTCCTATTTTGAAGGAATTCACGAGTTAGAAAGTTTATAATTGAGTTTGTATCTCCTTTAATATATTCAATATCAAAATCAAATTTAAAAAGGATTACTTGCGATTCATCAAAAATCTATTTTGAAGCAATTTTTTGAACATTTTTTTATAAAACTTATTTTACTGATTTACAATCAATTCTCAAAAGAAATTTTTGTATCACTTTTGAAATTTTGTAATACAAAAAATAATTGAAAGAATTTCTTTCTTGATTGTGGAATAATTTTTCTAACAATCATTCTAGTGTGTAGATGTATATTAGATAATGCATCCCTGACTATTTTGAATTTGTTTCAAAATTCCTCCACAACCTATATTTGATGCATCTGTCTTCACTATTTTTGGAGCTAAAGGATCAACTATAAGCATATAAGGAATTTTTGAGACTTGTTTTTAATTGTTTGAACAATCCTAGTATACTGGTCTAACCATGGTACTAGATTTTCTTTAACCTATCATCCAATGGTTTTGCTAGATGGTTAATATTTAGACAAAAATCTAAGACATAATTTGGATGACTTAAGAATCGTTACAGTTGGGTTTTATCTAAGATCTTATCTAGGAATTTAGATGTAGATGCAAGGAATCTCTCAATGGGTGTAATGGTACTTTGGGTTATATAATGGCCCAAAAACTTTACACATTTGAAAAAGATAAAATTTTATTTTGAAACTACTAAACTATTTTTTTCGGCAATGTGGCAAAATGTTTATAGATGTTTGAAATGCTAACCGATAGAGTTTGAAAAGACATGAACATCATTATTATAAACAATACAAAATTTTGAATAAGGATTGAAAATGCCATTCATAATCCTTTGAAATTCATATGGAGCATTTTTTAAGCCAAAAAGCATAATATTCCACTCATATTGTCCAAAAGGCACTGTAAATGTGATGCGGGCAAATTATTATATACCCTATCCCTTATGACTAAATATAGAATGAGCAAGGGGTCGAACACTAGGAAAAATGATGAATTTATTATTAACCGAACAAATAATAAGATGAATAGGCAAGGAATAATTGGAGTTTGAGTAACTAATTAACTACTAATTTAACTACAAATCACTAATATCTAAATAATTCAAAGTTATTAAACAATTTCTAGAAAGAGAACATGTTAGAATTACAATTTAAATCTAAATCAATGAACTTTTAACATGTATATAAAATAAGATTATGAATGAGTTGATTGGAGAATTAACCTGAAATCTTTAAAAGCTTATCTCTAAGTCAATTAAAGGTATTTTTGGATAGACTTACACACATTCTCATGTCAATGTAAATGTAAACAAAAACCATGAAGTTCAATGTTAATTCTTTTTATCCCTTTAGAAGTAGATTCTAATTAATCTTTTAACTTAAGTGACATCAATTACTTTTCCACTAAGAATTCCAATTCTCATTGCAAATTCTTAACTAACATATTATATATGGTGATCAAGCATATATAACAACTATTTAGAACTCAATTGAAGCCAAATCAATCATTCATTAACAAAATATCAAAATGAAGTTCATAGACTAAATTTGTATTGCAATTCTAACCACAAGTACTTTAGCCTTGATGCATTGTTAGATATCTTATAAAAAGAAAATTAAACATTCAATCATCAAAGAAATAAAATAGATTAAGTAAAGAAAAGTTATAGAAATCTTTTACTAGCAATTCTCAAGATTAGAAGCCTTGATACAAGAATAGTTTCCCAAAGTGCTATAGTTGAAAGTGTTAAAACTTGTAAGATCTCTCTTTTTCTTCTCAATAAAATACTCTCTACTTTGTATTCTGATTTTCTAGATGTCTTTTACAGAAGAAACTTCAACTATTTAAAGGCTTTGAACAGTTAAAAGTCATAAAATTTCATAAAGAAATGCAGCACTTCGTGAAAAGTCACCTAATAACTGCTTCAGAAACTTCAAGGGCATTTCGGTCAATTCAGATGGCAAAATTAGACTTCGAGGTCTTCTTGAAAGTTGTAGGCCTTTTTATCATATTCTCTTAAATCGTTTCAATCCAAGTTGTGTAGAGGAAGTTATGATCAAAATATTACAGACTATTCGTGAAGAATCCTATCTTTTGGTGTGTGCTGACTCGGCACCAACTCACCCTCCACTCAACAACTTGGCACAGCAACCATTGGTGCCAAGTCAATACACTTGGTGATGACTTGGCACCAGTGAATTCCAAACTTTGCTTTCTTTTTATATTTGACTCTTCTAGGAACCTCCAATACCTCTCATAACCTACTAAAACTTATAAAATACTCTTAAAACCATCAGGTTAAGGAGAAATCTTGAGAAAATATTAGTAGAACAAATATTAAGGGAATAAAACACAAAATGCATTATAATATACTAAGCATAAACCTAAAAAGTAACTAAAATACACCTGAAATAACACTAAATCTATACCATTTTACATCACATCAAAATGCAATTTTATAATGATCTTTTTGACAAATTTGAATTAGCCAAAAACTTGATTTCATAGCAAATTTTGAAAATATGCAAAGTAGAATGGTTGAAGTAAATCTTTTTTTGTTTGAAATCATATATCTAAGCCATTTCTTATTTAAATGTTTGTAATCAATCACTAGCCCCTCTTTCTATCTCACTATTTTTGTTGAGATAGAAGGTTGCACAAGACCATGGTGATCTAGATTTTAAAATTAGACCTTCAAGTTTTAAATCTTGAATTTCTTTCTTATTATATTTTCTAGGGCTTCATTTATTTGGATGGGCTTGGCTTTGATTGGAATTTGTCTTTCATCAATATCCTTTTCATAAAAGCATATCAACTATGTGTTTTTTTTTGCTCCAAAAAGCATTTGGAAATCTCTTTTCAATTTGATTTTGAAAAGCAATGATTTTTTCTTGAATCAAATTGTTTAGAAGTTGGTTTTCAACCATTTGAAAATTCATTTTTGGTTGCAATGTATAAGATGAGTTTATTTACTTTTATCAATGGAAAAATGATTTTTGATGTTTTTATTTTGCAAAAAATTCTATCATTAGTGACTTTATAGGAGTGATCAAATTAATAAATGGAGTTCCTAAAATTACCATATGAAGAAGGTTTTTCATTTTTTAAAGCAATATGCTTATTGACCACTAAAGTTTCAGTCTTCTTGCCAATTATCAAATTTGAATTATTTGTAATAACAAGTTTTTCTTTTGTTTTCTAATGGTATTTCTTTAGAATCAAATCATATATGGTATTGTTAAGATCAATTCCTATATTAAACACTGCGATTGTTTCCAATTAAAAATCATCTAAGAAATAATTCTTATTTGAATTAAATATTTTTGAGAAGTAATTTTTCTCAAAACATTTATGAAATTCTTTGGAATTTTCTAAACCTTTTTCCAAACTTTCCAAGTTTCATGGTTCAAGACTTTCTATGTGATCATTTGAATCAGAATTAGAATTTGAATATAAAATAGTTTGTTTTTAAATAAGATTTTGGATTAAATAAAAAATTTTCAATTTCTTATCTTTAAGCTCATTTAATTTTGACAATATAATTTTGATTTCCTTTTGAAGATCTTGAATGGTTGGGATAGGTTTGTTGATTTCTTACCTCTATCTAAAGTGGTTGTAAGATCATAGGTTTTTTACTAGTAGAGGGTAAGAGAGAGGGTCTGCCAACTAGTTTTTCTTCTAAAGATTTTAGGAGCTTGTCAATACACTATTTTTGAAGGTGGGGATCATTAATAAATAAAGTAGCGGCTTTACTAATAGCTTCAGCTTTTGGCATGGTGGTAAGCACTTAACTCTATATTAGTATCAAAGCCATTCGGCAAGTTTGAAACCTATAGTTTTGAACCTAGGCCATTCAAATTCGTCAAAATGGTGTTTGACAAATTTCTTGACTATTTGCATTAGATATACAAGAAGGTTAGCAAGCAAGCTATAGCGAAAATGAGAAAAAGGCTACAAAAGCTTTCTAGATAAAGTCTTTCTGCATCTTCTTTTGCACTTTTTGATATGCAAGCACTAATCAGAACAAAAGTAATTTTTCATGTACTCTTTATAGGTCTCCACCTTTTGATAGTTTAAGGAAATGGGTAATCCCTTAGAAAGTCCTAATTAAAATCAGATAATTAGACCAAAGTAATTACCTTTAGATTTCACTTTTTAGTATTCACACCATAATTCTTTGTTTTTGCTTAGTTTTGCATCTCAAGTCCCTATATTTGCAAACCCCTAGCCTTCCACTTATAGTTTTTACCCATCCCAGTGTTCATATAAACCTAAAATTCACCTTTTATAACCAACTCTCTAACTTGTCCTGCATCATCAATCCTGCCACTATAGAAATAAAGCCCATCACTAATTAGTTTGTAGAACAAAATGCTAGATAAGAGCATACTTGTGAACAGCTTCGTAGGTAACACTAACACAATAATTAGATTAGAAAATGTACAAATAACCAAATATGGAAGTGAAAACTATATGCCTTTTTAATAATGCTATTGGCTTTCTAAAAAAAAAAAAATAATGCTACTAGTAACATAGATTTAAATTAAAAATAAACACATTCTTGTTCAGTGGATATTCATGGGTATAAAATTGCAAATGTGTTCAACTTTGCCAACTTTGCAACTCTCTATAACAAAAACCAGCACAATTTCATTTTGAAAAATCTCTAATAGAAGAATTAACTTATATAAAGGTAAGAATGAATGGAGAACATCTAGTACACATAAGAAAAGCCTAAAGAATTTAAAACTTGTAAAAAGAAAAATAATTCTAATGATGCTAACTGAAAACCTTATTCTTGGTAACAATGTCCTTTATATTTCCATATTAACCCTTTATCATCAATAAGAAATTGAGACTGATATTGTCATAAGTCAATAGTAAAAGAAAAGGAAAACCTAAAAAAGAAATTAAAACCTTTTAAATATATATAGTCTGAGTGATGCATGCTAACTTAAAACCCCATCCTTGGAACCAATATCATTGATAATTGCCATATTAGCCATTTATCACCAATAAGAAATTGAAACTGATGTGAAAACAATTCAACACCAAAACCAGATAATAGACAAGTGCAGTAAAAGAGAAAAAGTATCCACTATTTATTCAAGAAAACAAGCATAAAATTAGCTACATACCAGTGTAGCAACAGGGTGAGTACATTTCAAGCAGGTGAGGAAAGAATTTTTCAAATCAAATTATGCCAAAAGTAAGCATAACTTTAATACAAGAGCCACCAAGAAAAATTGGTAGGATATGTTTATAATATTACATTAAATTAACTAGAATAATTGTTGGATTTGGGAGGAAGAAAAGAAGAAAATTAAATAAAGACTTGCAACAAAAAATATAAACAAATTGCAGCAGATAACAAAAGCTATAACTGTGAAGAATATAAATATTTTTCTTTCTTTTCTTCCTCATTTTCTTCTCTTCCTTTTCTAATATATTTATTATTAAAGCAACCTCTTTTTTATAAGAAGAGGTTAGCTTTTCGTAGTTAAAAACTGCTACAACCCAACACCATGCTTGTGTCCTCAATACAATGATCATCATTCCTTTTCACCTAAAACTAATTATATTGCTGAGATATAGTTACATTATTGAAACATAAATTAACATTATATGAAATTTGACTAATCTTGATTAGATTCTTAAACAATAATCTCAACAACTCTAATAATAATAATAATAATAATAATAATAATAATAATAATAATAATAATAATAATAATAATAATAATAATAATAATAATAATAATAATAATAATAATAATAATAATAATAACTTTAGGAATGTACCCATTAGTGCAAAGCAGACCATCCATCAAAATATTAAGTATAATGCTCTGTGAATCCTTAATTTTGCACTCTCATGATCAAATTGCAGCTTGATACTAAGATTAGTGTGATACGCAGAGCTAGTATGGTGGTCTAGCTAGTCGGTTAACGGGTAGGGGTTAAGGGGACAATGCCTTATCGAAAAAATGGATTTCCTTAGTTTTACACCCTTAAATCATCTAAGAATGAATAACGATTACAATGTAACTAGAATCTCTCAAATCATATCCAAAATGGGCTAAAATGGATCAAAAAGGTCGAATAGGTTCCGGTGGAACCGGTATGGTCAGCACCACTTTGGTGCCGCCCATGCTGCCTGCACGACACCCGTGCTATGCCAGCCCTCCCATTTTTCTTGTTTTGCCCTTAGTTTTTTTTTTCTTATAAATAGGGTTCATTCCCAGTTATTAAAAAAACAACAAGCTTCAGACACCTTTAGATTTAAAAATCTCTAATTTCTATGCAAAATTCATCTCATGAGATCTCAATCCAAGGTGGAGCTTAGATATAGTATAAGGCTTGCTCCGTTCATACAAAAGAAATGCAAAACTAAGGTATAATTTCTTCTTTTGAGATTTCTTAAGTCATATTTAGAATTATCTCCTTTACATCTTCCTTTAGGTCTAAAACTGAAAAGATCTTATCTTGTTAATTTTAAATTTGAACTAAATTAACAAATCAAATTAACATTTTCCAAAACTCCTCCTTCGTAAGAAGAAAGAATTGTGTGGGGTTTGATTCCTATTAGAAGAGATATGTAGGCATGCCAGTCTTTTAGGCAACAACTCCAAATTATTTTTCTTTTATTTGTAAATGGAATTATTTCTATTGTATTTTCTTTTACATATGATTATGTTACTTTGTTTTGGTTTGTTAATTTTTGTAGTTAGTTAAGGAATATGTGCTTTTCCTAGTACCCATAAAGGCTAGAGAAAGAATCCTCTTTTTATTTAATTATTCTTTTTTTTTTTAACAATTCATAAGTATATTTTATTTTGTTTATCATGTTATAAATGTCATGCATTGCACAAATATATCTACTCACACATCATCATTATGCTTGTCCATGAAATTTATTTTAAGATATTTTGTATTAAAATTGCCAAATTAATTTTGTTAAAATAAACTGAAAACCTAGTCCCCGAATCCCTTTTGGTTTTGAGGCTAGTGATATTTTCTTTTGGGATATTAGTTGGAGTCGATTTTGGGTTTTTTTCCTTAATCTTTTCCTAAATAAACTCTTCTTTGCAAAATCAAATTTTCTAAACTCGAGGGTTCCACCTTGAGTTTAAACCCAAATGGGCATTTTGATCCCACTTAGTAGATCGGACTGGTGCTCAAGTGAGGCCTCATAGTTGGCGACTCCACTAGGGAACACCTTCTTTTTAACAAAAGAAATAAGAGGACTACTAGTTAGTTTAAATCAAAGTTTGGCACTTTTAATACAAAAATGACTTTCATGCATCACTTGCATAAGCTCCTTACTTTTCAACCTAGATTTCTTAGGAAAATAATGAATAGAAAGTAATATCGAGTGGGTAATCCTTCTTGGGTCTATTCTACGATAGTGAAATCATCCATCCTATGACAAATTCTTTGATCCTTTCAAAGGTGTAAGAGTATGCACGTACTGTTGGACGTATGCGAGACTCATTAACTCATATGTGGTTAGGTATATCGCTACTTTAGTGTTATGGGTACCATATACAAGCCACCCTTGCCCTTTTTATGTAATGAACTTAGATCTTGACCATAGGTTGTATGTACCATAATCAAAACCTTATATCTTTGCATTCTTAAGAAATGTTTCTCCATGTATATTATGCATTCATATTGTACAAAACATGCATTCATTTCAAATCTAGGCTACATCTTAAACCGAAGAAGCCTTATATACTCACTTTTATCTAAACACCTTCATTTCTAAACTATAAACACTCTCACATCTCTATCCCAATCACCTTGGCCCCTACAATCCTAAAATGCCATTATCTATAATCTTTATGAATAACAACTTTTAACCTAAATACTTTAACTACATACCTTAAAGCAGCACACCCTAACCTTTAACCTTATATGCCATTATCCCTAGCCTTTAACATGAAAGAACCTTACCCTAACATCTCTCAGCTCTATCCCAAACACCCTCAACTTTACTCTAAACCCTCTTGATGTGCCGAAACACATACTAACAAACTGCAAGTGCATAGGTCGTTGATAAGTGTTTAATTAACTACATTTTACCCCTTGTTCTTAATGTATTTTATCTTTAAATTGAGTTTGATTTGTTTGTTTAGTGCCTTTCTAGAGTTGTTTTATGTTTTTAGGGGCCATGGATCAATTTATGAAGAAGCTACAAAGCCAACGAGTGAAAATGGGCAAAGGATTGAAGCTCATCTCTATGACACGACCAGCACCACGATTGTGTCCCTGCCTGTGTCATTAAGGACCAATTCTAATATTTCCAATAGCTTCACACAGCTTGAGACATGATCGTGGTGCGCAGCCATAACATCAATATGCCCAAAGACACGACCTTGTCACTGGTCATGTCCTAAACCCAAAATTGCGCCTATATAAAGAAACTGACACAGAAAACCAGAGGAGAGCTGCCATAAAAGAAAAATGAAGATTTAAGGGTCGGCTAAGCCCTAGAGTCACAAGAGAGGCTTAAAGGCTTGAGATATTGATGACTTAATCGAATCACAGATCAAGATCCAAGTGGATGTGGAAGATTGAAGAGAAGATTTCAAAAAAACATCTTCAAGATCTGTTTGAGATTTCTTTCTCCTTTATTTTCTGCATCTTTGTTCTTTAATTTTAATATAAACTAATTCTATTTGTAATGAACCCTAGTTTTGATTGTATAGATTGAAGGATTTAAACTTTAATAAATTCATCTTTGATTGTTTTATTTTCATGATAAATCTTATTATTCCAATTAGCAATTGCTAGCTTGTTGATTGGATATTGTTTTTATATTGGACGAGTAGAGGTACCCTGATATGGATAGATCACTCATAGGAATAGAGAGTTGATTGGGGTGCTAGAGATAGACCTATAAAACTTCTTTAGATGTTAATCTCTTGAACTTAATGTTGCTCCTATTTGATTATAGGTTGAGGAGAGATTCCCCTATAATACTTAAGCAGTTAGGGATTTAATCACTTGAGAAAGGTTTTTATCTAATTTAGTGAGAGTCCAATTCAATCCATTGTTTGATATGCATAAGCAACTAGGGGGATTTATATTTGGATTAGCTTTGCCTAGATTATTTCCATCAATATCATTTACTTGCTTTCTTAGGTTAGCTTAGTTAATTTAGCTTAGTTTAATTAATCTTCATCTTGATTATTCACTAGATAATAGTTGAAGTTTGCGCTAGTACTTATATACTATCCTAGTGGAGATGATACTCATACTCACTACTTTATTACTTAATAACGACCTGTGCACTTGCAGTTTGTTAGTGTGCATTTTGGCACATCAAGTTTTTGGCGCCGTTGCCGGGGATAGTTTTATAATATTAGCAATATTATTAGAGATTATTGATCTAGTTTTTATCTTTATATTTTCATATTTGTTTTTGTTTTTGCTTTCCTTATTTTATTTGTTTTATTTTTTTAATTTTACGTTTTTGTTTTGTTTTAATTTTGTGTTTCTAGAAAAAAAAGAGAAAAAGAAAAAATTTCTCCATGGCTGATCGAAACTATTAGGACTGGAACTTTTACCCGAATACAGAATGGGGATACCAGGGAAATTAGTATCACGATCATGGGTACATCTTCACACTGATTTCTTGGAGGAATATAAATGGGAAGCACCAACAGAGAAGTCATCCCCTGAGCTTTCATCAGAAAGATTCATGGTGTCTATGGAGAATTGGGTTGGGGAATTGGACAAAAGAAACGAAGCATTAGTAGTTGGCTTCCCAACTCAACTTGAAATGGACACTACATTAAAGGATAACCAGTATGCACAAGAGGAGCAGAGGTTGGAAGAGATGTTTGTGACTTTAGTGGAAGCTACAGAGAAAAGATTTCAGAGCATCGAGACAGCTCTGAAACACCAATAGACTTCTCTTCACAATCTAGAGAATTTCGCTAGGCAAATTTTGAGACTGCTAAGTGAGAGACCTGAAGGCAATTTGCCTAGCGAAACCAAAGCCATTCCGAGAGAACAACAAAGGATCACTACCACAACTTGACTATGGAAAGATGATAGTGATGAAGAAGAGAATGGTAAGGACAATTTGGGGCTGCTACATATAAAATTTGATGATTGCTTAAGTGAGCAACCCCAAATCCAGCAATGGGACATGAATGGAGTGGAGTCAAGTGTTGAAGAATTCTCTTTTGATGATAGTGAGATATAGGAGACTATGGAGGGGGAAGCTATGGATGCTGACAATCACACCTCCTCTATCATTCCAACCCTCCCATCTTTTGAAGAGAATAGAAATAAACCACTCACAACCCCAATAATCACCCTTCCTATACCCCAAATTCCAACAAATGAACACCTAGCCACAACTGATCTTAGACCCTTGCCAACTTACTCTAAGTGCAAATTTGTTAGAGAATCAAGTATATGGCCAGTACTTATAGTCTCTAAATTTTGTTTGGAGAGGGAAATCTGTTTTGTGGAGGTGTTGAAGCAAAAGGTTAGTGAATTTGGGTAGAGCATCTTGGAATTGCAAGAGGTGGCTGCCATTGGCAATGTACATACTTTCTTTAGTGCTAAAGTTGAAATCCCTGGATTTAGTTTGTGGGTAACATTTTTTGATGATGGTTCTAAACCTAGCAAGCTCAGGTTTGCATGCCATGAAGAATAAAAAATAATTATAGTTACTACAAGAAGGCTATGCATAGGCCACAACCTTTGCATATTCTTCTTTATCTTAGTTTATGGAGGTAGACAACACAAGAAAACCTCTGAGCCATTGGTGGAAGATGAATAACAATAACGTCCAGCTAATATGATGTTAAAGAAGTGCTAAATGGGAGGCAACCCATTGATGGTCTATTTTAGTTTTTTTCTTTTATTTTCTTTTGTTTTTATTTTATTTTGAATGGATCTTACTTTGGTCGTAGTTCAATTTTTCTCTATGCAGAAACATTGATCATGGCACATTCTTACTGGAAAGAGCACCAGCACGATTCATGTGGTATATCAGTTAGGGCAATTAATTCTCCCTTTTACTTTTTCATTTTCCTTGTTTATAACACATTGGGGACAATGTGTTATTTAAGTGTGGGGGAGGGGTATATTATTGTGCCCTATCTTTTATTGAATCTTGCGATTGAGTAAATTGAATTGTGGTGATAGTTTGATTTGAAATTAACTCTCTCTAGTGATTAATTGGTCTAATTTTGCTATGACAATGACTTGTTGCAGTGTGGATTAAATGTGGTGGTCATGATTAGGAAATTCAATTTTTGCAAATCTTTTTGCCTGAAATTTGAAACTTTAGTTACACTTTTTTAGCCTATTTTATTCCACTATTACTTTTGTTTTAGTTTAGTAGAAATGCTTAATACCTTAGTGTGAGGCCTCGCCCAAGCACCGGTCCGATCTGCCGAGGGATCGAAATGCTCTTTGGGAGAAACTCCACAATTGGAACTCACTGTGAGTTCGGAAAATTGATTTTTTGTAATGTGACAGTTGAAAAGTGAGTTGCCACTTTAATTTATTTATTTTAATTGGGAAAATTAAAGAAAACCCAACATGATTGACTCCAAAATTTGATTTATCCCAATGGAAAATGCACCAATCCACGAGTGACCAAGGAGGGCTCGGGGATCAGGTTTTGGTAATTACACAATTAAGAAAAGTATGATTTTCTTTAGTTTGGTTAAAAATGCAAAATAACTCTTGAAAAATGAATTTTTGTGTATGCATAAGCAGGAATATAATGATGAATGAACAGATATATATATATATATATATATATATATATATATATATATATATATATATATATATATATATATATATATATATATATATATATATATATATATATATATATATATATGTGATGGAATGACAATAATAAATAAATAGGCAAGATAAATCCTACTTAATTATTACAAAACAAATGCAATAAAGAGGATCTTTCCTCTAACCCTTATGGGTACTAGGAAAAGCATATATTCCTCAAAATAAACTAAAAATGAAATCATAAACGAAAGATTAATGTAAATAAATTAAAATAAAAAGGACTAAATATTGATAAAAAGATTTTGGAGTTGATGCCCTTCAGAATGGCAGCTTGCGTATCCTATTGAATAGGAATCAAACCCCACGCAGTTCTCCCTTCTTGCGAAGGAGAGGTTTTAGAAATGTGTTGGTTTTCTTATTAACTTAATTTTGATTCTTAAATTAATAAGTTTTAGATCTTTTCAGTTTTAGATCTAAAGAGAATTCTAAATCTGAATTTAGAATTTTAAAATAGGAAAGGGGTTATACCTTTGTTTTCCTTGGCTTTCGAATGAATGGAACTAGTTTTGCTCCGGATCTCAACTCCACCTTGAATTCAAAGGAAGCTTGGAATATGGATCTAGAAGTAGCAAATGTATGAGTATAAGAACGAAAATATGCTTTGAAATATGCCTCAACTACTTTGAAATCTCTTGAATTGCTTTGGAATGCTTTGGATGTTGTGTCAAATGAGGCTGGAGGAAGCTCCTATTTATAGAGCTGCTAGAGGAGGAGCTGGCGGTACGGACGACGGCGTTGTCGCGACGCCGGCGGCAGGGGCGGCACGGCAGATGCGCCGGCCATCTAGGCGACACGGAATGTGTGGCGCCAGACCGTGGGCATCCTATTGATGCCGCGCATGGTGGCACAGCTATGACTCTGGAGGCACAAAATGCGTGCAGCCTTCTGGGCGGCACGGCAAACGTGCCACCCAGATGACAGCACGCCACTCGCACAGTTTGATATGTTTCTGTCCATTTTGGGCCCGTTTCAGCTCCGATTCGAGCTTTGTTTGATTATGTGGGTTCGTAACTGAAAGGCGGTCCACTGGAGGTGCATTTTTGAGGATTCACAGCTGCTCCCCTTATCTGATTTGGCCAGACAGAGGCCAAATCTAATAAGTGTGAACCGAGAGGCTTAGGATGCCATTCTGAGAATTCTGAATGTCCTTTTCAGTATTGGGATTTATGCAAGAGCTTCATGTATGATTTATGGCTATTTTGGTTCTGTTTGGACTGTTTTCCAATTTCTAAGCTATTTTTGAATTTTCAATTTTTCTGCAATTTCAGGAGATTCTGAACTTCGATCGAGACCCCGTCTGTTTTTAGAGATGGATAAAAATTACATGGATTCACTACTTTAGACGGCATTGAATTCTGATTTAAAATGAGCTTGTTATGGCAAAACCATGTGAACTGGACCTGTAAATCAAAAAAGTAAAAAAGATGTTATAATGGGAGGCCCACCTATACTTTTATATAAAGCTTAACTTCCTTCACTCTTTCTCATAAATTCATTTTCACTCTCTTTCTTCTCTTCTCTCTCTCTCTCTCTAGCTTTTACTTTTCTTCTCTCAAATTGTCCTCTCTTTTTTTACTTTCTCCTTATGGATATCTTCAATCAGCCAGCAGCGGGTGCTCAGGATCCGGAGATATTACTAAAGGAGTTAGCTTCACTGGATCTCTTCAGGTATGCTTTCCTTTTCCTGCACAGTTAGTAAGAATTCTGATAATTTATTAAAAATAGCCTTTTTTTTTGAGTTTTTTTTAAGTTTTTTTTGAGTAATTTTTTTTTACTTTAATAATTACAGAGAACAAATTTAAGGCCCAGGGGTGGCTGTAGTGTCATGGAGCTAGTCCACATTTATTTGACTAATCAGGAGGCTTTTCATTTGCGTCTTGAGCCATCTGGACTGCTCGGGTGGCTGGAGCTGGATATCAAGCAGTCGGTTAATACCATTATAGTCCGGGCACTAGCAGAGCGTTGTGGGATACTACAAACACATTCCACCTTGCCTATGGTGAGATGACAGTCACTCCCTTTGAGTGGAGCATGCTTACTGGTATGCATTTCAGATCTCGTCCTCTCAAATTTTATTCTTCATTGATCGAACGCTCTTCTGTAGAGATGACTGCTCTGATTGGGGCTGATCCCCCTCGTGGGAGCCTGAATGTCCCACGTTCTTAGCTTCATCAGGCTTTGATGACTATGGGTCAGGCTCCTAGTTAGTATGGTGTCGATCAGGGTGCTAGACTTTGCGCCTTGATTATCTTGAGCTGTACTTTTCTGCATAACAACAAGGACTGCATAAATCTGAATATCTTGCGATCCTTAGAGAACCTGGATGAGATTAGAGAGTTTGATTGGGGAGGTGCTGGCCTTTGTGCTATGTATCATGAGCTGTGCAGCATTTCCCGTGGCACACTTTGCAGTCATGGTGGTACCTCCATTGTGCTCGAGGTAAGTATTACACTGTGGTATTTTATTGTCTGATCTGTGCTTAGTGATTGACAAAATTTTGTTTCCTGCAGTACTGGGCTTATGAGCATTTTTTGATGCTGGCTCCATCATTGAGAGAGCCTAGTGCTATTGATCCCTCTTACGAATGCATTTGGAGGGCATCCAACAGGCCTTCCTTCATGACGCAGCAATTTGATCAGTGCAGATAGATCTTTGCTACTGTGACCGCAGACCAGGTATTTCTTTGTTGATCTTAACCTGAATCTTACTGTTTTATCTTTTACTACTATATATTGCAATCTGTTTGCAGGTGATATGGTCGCCATTTATCAGGTTTATAAAGTGGATCCCTAACCGGATCAGGCCTAGCATGGACTTGACCTCTTATCGACTCTTGCTCCGCTGTGGGTCATTGAGGATGTTCTACTTGGGAGAGAGAGTAAGGGCACAGGCTATAGGAGAGAGAGTTGTGCCACTGCCTCCTCCGGCAGATATGAGGTTTGGGCTAGCTATCCTGGGAGAGGATGATTGGCCTGCTGGAGTTTCCTATCTGGATTTCCTATTGCCTGATCCGGACTATGATGAGTTCTGCGAGGCATCCCTGATGCGAGGGACACCTCCCTTGGATAGATTGCGAGGACCATCACAGAGGAGATCTAGTTCAGCATCTTCCCGAGGTCCTCCCTCTAGAGTTGGGAGATTGTCACGGGCTGGCGGTACTGTTCCAGTTGGCAGCATAGGTCCTAGGGTTGGACCTTCAGGTGTTATGGATGGCCATTCAGGTTTTGCAGCTGATCCTTCTGGGATTGGCCCTTTAGGGGCTAGCAGCTCTGCCTCAGCTCCAGCTCCAGCTCTAGATGCTTCAGTGGGAGGTCCGACTGACTTAGTTCCCTTGCCTGCCGGTCTTGTCCGCTTGCCAGCTTATCTGGATTATTTCTCTGGTGACAACCGATTATGACATTACCATCTTCCTAATGAGCGTCCAGCCTTCTTTCCTACTATCCTTGAGACTGTGACAGAGGTAATGATTTCGTTCGGTTGGAACTTTTGACCTTTTAATAGTTTGCATTATAGTGATTCTGATATTTCTTTCTTCCTCAAGTTCCCATGGAGTTTGTTCGCTATCACTACGACCTCTTAGGCTTATATGCATTTGCTTTGACCTCCTTTCTGCATGAGAGAGATTTGTCGGAGGATAGTCACGAATAGGATATGCCCAAGCGAGGGCGCCGCAGACCCAGGCGTGGTTGTTAGGGACCTGTTTTGTCAATTTTTGCTTTTTCATGTATACATGTACTAAGGATGATGGATGGATGCATGATATTTTGAATATATGCACTTTTACGCTTATATGGCATTTTGGAAATGTATGATATGTTATGACTTTATGTATATTTTGAATGACATGGGTGCATGGTATGAATGCAGATATTTGGCTGAAATAAGAATTCCATTGCGCTATACCTTACGCTTTTCTCTCGTTTTCTACATGATTTTGAGAAAAATGAACAAGTTTAAACCCAAAATCATGTAAAAACTTATTTTGAGGAAAGGAGACATAAGGAGGCAGAGGAGGGTTTGGGCGGCACGGTTGACATGCCACCGGTACGGGCAGCACGGCAATAGGCGTGTCGCTGCGGTAGTGGCACGGCTGGCGTGCTGCCGTACAGGGCGGCACGCTTACTGTGTCGCGATAGCGGGTATGGCAGGTCATAATCTGTTTATTTAAATAGCTTTTTGTCCATACCATCGATTTCTGTGCCATCAAAAGTCACTTTCAAACACTTTTTTTTTTGCTCTCCAAAAAAATTCTATTTTTATTTCTCACAATGGAGCCCTATTTCAACCATGCAATGTTCTTATGGTGTAAGAACCTTACAAAAGTGGAGAGAATTAATCTAGGAAGGTATGGGATAAGCGCTATGCCCACCCTAAGAGGAATAAAGATTGATTGGGAATTTCTGCAGGCCTGCTTGCGCTTTTGGGATCCAACTGGCCATGTCTTCAGGTTTGGGGCATCTATGGAAGAGATGTGTCCTACATTTGAGGAATTTTTTGTGCTGCTTGGATCTGATCTACAGGCTGTGCTGGCTACTCTTGTTGAGAAGGTAGGATATTTCAACTCCTTCAAAGGACTTTTTGATTTGAGTACAGAGGTTACTAGTCCTATGATGGTGGATGACTGGGTAGATCTGAATGCTGTGATAGCAGAATTCCATGATCCTAAAGATTTTGAGGATGAAGGGTGGTTCCATTTGAGGATGCGAGCTCTATCCTTCTGTCTGACTGCTAGATACATTTTCATGAGCCCTACTAGTTGGGGCGATGCTAGAGTTACTGAGCTGATTCTGCAAATGGAAGAGGGGAGATCTATTGCAGCCATAGTGTTAGCTGAGACCATTATGAGTTTGGACAGATCTTGCACTTCTGGTGGGCCGTGGTCAATTAGCCCTATTATTCTTCAGGTCAGTTGAATTCTGACTTTTGTACTTCAATTCAATTACTTTCTGTGTTTATACTTATCTCTTCTGTACTTTTTCAGATTTGGCTAAGAGATCATCTTTGGATAGTTGGACCTTCCACCAAGGTGGATTATTCTGCTTCTTGGTATAGAACTCGGACCATTGTGATAAAACAGGATTCCGAGAAAGAATGGACAAAATGGTTGATGGAGCTGGACTCTGACGACCTGCTGTGGAGATGTGAATGGTACAAAATTAGAACATTCATCACCATGAGTTTTGGCTACAAAATGGTCTATTTGCTGGGGTTGAGGATGGTGACCTTTTACCAAGCTACTAGGGTTATGCGCCAAATGGGACACAATCAGGGCGTGCCCCCAGATGGCGCTCTATTTGAATCGATTTTGATCACCAAGACTGTTGCCCGAGCTATCAGAAATGGATGGGTAAGGGGTTTTCATGCTATTCACCTTGCTGACCAAGGCGGTAAATCCATGCAGTATATTGATTGGTGGATAGCCAACTCCTGGAAATCAGAGAAGGCTAAAAGGGCTGCCATTCTTGAGGAGATAGAGGAAGAATCATGATTATTTGTTTTAGCTTAGGGCAAATTTTGACCATGTCTTTATTTTCTTTCAATGTTCCAAAGTTTAAATGAGACAGAATAAGACATCATTTCATTTTTTATCTCTTTTGCTGCTCTAACTTTTGCCTAAGCTGCCCTTTCGGGTTTTCAACTTAGCGAGCTTTTTTATTTATTTTTATATTTCTTTGTGGCATAATTAAGAGCCAAGTGAATGTGAAAATGAAGAGCTTTATCGATGAATTGGACCGAACCTGCATGGGCTGCCTACGTATCTCCTTACAAATGATTTATGATTTTTATTCCTTTTTCCTCTTTATGGAGAATCAAGTCCACGTAGTTCTGACTTTGAGGAAAAGAATGTGAATGCTGATCATGATTTTACAATGCTTGCAAATGCTATGCATGAGTTACAAGGATGCTTTATGCAAAGCATCTCTTGAGTTGATCCAGGTTGCACAGACTAGCAAATTCTATGCCATCCAAGTCTATTAGGATTGTAGCTCCTCTGGATAAGATCTTCTTGATCAGAAATGGACCACTCCAATTTGGTCTGAATTTTCCCCTTGGATCATGAATAGGTGCCCTTATTTCTTTCAAAACAAGGTGACCCTCTTGCAATCCTCTGTCCTTGACTCTCTTATTAAAATGTCGAGCCAGTTTCTGTTGATAACCTTGCATTTGATATAAGGCATCCATTCTCTTTTTGTCAATGGCTAGAAGTTGGTTATGGTAACCTTTTGCCCATTCCACTTTGTCCAACTGGCTCTCTCTCAGAATGCGAGCTGACTTGATTTCTACCTCGATTGGTAGGACGGCTTCCATCCCATACACCAAAGAGTAAGGTGTAGCACCGGTTGGAGTATGTACTGTTGTTCTATATCCCCATAAGGCATATGGCAAATGCAGGTGCCAATCCTTATGGTTGTCAACCATCTTTTGCAGTATACTTTTCAAAGTCTTGTTTGCGGCTTCAACTGTGCCGTTTGTTTGAGGTCTGTACGGAGAAGACTTATAGTGTTGAATTTTCTCCTTCTTTAATAACAGAGCAACCTCCTTTTGGAAGTGAGATCCATTATCAGTAATGATCTCAAAAGGGACCCCGTACCTATAAAGGATGTTGGTATAAATAAACTGGGCTACTCATTTGGAGTCTAATACTTGGTAAGGTGCAGCTTCAACCCATTTGGAGAAATAGTCAATAGCCATCAGAATGAACTCATGTTTGCCGAAAGCCTTTGGGCTTATCTTGCCAATGACGTCTAGGCCCAAAGTTGCAAATGGCCAAGGCGTAGTGATAGGTGATAAAGGCACAAGAGGTTTCTTCTGAAGTTTAGCATAGATCTAACATTTATGACACTTTTATACATATCTTGCGCAATCTTGATTCATGGTAAGCCATAAGTAACCCTAATTCATGATCTTGCAGGCTAGAGCAATTCTATTCATGTGTGGACCCTCGTTACCACCATGCATTTGTTCTATGATCTGTTAGGCTTCTGTTTCAGTGACACATCTCAGATGGATGTTATCCCAAGTTTGCTTGTAGTGCACTTCCCCATTTCGAATGAAACTTTTGGACAACTGTCTTAAAGTCCTCTTTTCTATCTTAGAGGCTCCTTTAGGATAGAGTCCATTCTTGATGTAGTTGAAGATGTCCCAAAACCATGGTTTGTTGTCAGCCGCTTGGATATTCAGACAATGAGTCACACAGCCTGACTCATGCTTAACTTCAATTGTAACTGGTTTGATTATGAAGCCGTCACTTATATTAAGCATTGAAGCAAGTGTTGCCAAAGCATCAACAAATCTGTTCTTCGTCCTTGGAAGATAATGGAAAGACAGTTCATGAAAATTGGCTGCTAGTTCATTCAGGCATTTATGGTAAGGAACCAAACACTCTTCTATGATCTTCCACTTTCCCAAGGCTTAGGAGACTATCAGATTCGAATCCCCATAAATCTCAAGGCATTTGATTCTGAGCCTTATTGCTGCCTCAAGACCACATATGCATGCCTTATACTCTGCTTTATTATTTGTCACTTCGAAGTTCAACTTGATGGCGATGGGTAAGTTT
The DNA here is from genome assembly GCA_947687605.1 of Reutealis trisperma. NCBI lineage: Eukaryota > Viridiplantae > Streptophyta > Magnoliopsida > Malpighiales > Euphorbiaceae > Reutealis > Reutealis trisperma. Next base: position 225,346 of record CANTUT010001102.1, read on the forward strand.
TCTCCATTTGGTGTAATGAACATGATGCTAGCACCATACCCTTTGTTGTTAGATGCCCCATCAAAGTAGAGCTTCCATACTTCATTGTCAATTGCCAAGATGTCTTCATCGGGAAATTCAAGCTCAACCCAATGATCATCCATTGGAGCTGCAGCTAACTGATCAGCCACTATGCTACCCTTTACTGCTTTCCACTGCACATATTTTAGATCATATGCAGCTAATACAGCCATCCACCTTGCCATCTTACTGTCAAGAATTGGCTTCTCCATAAGGAATTTCAAAGGGCTCTTGTCAGCAAGAACATGAGTTGTGAAGGAGCAAAGGTAGTGTTGTAGCTTGTGGTAGACCCGCACCAAAGCAAGACACAGTTTTTCTGTAAAACTGTACTTGAGCTCATGAGATAGCATCCTTTTGCCCAGGTAATAGATTGCATTCTCCTTGCTAGAGTCAAGAGCATTGTGGGCAAGCATTGCCCCCATTGATTCATTGGTTACTGATAGATAGAGCAACAAAGGCTTTCCAAACCTTAGTGGCTGTTGCACTAGTGGGTTTAGTAAGTATTGCTTGATCTGGTCAAAAGCTTTCTAATAGTCATCATTTCACTGCTTGGAGGCTCCTTTTCTGAGTAGTTTGAAGATGGGACCACATACATCAACCAACTGATTGATGAATCGACTAATATATTATAGCCGTCCAATGAAACCTCTGATCTCCTTTTCTGTTTTTGGAGGTGGCATTTCCAGAATTGCCTTCGACTTAGCAGGGTCCACTTCTATACCCTTTTTGCTAACCATGTGACCTAGGAATACTCCAGATGAGGCTCCAAAGACACATTTGGTGAGATTGAGTTTAAGATTGTACTGGCGAAGTCTAAGGAAGAATCGCCTTAACGCCTTTGAATGTTTTTCAATAGTGGTGCCTTTGATTACCAGTTCATCCACATAAACTTCAATTTCTTATGCATCATGTCATGGAAAATGGTAGTTGCCATCCTCTGGTAGGTTGCTCCAGCATTTTTAAGCCCAAATGGCATGACCCGGTAACAATAGATGCCCCATTCGGTAATGAAAGCTGTCTTCTCTTTATCAGGAGGATGAACCATGATCTGATTATACCCCAGAGCCAGATCGGTTAAGGAAACCAATTCAGAACTTGCCATGCGGTCTACCAGCAAATCAATGTGAGGTAAGAAAAAATCATCCTTGGGACAGGCTTTATTCATATCCCTGTAATCCACACACATTCTGACTTTACCATCCTTCTTAGGAACCGGCACAATGTTAGCCAGCTAAGATGGATAGTTGATGGGCTCAATGAAGTTGTGGTCCAGCACCTTGGCAATTTCTTCTTTAATTGGTAAAGACCATTCTGTCTTGAGTCTTCTCAATTTATGCTTGACGGGCTTAGCACTTGGATAAACTAGGATTTTGTGAACTCCGATGCTTGGATCCAAACCTGTCATGTCTTTCGGTTGCCATGCAAAACAATCTTGAAATTCTCTGATCATCTTTTCAATGTGATCCCTGTTTATGCATGCAGATGCAATGTATGTAATTTTTTGTATGTCATGAGTGCCAGCATTGATAGGCTCTTTAATTGTGTCATCTTTTATTTCATTTATTTCATTTTTACTTGATGTCTCATTTAAATCAGATTTAAAAGTTGGAACATCAAAGAAAAATGGAGACACAGAGTCGTAAGAGAAAAGAGTTTGATTTTTATTGATTTCAAGTGGGGATATGTCCCAATTTACATCAAACCAAAAAGTAAGACCCTCAAGGTCAGTTACATCATCAACAGAAGAAATAGAAGAGATAGACTTAGATTCAGAAGATGAGTCTATCTCAGACTGGGACTCTGACTCAGGTATGGATTCTGGTTCAGACTCTGGTTCGGATGGATAGAAAGGGCTCTCTTTAAAGGACCAATTTTGCAACTCGGTCTTGGTGGGCTGGATTAAGGTGGAAGGGTCAGTTTTCTCCTCCTCAACAGTGAGCATGGATACTTCATCAAAGAGACTAGCCTCCATGTTCTCTTCCCAATCTTGACTGAGCATGTAGATTGGTTCATAATCTTCTATCTCGAGCCTGACATCAGAAAAGATTTCAAATCCGGGAATCAGTTTTCTAGTAATAGGGCAGACCAAAGGCTCAGGAAAGTTACAGTAAGGAATTGTGTCACCTTCCTTTACAAAGTTGCCATTTAGAGTTTTCAAGTAAGGGCACATGGCCCAGTCATAAACCTCACCTCTCTTAAGGGCAGCTATTCGATCTTTGGCCCGATTTTCCATTTCTTCCAAATCTACATCAGTGGGCTTATATCCTAGCCCAAATGGTGGTGTTACCACCGGATAGTTTAGGAAAGACTTCAAGCCCTGTTGGCTTCTTCCCAAACCTAGACCAGGAAAGTAATTCATTTTGCGGAGCATGTTAGCAACAACAATATTCCCAAAGGGGTCAAAATCAAAGGGAACAAATTCTTTACCCTCTTCACCCTCAATGTACTATATGAAGGAAAAACCTAAAAGTGGATGAGAGGATAGCTCAGGCTGAATCTCGAGAATAGGAACAAAGCTTGGAATGTTTGGTCTTCCATGCATGTCTCCTTTTACAGTCACAACCCCATTTTTGAAAGGGAACTTGACCTTCTGGTGTAGGGAAGAAGGGATAGCCTTTGCTTGGTGGATCCAGGGCCTCCCAAGTAGTAGGTTAAAGTAAGAAGGTACATCAATCACTTGAAATGGTATGGTGAAAGATGTCAGTCCAATAGTTACATCAATGATGGCTACTCCAAGGACCTCCCTCTTGGTATTATCATACGCCCTTACAATATGATCCGAAGGGGTAAAATCAGTAACCTCCAATCCCAAGCAGCTTGCTATTTTCAGAGGGCATACATTTAGAGCTGAACCATTATTAATAAGAACCATTGGCACAGTCTTTCCCCGTGTAACCACTGTGATGTAGAGGGCATTGTTATGGTTGGGATCTCCTTCTGGAATGTCAGTTTCTCCAAAAGTGATAGATACCCCTTTAGCAGCAGAGGTAATAGAAGCCACAAGATTTTCTGGTGTGATGTCAATTGGAACTTGGCATTGATTCAGCGCCTTGCAAAGAGCTTGGCGGTGAGGATATGAAGATTGGATCAAACTCCAAATTGAGATGTTAGCTTGTGTCTTCTTGAGTTGTTTAAGAATGGAATCTTCGTCTGGTTTAAGAATCCCTTTCAATTTATCAGTAGGTGTGAAAATGGGTTGGGTAGGTTGTGTGTTTAGGGTTGGTTGGTTCTGGATAACTCTGCCACTTCTGGTGATGGCATTAATCTCCTTAACTAGGTTAGTGAGGTCCAGGACACAACAATAACCGGGATTTGACTCTATCAAGGAGATGGGGTCAACTCCCTCATGATTGTTTATAGCATTAACTGTGTCGTTGGGCAAAGGGTTGGTGTTGATGTTGGGTTGGGCTTTTGGGGGAATCAGGTCATTGGAGTCAATGAGGTCCTGAATTCTATATCTAAGGGCCTTGTACGCATCTGTTTTGTGCCTAGGTCCTTAATGATAATCGCACCTCTCATGTGGGTTGTAATTTTTGGGAAGTGGATTGGGGACTGATTTGGCTCCAGAAGTTTTACCATATTTCCCTTAAGCAGCTTCTTTAGGATGATACTCATAGGCACACCCCCAAGGTCGTAAAACTGCCTCCTTTCAATCCGGATAGGCTTCTTAATAGTCATAGTATTAACTTCCCCCCCTTTCTGATTCGTTGAGGAAGTGACATTACCCTGATGAATGGGTTTCTTATACCTTGACCCTGATGCAGTGTCTTCTTTGATTTGACCACTCTGGATCAAATCTTTGATTTTTGAAGTAGCGGCAATTAGGGCTTTGAAGGAAGGTAAGTACTGAGTCTGTAGCCTTTCTTGGTAACCTAATAAGAGATTCTTGACAATTATATCAATTTGCTCATTTTCAGGAGGTCAGTTTACCATTTGAGAAGCCTTCTTCCTCCACCTCGTAAGGAACGAGGAGAAGGATTCCTTAGCATACTGCTTGGTGGTCTCAAGGTCTCTTCTAGTTACATCAACCTCGATGTTGTAGTGATGCTGTTGAACAAAAATATTGCAGATGTCATCCCAGGTCCATTTCTTGGTAACATCTAAGTCCACAAACCACTTCACAGCTATTCTGGTCAGTGATTGTTGAAATAATTAGGCTAAAAGTTGATTATCCACACCCAATGGATGCATAGCTCCCACATAGACTTTGAGGTGAGTCTTGGGGCAAGTAGTCCCATTAAATTTGTCAAACTCAGGCATCCTGAATTTAGGAGGAACCCTTGCATTGGGTAACAAGCTTAAGGATTCCATATCAACCAGATCCTCCTTCTTTTTCATCCCCAACGGCATCTTCTCCATACGCTCCATCTTTTCCATACAGGCTTTAATCTCAGGATTAACCTCCTTCCCTTAGAAAGGATCCGCAGGTTGGGAGGTGGAGGCAAAAGTGATATTTGTTGTTGGCGAGTTATTTTTGAGGAACTCAGGTGATGGGATTGGTAGTGGTGGGATGATATCAGTGTTTGCAGTTTCTTTGTCTTTAGATTCAACTCTGGAAGTGGATCCATAGACAGGATAAAATGTGGGTTTTGGGTCAGATTTGAATGATTTTGGCTCAGTGGGGTTTTGGGCCAGGGAGGTCTATTCCAACATGGCACGGACATCCTCTATGATAGCCCTCCTTTGGGCCTTCAGCATATCTTAGAAAAGGGCCTCCTGCCTTTTCATGATGGTCTCTTGGTGTTCAGAGAGTTTGGAAAATAGCTCATCAAAGATCTCATCAGCTCTAGTGGTAGAGGTCTCTTCTCCGGCAATAGACATCTTGTCAACCTTTAGGATAGAGAAATAAAGCTGGGTCAGTTTCTAGCTTAGGTATGGGATAAAGATCACGGAATATATCAGATTTTGATTGGGACCATGGGTTGACATGGGTTTATAACTGGGACTAGTAGTGTTTGAGTGGAATTAAGACCCTCAAATTTTGTGAGGTTTATGCATGCATGCATGTATGCATGAATGGAAAAAAAGGTTTCATGATAATGACATACCAAGTTCCAGTATTATGGTACATACAATCCTAAAGAAAAGGTTCTATGAGTCATTACATGAAAGGGTGAGGGTGGTTTTAAGGGAACCCATCACACTAGAGATGCGATATACCTAACCACATGTGAGACAAGGAGCCTTGCGTGGGTCCAATGGTATGTGCATACTCATTACACCTCTAAAAGGATTAAAGAATATATCGTGGGCTGGATGATTTCACTATCAGCAAGCAGACCTAAGGAAGGTTGCCCACTCGATGTTACTTTCTATCCTTTGTTTTCCTAGGAAGCTAGGGTTTTTTTGGACAAGGAGTCCGATGTTGTGATGCATGAAAGAGTTATTTTGCTTTTAAAGCCAAATTTGGTATTATACCAAAAGTAATCCACTTTATCTTTTATTTTGAAAAAGACTTTAAATTTTCCCCAGTGGAGTCGCCAACTGTGAGGCCTTGCTCGAGCACCGGTTTGATTCGCCGAGGGATCAAAATGCTCTTCGGGAGAAACTCCACGATTGGAACACGCTGTGAGTTCAGAAAATTGATTTTTTGTAATGTAGCAGTTGAAAAGTGAGTCGCCACTTTAATTTATTTATTTTAATTGGGAAAATTAAAGAAAACCCAACATGATTGACTCTAAAATTTGATTTATCCCAATGGAAAATGCACCACTCCACGAGTGACCAAAGAGGGCTCGGGGATTAGGTTTTGGTAATTACACAATTAAGAAAAATGTGATTTTCTTTAGTTTGGTTAAAAATGCAAAATAACTCTTGAAAAATAAATTTTTGTGTATGCATGAGCAGGAATATAATGATGAATGAATAGATATATATATATATATATATATATATATATATATATATATATATATATATATATATATATATATATATATATATATATATATATATATATATATATATATATATATATATATATATATATATATATATATATATATATATGATGTGATGGAATGACAATAATAAATAAATAGGCAAGATAAATCTTACTTAATTATTACAAAACAAATGCAATAAAGAGGATCTTTCCTCTAGCCCTTATGGGTACTAGGAAAAGCACACATTCCTCAAAATAAACTAAAAATAAAATCATAAACAAAAGATTAATGTAAATAAATTAAAATAAAAAGGACTAAATATTGATAAAAAGATTTTGGAGTTGATGCCCTTCAAAATGGCAGCCTGCGTATCCTATCGAATAGGAATCAAACCCCGCGCAGTTCTCCCTTCTTGCGAAGGAGGGGTTTTAGAAATGTGTTGGTTTGCTTATTAACTTAATTATGATTCTTAAATTAATAAGTTTTAGATCTTTTCAGTTTTAGATCTAAAGAGAATTCTAGATCTGAATTTAGAATTTTAAAATAGGAAAGGGGTTATACCTTTGTTTTTCTTGGCTTTCAAACGAATGGAACTAGTTTTGCTTCAGATCTCAACTCCACCTTGAATTCAAAGAAAGCTTGGAATCTGGATCTAGAAGCAGCAAATGTATGAGTATAAGAACAAAAATATGCTTTGAAATATGCCTCAACTGCTTTGAAATCTCTTGAATTGCTTTGGAATGCTTTGGAAGTCATGTCAAATGAGGCTGGAGGAAGCTCCTATTTATAGAGCTGCCAGAGGAGGAGTTGGCGGTACGGATGGTGGTGTCATCGCGGCTCCAACGGTAGGGGCAGCACGGCCGACGCACTGGCCGTCTGGGCGGCACGGAATGTGTGCCGCCAGACCGCCGGCATCCTATTGATGCCGCGTGGTGGCACGACTATGACTCCAGAGGCACGAAATGTGTGCCGCCTTCTAGGCGGCATGGCAAACATGCCTCCTAGATGATAGCACACCACTCGCACGATTTGATCTATTTTTGTCCATTTTGGGCCCATTTCAGCTCCGATTCGAGCTCTGTTTGATTTTGTGGGTTAATAACTGAAAGATGGTCCACTGGAGGTGCATTTTTGAGGGTTCACACTTAGGTAGCTTGACTATTTTTCTTGAAAAAAAAAACATAAGTATATATATATATATATATATATATATATATATATATATATATATATATATATATATATATATATATATATATATATAAAAGATTATGCAAAGGAGCTTTGAAAATGTTTATATATTTTGCTATTCTTGACTCTTTAAACACAAGGGATTGAGAATATGAATAGTGCTAGTAGCCATTTGAATGTGTGATTTTGGTTGAGTAACTGGAGGTTGTCACCACAAGTGTTTGCATTCGCGTAAAAAGGCTAGTATGACGGTTCAAACAAGTCAGGCTCCTTAAGTAATTAAAAAGAAAACATGAATTGAAATGCATAGTCAATGAAAGGTCAAGTGAGTAGTCAGGCACCTAAAGGAAAAATCCTTATAAATATACTTTTCTTTAACTTTTGTCTTTGGGGAATTATTTGCTCAACCTTGTAACTTTAGAATTTAGGTTTCAAGTTTTTGAGATTTGTTTTAGAGATTTCTTGATTTGGCTACCATATTTGAACCTTGCTGATTTCAAGTTGTTAATCTTTTTGAATTTCTTTAACTAGAGAGGGTAAGTTTCATTTCTTATTGTTGTTACGATTTAATTTGCTTGAGGACAAGCAAATACTCAAGTGTGGAGGCATTTGATAAGTGTTTAATTAACTACATTTTACCCCTTGTTCTTAATGTATTTTATCCTTAAGTTGAGTTTGATTTGTTTGTTTAGTGCCTTTCCAGAGTTCTTTTATGTTTTTAGGGGCCATTGATCAATTTATGAAGAAGCTATGAAGCCAACAAGCAAAAATGGAAGAAAATGGGCAAAGGATTGAAGCTCATCTTTGTGACACAGCTAGCACCATGGCCGTGTCCCTGCTTGTGTTATTAAGGGCCAATTCCAATATTTCCAGTAGCTTCACATGGCTGTGGTGTGCAGCCACAGCGTCGACACACCTAGAGACACGGTCGTGTCATTGGTCGTGTCCTGAACCCAGAATCACGCTTATATAAAGAAACTGATGCAAAAAACCAAAGGAGAGCTGCCACACAAAAAAAAAAAGAAGATTTAAGGGTTGGCTTAGCCCTAGAGTCACGGGAGAGGCTTGAAGGCTTGAGATATTGATGATTTAATCGAATCAAAGACCAAGATCCAAGTGGATGTGGAAGATTGAAGAGAAGATTTCAAAAAAACATCTTCAAGATCTATTTGAGATTTCTTTCTCCTTTCTTTTCTGCATTGTTCTTCAGTTTTAATATGAATTAATTCTATTTATAATGAACCCTAGTTTTGATTGTACAGATTGAAGGATTTAAACTTTAATCAATTCATCTTTGGTTGTTTTATTTTCATGATAAATCTGATTATTCCAATTAGCAATTGCTAGCTTGTTGATTGGATATTGTTTCTATATTGGACTAGTAGAGATACCCTGATATGGATAGATCACCTATGGGAATAGAGAGTTGATTGGGGTGCTAGAGATAGACCTACAAAATTTCTTTGGATGTTAATCTCTTGAACTTAATGCTGCTCCTATTTGATTATAGGTGGAGAAGAGATTCCCCTATAATACTTAGGAAGTTAGGGATTTAATCACTTGAGAAAGGTTTTCATCTAATTTAGTGAGAGTCCAATTCAATCCATTGTTTGATATGCATAAGCAACTAGGGGGATTTATATTTAGATTAGCTTTGCCTAGATTATTTCCATCAATATCATTTACTCGCTTTCTTAGGTTAGCTTAGTTAATTTTGCTTAGTTTAATTGATCTTCATCTTGATTATTCACTAGACAATAGTTGAAGTTTATGCTAGTACTTATATACTATCCTCATGGAGATGATACTCATACTCACTACTTTATTATTTGATAACGACCTGTGCAGTTGTAGTTTGTTAGTGTGCGTTTCGGCACATTAGTTGTTATTAAGTAATAAAGTAGTGAGTATGAGTATCGTCTCCACAAGGATAGTTTACAAGTACTAGTGCAAACTTTAACTATTGTCTAGTGAATAATCAATCAGAGTAATTAAAATTAAAACTAAAGATAAACTAAGACATAAGAAGATTGATAGATATAGACAAGGATAAAGCTACCTAGATATGAATCCCTCTAGCCTCTCATATATGTCAAGAACAATGACATGAATCATTCAAACAATGAATTGAATTGGACTCTCACTAAATTAGATAAAAACCTTTCTCAAGTGATTAAATCCCTAACTTCCTAAGTATTACAGAGGGATCTCTTCCCAACCTATAATTAAATAGGAGCAGCATTAAGTTCAAGAGATTAGCATCCAAAGAAGTCTTGTAGGTTTATCTCTAGCACCCCAATCAACCTACAATTCCCATGAGCAATCTATCTATATCAGGGTATCTCTACTCGTCCAATATAGAAATAATATCTAATCAACAAATCGGTAATTGACAATCAGAATAATCCAAAGATAAATTGATTCAATGCAAATTATTCCTTTTATACAATTAAGAACTAGGGTTCATCAATATCTTGACAGAAAGCAATTAGTTCATAATATAATTACAAGGTAATGAATAAAAGAAAGGGATAATAAAGAATCTCAAATCATTCTTGGATGGTGCTGAAGACATCTCCTCTTAAATCCTTGATTTCCACTCCAAATCTATACAAAGATGCGTCTTCATCTTGATTTGTACCTATAATCTCTCCAAAATAAAAGTCCTAAACTATCTATAAACCAAGGGAAACCTAAGAGTTCCTAGCCTTTCGGCTAAGAATTTGCCAAAGTCTTCCCCTTTCCCAAAAGCCTCTTCTATAATGCTGTTAGATCTGATTTATATTACTGAAATTTAACCTCACCCCAGCCATGCCAATGACAGGGCCAAAGAACATAACTTTCGACGGGTGAAACCTCAGCCGTGCTTCTACTCGTGGGAGGCTACTGGATGAATTTCTAATTTGCTCTTATCACACGGCTGGAATCCCAGCTGTGTGGTCACCTGTGGTTGCCCATATTCTTCCAAAAGTCAGCATTTTGGCTTGGATTCTTCACCATTCTAGGTCACATTTGGTTCATTGCATCATTTGGCACTGGGTTAACTAAAAGAATTCTGGAAAAGCACTAAACAAATAAATAAAACTCAATTTAAGGATAAAATACATTAAGAACAAGGGGTAAAATGTAGCCAGTTAAGCGCTTATCAAATTCCCCCACACTTGAGTATTTGCTTGTCCTCAAGCAAATTAAATCATAATAACAGTAAGAAATAAAACTTACCCTCTCTAGTCAAAGAAATTCAAAAAGATTTATAACAACTTGTAATAAGCAAGGCTTGAAATCCTCAACCAAGTGTCAATTTTCAAATATGGTATTCAAGTTAGGAAATCTCAAAAACCTAAAACCTAAATTCTAAAGTTACAAGTTTGAGCAAATAATTCCATAGAGACAAAAGTTTAAGCAAAGTAGATTTATATGGATTTTTTCCCTTAGGTGCCTGACTACTCACTTGACTTTTCATTAACTATGCATTTCAATTCATGTTTTCTTTTTAATTAACTAAGGTGCTCAACTTGTTTGAATTGTCATCCTAGCCTTTTTACGCGAATGCAAACACTTGTGGTGCTAGCCCCCAGTTACTCAACTAGAATCACACATTCAAATGGCTACTAGCACTATTCATATTCTCAACCCCTTTTGTTTAAAAGAGTCAAGAACAGCAAAATATGTAAACATTTTCAAAGCTCCTTTGCATATTCTTTTTTTTTTTTAGACAAGAAAAATAGTCGAGCTACCTAAGGTGTTAAGTATTTCTACTAAACTAGAACAAAAGTAACAGTGGAATAAAATAGGCTCAAAAAAGTGTAACTAAAGATTCAAATTTCGAGCAAAAAGATTTGCAAAAATTAGATTCCCTAGTCATGACCACCACATTCAATCATTAACACATGATCAATTCAATCAAGCCACACTTCAACAAGTCATTGTCATAGCAAAATTAGACCAATTTATCACTAGAGAGAGTTAATTTCAAATCAAACTATTACCACAACTCAATTCACTTAAATGCAAGATTTATAAAAGATAGGGCACAATAAAATACCTCTTCCCCATACTTAAGTAACACATTGTCCCTAATGTGTTTTAGAAATGAAAAATCATACAGAAGAAAGGAAAGATATAAAAAACTGCCTTGTTATCGCATTGTATTACATTAATATTGCAGTCTATTCCATATTCCATGCCACGACATTATCTGTTCTACATACCCAAAATAGGTTAAGAAAGAGGAAACAAAACAAAATAAAATAAAAGTGAAATACAGTTAATAAAATAAAAATAGAAATTAAAATTAAAATCATCCTAAATATTAAGAGTACAGTCATTTAAATGTAAAATAAATAATAAATAGATAAAAAAATTGAATGAAAAGGAATAATGGGAGGTTAGTCCTCCATGGCATCATTAGAGTCATCACTCTCCTCACCATCATCTGGTTTGACATAAACTGACTGCTGTCTCTACTGTGGCTATGGTGCTGGACTAGGAGGCATATACCCTTGAGTTCACCAGTAATCTAGCATGGACTGCTGAAGCCATGCTCTATTATGCACATCGAACTTAAGTGTCGCTTGCTGATGCTGCAGCATACTCATGATATGATGTTGGTTAGTAAGGAGTTTATTCTGCTGAACCTGAAGACTTGTCATGGTCCTCTCCAACCTATATATCTAGCGCTCAAAGTTGGTGGGCTTTTAGTCATCCTCCTCATTAGCTCCCATTTAGGGCATCTAGTCCCTGAATGGAGTCGGACTAGAGAAAAGAGGGATGGCGGATGAGGAAGATGGCCCAGTAGCAGTAAAAGTACTGGCAGCAGAAAAAGGTTGAGCAGTGGGATCAGTGGCCGGTGTTGAAGCTAGCTCAAGGGCTACTTACTCTAATGAAGGAGCAACTGCTGGCATGAAGTTCTTCTTTTTATCCATCCTCAGCAATGTGGCATAATCGATCAGTGTAGGCATGCCGTCTAATGTCATCAGAGGCAAGCCATCAAAAACACCCAAGCTCTTAGCTGGCTTGGTAATGTACATACCCCCAAGCAAAGCTCTAGTCTTTCCTTTCTTGGACTGATCATCAAAGAATCTCATCAAAGCATGAGTCACATTGCACCTCTTATCTTCATCCATGCACCTCAGGAAAAACAACTCTTGTTTGGTCACAGCCCCTCCATCGTCTCGTTTGCCTGAGATAGTCTTCGTGAGAAGAAAGTGTAGACTTGCAGATTGAATGAAGTTAACTGTGATGCCTTAGAGACTGAGGCATCAAATCTCCTACCCACTGGAGTAAATCTGTCCCACACTTGATTAGGGACATCATTATTGGGAAATCTGACAAATGACTCATGATAAACATCTGTCTATAGCTCCTCCTTTGTATATAAGCCTATGGCCATGGCCAAATCATTAACACTCATCTGAAATTGCTTTGTTCCCAATTTGAATCTCATCATCTTCTTCCTGACTGACACTACCTTAAGATCAACTCAAAGTGAACAGTAGAACTTGAGTGTCAGCTCTCTATATGCAGGCTTTAAGATATCAAATAATCCCCTCCAGCCCGGCTATGGAGTCCACCACCAAAGATCTGCATCTAGACCGATGGTCTATATAAAACCCTAGTTGATCCTTCTTGTCACCTCAAACTCTTTGTTAGCCAAGTGCTCAAAAGTGAGTATGAGGCTTATCATCTGTAAATTGGACACAAACATGGTTAGGATTGAAGGAAATGGTAGGAGCTATTGGTGGTGGAGGATTGTGAGAACTGCTTTCCCTTCTAGCCCTCTTGGCCAGTAATTTGGTTGCTTTCTTTAATTTTTTCTTAGGACCCATTCCTACAAAAACACAAATTCCAAAATAAACCAACAAAAACAATAGTAAAAGTTATTGTTAGTCGAGTTAGAATTTTGACATTATCATGCCATATAAACTTGAATCTCAAAATTTCAATCACAAATTTGTGCTCAACAAAGAAAACGAACACAAACCAAATTCAAAAAATTTAAACAATAGAAACTCTCCTCTTCTAAAATTCACAATTTCATCATTAATAGTAAAAAACAAACCCCAAACACTCATTGCCCCTTAGGTCATACTCTTTCTCTCAATAGAACACAAATTTCATGCATTTTGCTCAACCCAAACTCAAAAAATCAAAATATGCTATCCTAAATCATGTATATCTATAAAGAGCACAAGATTAAATGGATTTAAAACAAGAAATACGAGCAAAAATTAAAAAAAAAAGTGGAAACCCAAACCTGTGAGAAAGGAGAATTCAAAGAGAGAGAGAGAAAATGTGTATGAGTGTGTGAAATCACTTGAAAATTTCTTCCTTGAGTATGAAAATTGCTCAGGAGTGAATGTGTGTGTGATTTTGAGAGTGGTAGAGATGAGGGAAGAAGAATGAGAAGCGAGAAAATTGAAAATTTAGAGAATGTATGAGCTGTTGCATTTTTTTTCTATTTATTATCATTCCCACGTGTGGTCCTATGGCTGGGATTTCACCTGTGGCCATGTGCATGATCCTCACATGGCTGGAATGTCAACCGTGGGCATACCTGTGTGATGCTACTGCCTAAAAAATTTATTTTCCCTTATCACATGAGTGGAGGCACGGTTGATATTCTAGCCGTGGCACCCTGAAAACTTTGCTTTATTTTATTTTATTTTTATTTTTCTTCTTTTTTTTCCTCTGCCTTCTTTCACCTACATACCAATCAAATACAACCAAAGTGCATTATCCTCTTAAACATAAAGAAAATAAAATTAAATAAGAAATAATGAAAACAAAAATTATAAACCATTAATAGGTTGCCTCCCATTCAGCACTTCTTTAACATCATATTAGCTGGACGTTGTTATTATTCATCCTCATCTAATGGCGTGAAGGTTTCCTTATGTTGTCTACCTCCATAAATTAGAATGAAGAGATTTATGCAAAGATTGTGGCCCTTGCACCTCTTCCTTAGAATTCCAAATGTTAAAAGATATTTCATTGTTGCTCTGTGGGTTGCACAACTTAAGTTCATGTTTTCAGGCATAAAATTAAATAACTTCATCCATGGATTATCAATTGTCATAGCATCAAATAACCAAACATTCAAAACTACTTCATCTGCTACTTGCAAATCTAAGATGGTCCACCTAAATTCTTTTGCCTTTTCTTATAAAACCTCCACATAAGTGATCTCCCTCTCTTTAGAAAATTTAGAAGACACAAATACTAGCCATGTATTTCCTTCTCCTTCAAATAAGCATTTAGAGGAAGTTGGTTAGGGTGTAAGTTCAATTGCGGGTTGATTTTCAAGTACTAGTGGTTGAGATTTTTGTGGAGGAAGTGTTAATATTAAGAGTTGTTCTTCAAAAGGTAAGAAAAATGGAATGTTAGAGGTTATGGCATTCTCTTGCTCCTGTATTCCTAAAGTTTCCTCTTCTATGCTCTCACGTTCTTCAATACTTTCACTATCTCCATCACTTGTATATTCATAGAATAGTTCAACCACCTTGGAAACTTCTAGCTCGTTGGGCTCATAACTGATGTATGATTAGTATGAGCTGAAAAGTGGTGTAGTCTCCTCAATGTATTGAACTCTTTCATCCTCTACTGTTTCTTCAAATTTGGGGTTTTCCCACTCTTCACCACTTCTCAAGGTACTGGCCTCAACCTTGAGTTGCTCTTTTGGACAGGCTTCATTATTCTTAGGCAAATTGACTTAAGGTTCCTCACTTAACATTTTCACAATTTGCCCAACTTGGAATTCTAAATTGTTAATAGAAGCCTGTTGATCCCTTAATGCTGCCTTTGTGGACTGAAATCTCATCTCTAAAGCTACCATGAATTTTTCAAAAATCTTTTCCAAGTCACTCTCTATTGGCTACTGAGATTGATAAGATTGCTGAAATTGAAATCCAGATGGAGGGCTCATAATAGATTGGTCATTCCATGAAAAATTTGAATGATCCCCCCATCTAGGATTGTAGGTGTTGCTATAAGGATTATAATATGGTTCTTGCCCATCACCTACATAGTCCAATTGTTCAGGATTTGCATACTCATTCCAATGCTAGCAGCATTGACTCTGATGTCCTCCCCCACACTATTCACAAAACATAGCTTGAACGGGCTTAGACAATGAGGACAAAACATCGATCTTTCTGTTCATTAGCTCAAGCTACTCAAACAAAGCCATGACAAGATCATCTAGAAGAGAACCAACAGTTCTGATTCTTTCTTGGTCTCAGGTGGGTTGCCATTGATTGTAATGATCCATTGGATACAATCTTCTAATATTTACCTGAAAGATCAAAAGCTCAAAAGGAACAATAAAATAAAATACAATTAAAGAAAGAAAAACAAAAACAAAAATGATAATAAAAATTAGATCAATAATCTCTATTAATATTGCTAATATTATAAAACTATCCTCGACAACGATGCCAAAAACTTGATGTGCCAAAACACACACTAACAAACTGCAAGTGTACATGTCATTATCAAGTAATAGAGTAGTGAGTATGAGTATTATCTCCACGAGGATAGTTTACAAGTATTAGCACAAACTTTAACTATTGTCTAGTGAATAATCAATCAAGAGTAATTAAAATTAAAACTAAAGATAAACTAAGACGTGAGAAGATTGATAGATATAGACATGGATAAAGCTACCTAGATATGAATCCCTCTAGCCTCTCATATATGTCAAGAACAATGATATGAATCATTCAAACAATGAATTGAATTGGACTCTTACTAAATTAGATAAAAACCTTTCTCAAGTGTTTAAATCCCTAACTTCCTAAGTATTACAAAGGAATCTCTTCTTAACCTATAATCAAATAGGAGCAGCATTAAGTTCAACAGATTAGCATCCAAAGAAGTCTTGTAGGTCTATCTCTAGCACCCTAATCAACCCTCAATTCCTATAAGCGATCTATCTATATTAGGCTATCTCTACTCATCCAATATAGAAATAATATCTAATAAACAAACTAGTAACTGCCAATCAAAATAAATATCATAGATCATGAAAATAAAACAATCCAAAGATATATTGATTCAAAGCAAATTATTCCATTCATACAATTAAGAACTAGGGTTCATCAATATCTAGATAGAAAGCAATTACTTCATAATAGAATTGAAAGGTAATGAATAAAAGAAAGGGATAACAAAGAATCTTAAATCATTCATGGACGGTGCTAAAGACATCCCCTTTTAAATCTTTGATTTCCACTCTAAATCTATACAAAGGTGGATCTTTATCTTGATTTGTACCTACAATCTCTAAAAAATGAAGGTCCTAAACTATTTATGAACCAAAGGAAACCTAAGAGTTCCCAGCCTTTCAGCTAAGAATTTCCTTAAGTCTTCCCCCTTCTAAAAGCCTCTTCTGCAACTTCTTATGCAATGCTATTAAATATGACTTGTACTATTGAAATTAACCTCACATGACTGGACCCACAGCTGGGGTTCTAGCCATGCCAATGATAGGGCTAAAGAACATAACTTTCGATGAGTGAAACCTCATTCGTGCCTCCACCTGTGGGAGGCTACAGGATGAATTTCCAATTTGCTCTTATCATCTGTGGTTGCCTATATTCTTCTAAAAGTCAGTATTTTGGCTTGGATTCTTTGCCATTTTGGGTCACATTTGGTTCATGGCATCATTTGACACTAGGTTAACTAAAAGAATTATGGAAAAGCACTAAACAAACAAATCAAACTCAATTTAAGGATAAAATACATTAAGAATAAGGGGTAAAATGTAGTTAGTTAAGCACTTATCACCTCTCACCTCCATCCAAACAAATTCACATCCAAACCCATGATCTAATCTCAACCAATGGTCAAAAACTCAATCCCATGTCAAACACATGGTAAAAATAAAGCCATCCATGATACCTCTATTTGTATCTAAAATTTAACCTATCTTTACCCCCCTATAATCCTTTCCAAGCTAAAC
This sequence comes from Reutealis trisperma, assembly GCA_947687605.1. NCBI lineage: Eukaryota > Viridiplantae > Streptophyta > Magnoliopsida > Malpighiales > Euphorbiaceae > Reutealis > Reutealis trisperma. The sequence continues at coordinate 242,443 of CANTUT010001102.1, forward strand.
ATTGACTTAGCCTTATCCTGATCCTCAATCCATTCCCAAGCTAAATACTGATCTAGCTTCATCTTCACTTATGACCCTTTTCCAAGCTAAACACTGACCTAGCTAAACACCGACCTAGCTACACCGACTTAGCTTCATTCTAATCCTTAATCCTTACCCAAGCTAAACTTTAACCTAGCTTTCATCGTTTATAGTTCTTTCCTAAGTTAAACACTAACTTAGCTTTATCCTTACTCGTAACCCTTTCCCAAGTTAAACATTGATCTAGCTTTCATCCATCATAATTCTTATCCCAGCTAAACACTGACCTTGCTTTCATCCTTTACAATTCTTATCCAAGCTAAAAACTTACCTAACTTTATCCTTATCCATAGTCTTTACCCAAAACCAAATCCTAACTCGACTTCATCTTTTAGAGTACTATCCAAACTCATGGCCTATCTAAGTCTATAGTCCAGTTCAATAAAACCTATTATCCAATTGTTACCAAACCAATGGTTCACCCAACATCTAAATGCACAGTACATCTATAACTCATTCGCAAAACCCATGTTCCCTCCATCATTAGGCCCATGGTAAACCATTCATAAAAGGCAATCCTAATTACTCGAGGCTAAACTCTAACCTAACTTTCCAAACTACTCTTTGATTCATCAAGGCTAAGATTTGACTTTGTGAGGTCTCGCCCGAGCAACAGTCCGATCTGCCCAGGAATCGAAATGCTCTTCGGGAGAAACTCCACGATTGGAACTCGCTGTGAGTTTAGAAAATTAATTTTTGTATTTTGAAAGTTGAAAAATGAGTCGCTACTTCAATTTACTTATTTTAATTGGAAAAATTAAAGAAAACCCAAATTGATTTACTCCAAAAATGATTTGATTTTGTCCCAATGGAAAATGAACCAATCTGTGAGTGACTAAAGAGGGCTCGGGGATCAAGTTTTGGTAATTACACAATTGAGAAAAAATGTATTTTCCTTTAGTTTGGCTAAAATTGCAAAATAACTCTTAAAAAGGAATTTTCATGTATGCATGAACAGGAATATAATGATGAATGAAACAAATATATATGATGAGATGGAATGACAATTGTAAATAAATAGGCAAGATAAATCCTACTTAATTATTACAATATCAAAACAATTGAAACAAAGAGGATCTTTCCTCTAGCCCTTATAGGTACTAGGAAAAGCATACATTCCCCAACTAAACTAATATAAGATCACAAATAAAAGATTAATATAAATAAATAAAAAAAAGGAAAAAAATATTGATAAAAAGATTTTGGAGTTGATGCCCTTTAGAATGGCAACCTGCGTATCCTATCGAATAGAAATCAAACCCCACGCAGTTCTTCCTTCTTGCGAAGGAGGGTTTCTAAAAAAAAGGTGTTGGTTTGCTTATTAATTTAATTCTGATTGTTAAATTAATAAATTTTAGATCTTTTCCATTTTAAACCTAAATATAATTCTAGATTTAAGTTTAGAATTTTGAGAATGGAAAAGGGGATTATACCTTTGCTTTCCTTGATTTTCGGATGAATGGAACGAGCCTTATTTTGGATCTCAACTCCACCTTGAATTCAGAAGACTTGGAATCTGAATCTAAAAGCAACAAGTATATCAATATCAGAGAGAATGTCTGCCTAGAATGTGTGTCAAATGAACCTGAATGAGGCCTTATTTATAGAGCTGCTAAGGGGGGCGCCGGCGGTATAGACAGCAGCATCAGCATGTCGCTGGTGGTATGGGCGGCATCGTCAACATGCCGGGTGCCCGGCAGCATGTTGAGCGTGTCGCCTTACTGCCGGCATGAATTTTGTGCCGCCAATGAGGCGGCATGTGGTAGCATGGCAGGCATGCCGCCCAGAGTGGTGATGCGCCTCTTGCGCGCTGACCGGCTGGTTTGACCTGTTTCCTGCTTTTTCATCCATTTCGGGTTCGTTTGAGTTCTGATTCAAGCTTGGTTTAATCCTGTGGGTTTGTGACTGAAAAGCAGTCGAATGGAGGTGAAAGATTCAAGAAATTTATTTTTCAACCAGGCGCTGCCCTGCACCCCGCAAAGGGCACTGCCCCATTGACCCCTGCCTGCTAACTGGCTAATGGGACCATTGTATGTGTAGTGCACTATTCTTAATAGGTGTTAAGCTATAGCTAGATCATAAAGGTGCAAATTTATGGGTTCACAGCTACCCCTTCATAAGAATTGGCTTTAAGCAAGAGGCGATTTTGATGACAGTGAACCCTGAGAGGAGATGCCATGTCAGACTTTGGGCTTGTGCTCTTGCAACATCATATTTTTGGCTTATATGTTCTTTTGCCATGTTAGATTCTAGGCTATACCATGTCAGATTCTAGGCTATACCATGTTAGACTCTTGGCTTGTGATATCTGCTTGTGCTTATCATGCATGAGGACATTCATGCTTTGTGCAAACTGAACCTTATGAAGAAAGACAAACATAGTATAAAGATATGAACCTTTTGGGAAAGGGCCCATAGGATAAATGAGGTTTTGTCAATGGCTATTAGCTTGACCTTAGCATTGGATGTGAGAATGGTCATGGTGATCTTCAATTAAGGTTGTATGTTCAGCCTAATTGTTAGAGGTAAAGATGATTTGGTGAATTTTAATCAAGGTTATCTATTCTGCCTAGACTTTGAAAGATTTGGAGATTTGGTCCACCTAGGGAATTCAAATTGGTTTAGCAAGGCCACTTGCTCGGCCCTACTATTGGGGAGATTATGATTAAAGTTATCTATTTGACTTTGATGTTTGGGAAGATTAGGATCAAATCTATCTGTTTAGCTTTGGTGGTTGGGAGGATTATAGTTAAAGCTATCTGTTTGGCTTTGTTGGTTAGGAAAATTGGGATCAAAGCTATCTATTTGGCTTTGGTATTAAAAGGATTGGGATCAAAGCTATCTGTTTGGCTTTGGTGTTGGGAGGAATAGGATCAAAGCTATTTGTTTGGCCTTGATGTCAAGAGAAATAGGAATAAAGTTATTTGTTCGGCCTTGATGTTAGAAAAGCTAGGATCAAAGCTATCGGTTCGGCTTGGTGTTAAAAGGATTTAGAGAAGGTTATGTCTCTGAAACTCTAGGGGTATGGGAATGTCAACATGGGTGGCTTGACTTGGTTTGCCCATTGAAAGTTACGGTTGAAGATTAGTCCTTATAAGGGAAGGTATTGGCTAAGGAGGGTTGGTCTAGTGAAGGAAATCCATTTGAAAGGCTTAGTCTGATTTTGCCTTTAAAAAAGATCATAGGCTTCATAAATGAAGGCCTTTTGGGAGTGGGCTTCATGGTGAAGGCTTCTTAGTTTAGGCTTTATGATAAAGGTTGTTGGTCTTAGGCTTCATGGTGAAGGCTTTTGGTTTTGGGCTTTTTGGTGAAGGCTTTTAGATTTAGGCTTCATAGCGAAGGCTTTTGGATTTGGGTTTCATGGTGAAGGCTTTTGGGTCATGCGCCTCTTAATGAAGGCTTCTCAGTTTGAAGGTAGGTTGAAACTTCTAGATTTGAGCTTTTTGATGAAGGCTTTTAGTTTTGGGCTTCATGGTGAAGGCTTTTGGTTTTGGGCTTCATGGCGAAGGCTTTTGGATTTAGGCTTCTTCATGAAGACTTTTAAATCTAGGCTTCTTGGCGAAGGCTTTTGGGTCATGTGCCTCTTAACGAAGGCTTCTTGGCTTGAAGGTAGGTTGAAACTTCTAAATTTGAGCTTCTTGATGAAGGCTTTTGGATTTGGGCTTCTTGATGAAGGCTTTTGGATTTAGGCTTCTTAATGAAGGCTTTTGAATTTGGGCTTCTTCATGAAGGCTTTTGGATTTGGGCTTCTTGATGAAGGCTTTTGGTTTAGGCTTTATGGTGAAGGCTTTTGGTTTTGAGCTTCATGGCGAAGGCTTTTAGATCTGGGTTTCATAGCAAAGGCTTTTGGATATGGGCTTCTTAATGAAGGCTTTTGGATGTGGGCTTCTTAATGAAGGCTTTTGGATATGGGCTTCTTAATGAAGGCTTTTGGATTTGGGCTTCTTCATTAAGGCATACAGTTTAGGCTTCTTGATGAAGGCTTTTAGGAGATATACCTCGACTTCTAGTTTTGCCAAGGAAACTATATTTAAAGATGATAAGCCCTAACAGACTTGGAAATTTTGGTTCTACTCATTTTGAGATAATGCCAAGGAATAGGTGGCATGTGGTATGATTTGCCAATGAGACTTGGGATGGAACAATATGATTTCATAAAATTCGAGAATGGTTTTGAAGGTACATTGAAACTTCTGCAAAGAATCATGGAGGTTGTATAATTTTGCTTTTTGTAGCATGAATCATGGAAAAGAGCAAGTCAAGCTTTTCTTGTTGTTTGAGATTGAAGTGACTCTTGGAGTGACACTTAATTGGTTTGACTTTATATAAATTGTACTGGCTGAAACAAGGAGCCCTTAGGATTGGCTAAAGGGCTAGTGGAAGAAGACAACTCGGGGATTATGTTCTCAATTGTGAAGGATTGTGGATTAGCTCTTTGAGCTAAGCAATGGGACAGATTGACAACAGATGATGACATTCTTAGGAAGATATGCCCCCGTTGTAGGATAAGAATATAAAGGATAGAATATCCTTAAAGAATGAACTTCTGGTGAGGAAGGATGACTCTAGAGACATGAGATGAGATAGATTGATTGAAAATGATTTGAAAACTTTAAACATAAGGGAAGATGACTTGGATGAGCTTTCTCTCTCTCTCTCTCTCTCTCTCTCTCTTTCTTTTAGCTCTAACTTTTGCCTAAGCCGCCCTTTTGGGTTTTCAACTTAGCAAGCTTGAATTAATGAAATTTGGAAGAAAATTCTCACAATGGTTTGGACTGCTGCCTTTTTTTTTATTTTAAAGGGCTCTGACCTTTGAATTCTGGATTTAATAAAGGTCTTCTCTGAACTTGTTGCCCCTTATTGAGGTGCATTATTTGATTACCTTATGTGCAACAGGTAATTACATTTACTTGCTTTTTATGCTTCAACTATTTGATCATTTGACCTTCTTTGGTTAGGTGCAATTATTGATGGCACCTCAAATTCTAACATGTGCTAATTGTGATGGATTTGACTATTTGCTCATTTCTCTCTCTCTCTCTGTTTTTTTTTTTTTTTTTGGTAAGCTCATCCATGTCAGAGTAAAAAGGAAAATGAAAAGAAAATGTATGTGCATTACTATAAAGGAAACTTTATTGCAAGATGACAAAAGGAACCGTTATGGTCGACGAGAATAAAGAAAAAATAAGACGATAGACTTCGACTTAGATTTGGACTTAGACTTTTGAGATTCAGACTTGGACTTAGGCTTAGACAGGTCAGATTAGCTGAACTTGAACTACTCCATGACATGTCTTCTGGGGCTGAGGTAAGGTGAAATTGAGTTAGAACTAGATTCCTCATCACTGTTCAGGTTGGTGGTGGGGAATTCAGCTTGAAATGATTGACTTTGGATGCAATCTTCAACTTTTGATGCAGTTGCAACCAAAGCTCTAAAGATGGGTAGGTATTAAGTTAACAAGTGGGCTCTTTAGGCAGGAAGTAGATTTTTGACAATGATATCCACTTGTTCTTGCTCGATTGGCCTGTTTACCATTTAAGCAGCTTTGGCCCTCTACCTAGTAAGGAACATGGAGAAGGACTCATCTAGAAGTTGCTTTGTTGTTTCTAAGTCCCTTCTTGTAATGTCCACTTCACTATTGTAGTGGTACTGTTCAACAAATGCCTTGCAAATGTCCTCCCAAGTCTATTTTTGGGTGTCATCCAAGTTAATAAACCATCTTAAGGCAACATCAGTAAGGGTTTGATGAAAGAGTTGAGCAAGGAGCTCATTGTTGATACTGAAGGGATGCATTGCCCCCACATACATCTTTAAATGGATCTTAGGGCAAGTAGTACCATCAAATTTGTCCAAATTCAGCATCTTAAACTTTGGTGGAACTCTTGCATTGGAAAATAAGCTCAAAGAGCCTGTATCAACCAGGTTCTCTTTCTTCTTCAGATTCTTCAACATTTTTTCCATGTGCTTCACTTTTTCCGTGAAGTTTTTGATTTCAGGGTTGATTCCTTCCTTTAGAAAGGATCTGCGGGTCATGAAGTGAGAGTAGGGGTGAAATTTGGTGGTTGAACTGTAATGGGTTTAAAAGTGAATTATTTCTTATGAATTCAGGTAGTGGTGGGATGTTGTCAGTGTTTGGAGGCTCTTTGTCTCTGGAGTTAGCTTTGGAAGTGGATCCATAGATAGAATAAAGAGCGGGTCTTGGGTCAGATTTGAGTAGTTTTGGGTCGGTTGAGCTTTAGACCAGGGATGTTTATTCTATCAAGGTGCAGACATCTTCCATGATAGCCCTCCTTTAGGCCTTGAGCATGTCTTGGAAAAGAGCTTATTGCCTCTTCATCAGAGTCTCTTGTTGTTTAGAGAGCTTAATAAGAACCTCGTTAAAGATTTCATCAGCTCTGGTAATAGTGACTTCATCTCTGGCAATAGACATTTTGTCAACCTTTGCAAGGGAAAAGGAATTGGGTTAGTATCAAGCTTTAGTGGAGAGGTGTGACAAACTAAAGGATCTTAGGCTTAATGACAATGGATGACAGTGTCTTGTGGCTAGGTTGACGGTGTATGGGTAAAAATGAGGGTAGAGGTATATGATGTTAGCTAGGTATGTATTTAGCTAAGGGAGCTAGGTCAGATTTTAGCTTTGGGTGGCTAGATCAGATTTTAGCTTTGAGTGGCTAGGTTAGAATTTAGCTTGGAGTAGCTAGGTCAGATTTTAGCTTTGAGTGGCTAAATCAAAATTTAGCTTTGGGTGATTGGGATTATGATTTAGGGATGGTTTACCATAGGCTTAAGGATAGAGTGACCATGGGTTTTGCGATTGGGTATGAATGTACCATGGATTTGGATGTTGGGTAGACCATGGGTTTGGTGATAGTTGTATAATGGGTTGGACTAGATCATGGGCTTAAATGGGCCATGGGTTTGGATAGTAATGTAAGAGATGAAACCTAGTTAGCATTTAGTTTGGGTAAGGATAAGAGTGGTGCTAAGTTAGTATTTAGCTTTGGTAAGAATGGTTAAGGATAAAGCTAGATCAGTGTTTAGCTTGGGTAAAGACTATGAAAGTAGAAAGCTTGGTCAGTGTTTAGCTTGGATAGAGTTTATGGATAAGGACGACGGTACCATAGATGGGTTTATTTTTACCATGAGTTTGACATGGGTTTGGATAGGACTAGATCATGGGTTTAGGTGAACCATGAGTTTTGGATTTTGATCATGGGTTTAGATGGATTGTGGGTTTTGGGTCTCGACCATGGGTTCAGGTGAACCGTGGGCTTTAGGTGTTGGCCATGGGTTTAGGTGGACCATGGGATTTGGGTGTTGACCATAGGTTTAAATGAACAATGGGCTTTGGGTTTTGACCATGGGTTTAAGTGGACCATGGACTTTGGGTGTTCACCAATGGGTTTAGGTGAACCTTGGGCTTTGGGTGTTGACCGTGGGTTTAGGTGGACCATGGGATTTAGGCGTTGACCATGGGCTTAGGTGAACCATAGGTCATGAGCTTTGGGTGTTGACCATAGGTTTAGGTGGACCATGGGCTTTGGGTTTAAGGTGTTGACTATGGGTTTAGATGGACCATGGGTTTTGGATTTTGACCATGGGTTTAGGTGGACCATGGCTTATTAGCTTTAGGTGTTGACCATGGGTTTAGATCAACCATAGGCTTTGGGTGTTGACCGTGGGTTTAGATGGATCAGGGGTTTTGGGTGTGAAGATGTTTGGATAGGTTTTTGACTCTTCACAAGGTTCAAGTTATGCATGTATGTATGCATGAATGAAAAGGTTTCATGACAATAATATACCAAGTTCAGTATTATGGTACATACAATCCTAAAGGAAGGTTACAATCCTAAAGGAAGGTTCTATGAATCATTACATGAGAGGGTTAAGGTGATTTGAAGGGAACCCATCACACTAGAGATGCGATATACCTAACCATATGTTAGACAAGGAGCCTTGTGTGCGTCAAATGGTATGTGCATACTCATTACACCTCTAAAAGGATTAGAGGATACGTCATGGGCTGGATACTTCTTAATGTATTTTTCTTTAGTTCGACTAAAATTGCAAAATAACTCTTAAAAAAGAATTTTCATGTATGCATGATTAGGAATATAATGATGAATGAAACAGATATATATGATGAGATGGAATGACAATTGTAAATAAATAGGCAAGATAAATCCTACTTAATTATTACAATATCAAAACAATTGAAATAAAGAGGATCTTTATGGGTACTAGGAAAAGCACACATTCCCCAACTAAACCAATATAAGATCACAAATAAAAGATTAGTATAAACAAATAAAAAAATAAAAAGGAAAAAAATACTGATAAAAATATTTTGGAGTTGATGCCCTTTAGAATGGCAGCCTGCGTATCCTATCGAATAGGAATCAAATCCCACACAGTTCTTCCTTCTTGCGAAAGAGGGGTTCTAAAAAAAAAGTGTTGGTTTGCTTATTAATTTAATTATGATTCTTAAATTAATAAATTTTAGATCTTTTATGTTTTAGACCTAAATATAATTCTAGATCTAAGTTTAGAATTTTGAGAATGGAAAAGGGGATTATACCTTTACTTTCCTTGATTTTCGGACGAATGGAACGAGCCTTGCTCCGGATCTCAAATCCACCTTGAATTCAAAAGACTTGGAATATAAATCTAAAAGCAACAAGTATATCAATATCAGAGAGAATTTCTACCTTAGAATGTGTGTCAAATGAACCTGAATAAGGCCCTATTTATAGAGCTGCTGAGGGGGGCACCGGCGATACGGACGGCGGCATCAGCATGTCGCCGGTGGCATGGGCAGCACTGTCGACATGCTGGATGCCCAGTGGCACGTTGAGCATGCCGCCTTACTGCTGGCATGAATTTTGTGCTGCCAATGAGGCGGCACGGCAGCGGCGGCACAGCAGGCATGCCGCCCAGAGTGGCAATGCGCCTCTTGTGCACTAACCGACTGGTTCGGCCTGTTTCCTGCTTTTTCATCCATTTTAGGTTCGTTTCAGTTCTGATTCAAGCTCGGTTTGATCCTGTGGGTTCGTGACTGAAAAGCAGTCAATTGGAGGTGAAAGATTCAAGAAATTTATTTTTCAACCGGGCGCTGCCTCGCACATCGCAAGGGGCGTAGCCCTCTTGACCCCTGCCCGCTAACTGGCTAGCGGGACCCCCGTATGCATAGCGCACTATTCTTAGTAGGTGTCAAGCTGCAGCCGAATCATAAGGGTGCAAATTTACGGGTTCACAGACTTAGCCACCCAAGGCTAAAATTTTGACCTAGATACTCAAAGCTAAATTCTGACCTAGATACTCAAAACTAAAATCTGACCTAGCCACCCCAAGTTAAATTCTGACCTAGCTACTCAAAGCTAAAATCTGACCTAGCCACTCCAAAGTTAAATTTTGACCTAGCTACTCAAAGCCAAAATCTGACCTAGCCATTCAAAGTTAAATGCCAACCTAGTTTCGAAAGCTAAAATCTGACCTAGCTCTCATAGCTAAATATCGGACGAGCTAACATCATACACCTCCACCCTCATCTTTACCCATACACTATTAACCTAACCACAGGACACTATCATCCATTGCCATTAAGCCTAAGGTCCTTAGTTTACCATACCCCTTTATAACCATTTCCCTTTTAAAAGGTTACTAAGATGTTTACTGGATTCGACAAAGATGTCATAGATAAGATTCTAGCCAAATTGTTAGAGCAATAAGAAGAGACGTTCAAGAGACAAATGACCCAAATTCAAGCCTAATTGTAGGCCCAAAAGGGGGCCATGCTAAATGATGTCCAAGACACGCTAAGTTGGGCTGGCATAAACCAAATCCTAGATCCCACTCTCCAGAATCCACTCAACCTAGACCAAAATTTGACATCAATTTAAGCCCATGCTTCTACTTCCTCCACCAAGCCAACCTCTCCATCACTTTCCTCACCTAATATCCTTCAAAAAATACTTTCTCCTGTCTAGCACCCATTAAACAACCACAAATCACCATATTTTCTCTAGATTCTTCCCAAGAGAGGGAAGCTATATGTAATCCTAGGTCTTCCTACTGAAACTAGAAGCCATGGAAAAGTCGATAAAAAGTCTAAAAAAGAGGGACGACATGGTTGATACAAGTTTATTAAGTCTCTTCCCCAATGCCTAGTTACCACCAACATTCAAGATGCCAAATTTAGACAAATTTGATGGTACTACTTACCCCAAAATCCATTTAAAGATGTACGTGGGGGCAATGCATCCCTTTGGTATCAACAACGAGCTCCTTGCTCAACTCTTTCAATAAACCCTTGTTAATGTCGCCCTAAGATTGTATATTAACTTGGATGACACCCAAAAACAAACTTGGAAGGACATTTGCAAGACATTTATGAAATAGTACCACTATAATATTAAAGTGGAAGGGATTTAGAAAGCACCAAGTAGCTTTCAAAAGAGCCCTTCTCTGCATTTCTTACAAGGTGGAAGGCCAAAGCTACTCTAATGGTAAACAGGCCAACTGAGCAAGAATAAGTGGATATCCTTATCAAGAATTTGCTTCCAAACAACCAAGATCCCTTGTTAACACAATACCTATCAACTTTCAAAATTTTAATCGCAACTGCATCCAAGGTTTAAGATCACCTTCGAAAGAAATCAAAGATTGCCACCATTGACTTGGACATTGAGGAAGACTATGAACCTAACATTAAAGAGTTTGACTCTAGCTAAACCTGGCCTGTCTAGAATCAGTCCAAGACCTTATTGGCAATAAATGCCTCTTTTACCCATTAACCTTTCAAGTCACCTAGTGAGTCAATATGGCAAGAAGGATAACTAGTCAGAGTCTATAAAGTCTGAGTCATCATTTAAGTTAGAGTCATCTTTTTGAGTTTAACTATCAACATCATCATTTTCTAGTTTGTTTGTTAGAGTCATCTTTTTCGAGTATATTTGTTAGTGTCACATTCCAACTTTTGAGACATAGGGTCACCTACGCCCGTAGAACCCACTCATGCATATAATAACTTTGCCTAGGATCATACCGAACCTCATACATTATCTTAATAAAAACCTTTTATAAAGGAAAAACCTTAAGTTGTGGAAGCTAAAAATATATACTTTAATATAATTCATAAGAAAATAATAATAAGACTCCAAATAAAAGTCACCAACATAATATTTTAAAATAAAGTTTCCATGATAATTCCAAGAGTGTTTAAGGACTTAACATAGTATGGTATTATTATAACTTTGACAAGGGAATTTCCCAAGCCGAGTAGATAGCTTGAGCAATCACCTTGCCTCCTCAAAATGCTCACCTGGAACCACACAAGGAAGAAGGGGTGAGATAGATAATCTCAATGAGTAGACAATAGTGCTTATACAATAACACATATCCCTTAGAAAGGGCTCATAACTCACAACTTATAGTTCAAGATTCATAGTTTGCAATTTAGAAAGATTTGTAGAAATCATATTTATAACACATAACACATAGAGTGTAGGCTGCTACAATAATCACTCGAACACATAGAGTGTAGGCTGCTACCATAATCACTCGAACACATAGAGTGAAGGCTATTGCCATAATCACTCAAACACATAGCTAATGATTACTCACATCAATATAAGGATCACATAGCTAATGATTACTTGCATCAGTACAAAGATTTCTGCATAAAAAGGGTTAAAGGTACTATAGCTAGAGTTAATGGTAATCACTTATAATAATAGCACTTAATGAAAGCAATAGCATATAGCATATTGGCAATGGCAATTCAACTTATTAAACAAGAGATAAAAGAATAGTGTGATTCAATAAAGAAAATAAGGTAAGGCAACAATTATGAAGGATCTTTCATATCTTTGAACAAACAATAATAGCTTTAGACCAATTGTCCTTTAGTAACCCAAGTTTAACAAAGAAATCATATAATCGAATTTAAAATGAAGTGAAAATGGATTTCAAGAAGTCTCAAAGGTTTCTATAACACAATCATGATAGCTTGTACTTATAACAATAGCATAATGTTTACTCACACTTGTAGCATGAACACAGTGTTTACTCACCTTGTGGTTCCTTTACTCCTAGTACACGTAGCCCTTTTGAACCTCTAAAACTCCTCAAGTTCTAACATAATATTTAATTCAATACTTCGTATTTATTTAATCATGATGCTATCCTATCCCATAACTACCCCATGCACATATAACATTCACATACACTTAGAGTTGCATATAGAAGTGCACTCATCACTTGCACATCACATGTTCACTTCAAAAGTCTTGTGCACTTAGCCTTTATAGGCTCATATGAAAACACATTATAATTCATGTCAATACCTTTCTAAGGTCAACACAATATCATTTCCTTAATATCAAATCACTTTAACAATCATTTTAGTACACTTAACACTTCCATATATGTCAACTTAACAAATAACCTTTCAAGTGTCATCTTATCTCTTATAACCAATTCTTTCAATCAATCTCTTCATCAATTCAAGATCATTAATTCATTATCAAGTCATCATACAACCTACTTCCATATTATCCAATCACATTCACATATTAATCATAATATAAGGTTAAGATACCTTAAGTATACCAAATTGCCTCTAGCCTTGTCTAGAGTCCTTCCTTTAACCAACATGCAATTTAACCATTTATTATTCATACATACATGTCAATAAACATTAAAATACATCACATAAAAATTATAGACATTGGGATAAAAATTTCAACAATGGCCAATGCTCTATTCAATGGAAAATATGCATTTTTCTTACTTTTCATACTTTCTGTTCATTACAGTAATATGTAAAAACATAGTTTGAACCAAGATTTTTCATGTAATCAAAACAAAAATCATTTTAGAATATTAATTCATAGGAATCAGCACATATATAAATCCATATGCATGAAAATTTTCCAATTTTAGATGTTAGAGTGAAAACCATAAACCTTTCTTATTTTCGGTACTTTTCAGTCATTACAGTAATATGTAAACATGTTATTTAAACCATTATTTTTCATTTAATCAAAAAAATTATCAATTTAGAAATATGTACAAATCGGCAGCCATTGACATGTCTTGTGCATGAAAATTCCAAGTTTAGGGTTTTAGAGTGAAAATCATGAATTTTCTAGCTTTCCGGTGTTTTTCGGTCATTATAGTAATATATAAACACATGATTTAAATCATTATTTCCCATCTGAACATAACAAATATTAGTATAGAATTCATAAACACACAAATTAGTTGCCACATACATATATAATCATACAATTTTCCAATTTTCAAGTTTTAGGACAAAAACCTTGAATTTTCTTGTTTTATGAAACTTTTTGGTCATTACAGTAACATGCAGAAATATGATTTAATTCAATATTTTTCATCTAAACATATCAAAAATCAGTTTAGAATAGAAGCATATAAAAATCACTCCCCTTGGTAATGTTTATGCATAAAAATTTCAATTTTGAGTTGTAAGATTTACCTTTGGAAAATCGCGTAAAGAGGTTGGTGTTTTCGTTAGAAAAATTGATTTTCTCTTAAAAAATCACCTAGGCCAAATTTTATTAGTAAAAATCAGTAAACTTTCAGTTCAAAATAATTTTCTCATAATTTATTTCATAGAAATCAAATAAGAAATTGAAAGAAAAGAAAAACTTACAAATATGGTTAAGAAATCACAAAGTTGAAGGTGTTTTTGAGAATTTCGGTAGAGAGAATTATTTTGGAAGAATTTTTCTATCAAAATACTAAAATTACAGAGTGTGGCTACTGGAATACTAGGGCTGGCCAAATTTTACATTATATTTTTAGGGTTTTGGGTAATTTCCAAGATTACCCTTAATGAGCTAGGTTAGGAGTGTTTTAGTATAGTGGACTTTTTCTTATTTAGGATTTTTAATTAATTTTGGGGCTGATTATAGGTAATTAAAAATAAAATATTTTTCTTATTATTTTCATTAAAATTTCTCCCAAAACATTTATTTAAAGATATTTTAAAAATACTCAAAATCATTTTATGCTTAAAAATCGCCTTGTGCATGAAAATTCAATTTATGTGAAATAAATTATTTCATGCTAATGCACTTCATATAAATCATTTATTTCATAATAATAATTCATATTAGACATATTAAAATTAATTTAATATGCCCTATACTCGTAAATCACATTACACATGATTTTTCATAAAATCACACATTTAGCCACAATAGCTTTAAATTCAAGCAATTGGTCATGAAACTCCTAGGGTGGGTATGGGTTGTTACAGTCAAAGTCATCATATTGAGTCTATTGAAGTCATTCTTATTATAATAAGAAAAGATGGCATTATTTAATAAAGTTCCTTTCTTTATGTCTTTCTTTTCATCCAATTTGAATGAAACAATGAATTTTTGCGCCAATAAGATTCATGTAAGGCCATAAAAAATGATCATTAAAGGTAGCCTTCAATAAAATTGCAGTTCCTTGGAAAACACTCAGATTCCCCAAGTAGACATCTATGTCACTTTCTCTCCAAGCTAACAACCCTTTGCCAAAATTTGAGAACACCAAAACTCCCATCCTCGCTATAGGCTGGGGGCAATCCTTAATCATATTCATAAGCAAAGTAGAACAAATAACTTTACTAATTGAAAAGGGAAGGAAAACCAAAAATCCAACCCATGATCCAAATAGAATCGGAACTTTATAAGCAAGATAAAGAGCCTTGCTAACCAAAAAAAAAAAGAAAAAAGAGAGAGAGAGAGAAACTCAGGAGGGCAGCTTAGAGCAAGTAATCAAAAGAATTGCTAAGTTGAAAACCCACAAAGGCAGCTTAGCCAAAAGAGGGAATCAACTCAAAGCAACAAATCAAGATGGAGCTCTATTTGGATTCATTATCTAGTTTATTAGTCCTATCTCATCCAAAGATAGTCATTTTATTAGTCTTATCTTTCATAGATTCATGTTTCCCTATATTTGTACTCTATTAAGTGTTTTCACCACTTTTACTTAGAGTTTTTTTGTGTATCATTCTGCCACTACCACATCAGTTGGAGTCTAGTCTTACCTCCCAGTCTATGTGTCTAACTTGCTGAATCAACTCATGAGGTGGCATCCTACCTATCTCCTCAAAAACACCTTTACCCTTAACTCCTTCCAAAGATTATGCATCCTAGGCATATTATTATCAAATTCTTGGACAAAATATCAAGGATTAGGCACATTCGCAGAACCAAGGCCCATTATCATCAAAGCCCATGTTTCCTAGCTAAACTACATCCTTTGGGAATACTTGTAGACTCTTTTAAACTCAAGGTCTATTTGTCAAGATTGGCTCAACAAATGAATCCACTACCCCAAATACTGGATTGGGTCGACTGTCTTTGCTCAAATCTTATAACCTGAATTTTCAAAGTGACAGTTCTTGAGTTGATCTGGAACCTAACAGAACTTGACCTAACATCTCAAGACCAATAGGACCTACCTAACCTATCCTCCTAATGACTAATCCTTAGCCAAGACCTTTCCCTACAAGGACTGATCCTCAATTATAACTTTCTATGGGCAAACCGAGCCAAGCCACCCATGTTGACATTCCCACACCCCCGCCTTTTAGAGACATAACTTTTCCTAAATCTCACAATATCAAAGCCGAACAAATAGCTTTGATCCCACCCCTCTAAAGCATCAAAACCAAATAGATAACTTTAATCCCAAACCACTTAAACATCAAGGTCAAACAAATAACTTTCATCATAATCTCCCTAATATTAGGACTAAATAGGTGCCTTGCTAAACCAGTTTGAATTCCCAAATTTCCCCCTTTTAGGTGGACCAAATCTCTAAATCTTAAAGTTTAGGCCGGACAAATAGTCTTGATTAAAATTCACCAAACCATCTTTACCTCCAACATTAGGGTCGGACAGATATCTTTGATTGAAATTCACTAAACCATCTTTACCTCTAACATTAGGGTAGGATAGAAAGCCTTGATTGAAATTCACCAAAACCATTTTTACATTTAGCATTAAGGCTAGTAGATAGCCTTGATTTAAAATCACTAAGACCATTCTCATCTTAATCATCTTAAATTGATGCAACCATGTCTATGAGCATATGACCTTCTTATATTTAGCACCATACCTAAGCTAAAGCCAACCACCTTATAAGGAGGTTCAAAGCATCCTTGAAGAAAAGCCTAAGCTAAGAAGCCTTCACTATAAAGCCTAATCCCATAAGCTTTAATCAAAAAGCCTAGACCTAAAGCCTTCATCATGAAGCCCATGACCAAAAGCCTTCATCACAAAGCCTAAGATCTAAAGCCTTCATCACGAAGCCTAAGACCAAAAGCCTTCATCACGAAGCCCATGACCAAAAGCCTTCATCATGAAGCCTAAGACTAAAAGCCTTCATTAAGAAGCTTTAACCTAGAAGCCTTCATCATGAATCCCAAACCTAAAAGCCTTCACTATGAAGCCTAAACTGAGAAGCCTTCACCATGAAGCCCAAATTGAGAAGCCTTCACCATGAAGCCCAAACCGAAAAGCCTTCATTATGAATCATACTACCAAGCCTTCATTTATGAAGCCTATAATCTCCTCTAAGGCCAAACCCAACTGAACCTTCCAAATTGATTCCTTAGCCTAACCTTTCCTATAAGCAAAACTTAGCCTCCTTCTCTTTGTCACAATCTTAAGGCAAAATCTGACCAAACTTTTCAAATGAACTCCCTAAAGGCCATAACCTGATCGAGGCTCTAATATGACCTTTTATATAGCCAAACTAGATTGAGCTTCCAAATGACCTTGGCCAAGGCCAAACTTGGCCTAACCTTATAAGATGATCTACTTATTTTAAACAATCTTTTGTATAGCCAAACAAGACTAAGCTTCAAAATTGATTCTCCCCAAGGCTATAACTGACTAAACTAATTGTTAGACCTGACTAAAGATTTTTGTATGAACTTTTTTGAAGACAAGCCCGACAAATTGACCTTTCCTAAAACTAGTCCTAACTTAACCATTTGACTTAACCATCTTGAAGGACTTCACCTCCCTGATCAAGCTTCCCAATTCAACCTCAAGCCAAACCTTCTTTGAAGCTAGACACACCTAAGCCCAACCTGACATGTTTTAGCCATACATGGCTTAACCTCCCAAAGTAACTGCCACCTAGGTTGAACTGATAGCCATTGACCAAGCAACCTCATACCTGATATGACCCTAAGCTAACTACTCAATCTAATTCCAAATCAAAAGGCTACGCCTGACTAACCCTTTTAAACTGACTAGCTCAATCTCTTCTATACTTGACCTAACTTTCTTAAATGACTTCAATCAAGGCAGAACTGATAGCCTTTGACCAACCCTTAAAGCTTGCCATCATGCTTGATCCAAATTGAGTGTGACCATACTTGAGCTAGCGATCAACCAAAAACTAAATGACCAAACCACTTTCCTTTATTAGGGGCACCTCTCTTCAAAATATTCACCTTTCTGAAATGGGGGCATCTTTCTCCCAAAGATCAAAACTTTTATATCTAGCTGACCCTTCATAGGTTCAAGGTACTTGATCATTGCATAATTATCTAGCATTTTTGCATTAATCAGACTTATGAATCAAGACGAATCATCAATCTATCAAAATCATCAAATAGAGTTCATGAATCAAGACTAGAACTATTAATATCAGACTTATCCTAGGATAGCCTTAAGATTCATACCTTAAATCTGAATTAGGTATTCCCTTTTGTTAGACCATCCTAGGATAGCCTTAGGATCATAACCTAACATAGGGTTAGGTTTCTTTTTTCAGACCATCCTAAGATAGCATTAGGATCATTAACCTAACATAAGGTTAGGTTTCTCTTTCAACAGTCTTTTAGCTATCTTAGGATAGCCTTAGGATCATTAACCTAACATAAGGATAGGTTTCTTTTTCAAAACTTTTTCAGACTATCCTAGGACAGTCTTAGGATCATCAACCAAGTATAATGTTAGGTTTCTCTTTCAAACCATCTTAAGATAGCCTTAGGATCATTTACCTATAAATGTCTAATAACGATCACCTAGGCATCCATGTGGCTCCTACCCCTGCCCTTTTATCAAAATTCTTTTGAAACTTCACCCAAAAATAGTTAGTAATGATCACCTAAACATCTCTATGGTTCCTTTTTCCACCTATCCTTTACCTTTAAAATTCAACTACGCCTTTCATCTAAACATGTCTAAATCCTGACTTAGACATCCTTTTGATTCATTTTTTCCATCCTTTATTCTTAAGTTCACTATGATCAGAATTGCCTCTTGGTCAAGCCAATTCTGATGAAGGGCATTTGTGAACCCTTAATTTTATACCGTTATGATCCAACTGTAGCTTGACACTAATTAATATTAGTGTGATATGCAAAGCTAGTACGATAGTCCCACTAGCTGGTTAGTGGGCAGAGGTCAAAGGGCCAGTGTCCAGTCGAAAAATAAATTTCCTTAGTTTTACACCCTTAAATCATCCAAGATTCAATAATGATCATAATGCAATTGGAATCGCTTAAATTGGATCTAAAATGGGCTAAAGTAGGCTAAAAAGGTCGAATAGCTTTTGGTGGAACCATGTGGACCGGCCAGCACCAATATGGTGCCACTAGAATGGCCGGCACCACTTTGGTGCTACCCATGCTATTGGCCCTCCTATATTTCAAGTTTTGCGCTCAGTTTTTTTCTATAAATAAGGATCATTCCAAGTTGTTAAAAAAAAAAAAGCTTTAGAAGCTTTAGATACAAAAATCTCCAATTTCTATGCAATATTCATCTCGTAAGATCTTAATCCAAGGTGGAGCTTAGATTTGGTGTAAGGCATGCCTTGTTCATACAAAAGAAACGCAAAACTAAGGTATAATTCATTCTTTTGAGATTTTTTAAATCAAATTTATAATTCCCTCCTTTATATCTTCCCTTAGGTCTAAAACTATAATAACCCACATCTACCCTAGGAGTTTTCATGACCAATTTGCTTGACATAGAATTATTAAGACTAAATGTGTGCATTTATAGGAATTTATGTACTATGTGATTGATGAGTATGTGGCATATTAAATTAATTTTAAAATACATAATATGAGTTATTATTGTAAAATAAATAATTTATATGAAGTGCATTAGCATAAAATAATTTATTTTACATAAAATAAATTTTCATGCAAAAAGTCAATTTTTAAGCATATAATAATTTTATAGGTATTTTTAAAATATTTTTTAATAAATATTTTGGGGGAAATTTTAATGGAAATAATAAGAAAAATATTTTTATTTTAATTACTTATAATCAACCGCAAAATTAATTAAAAAGTCCAAATACCCAAAAGCCCACTATACCAAAACACTCCTAACCTAGTTCATTAAGGGTAAACTTGGAAATTATACTCCAAACCCTAGTATTTAATGTAAAATTCAGCCCCATCAGTTTAGACAGCATCCAATATGTTATTCTTTAGAATTTTTACAGAAAAATTCTACCAAAAATAATAATTGAAATTCACAAAAGACCTTCAAACTTTGCGATTTCGCGACCGTTTCATAAGTTTTTCCTTTCCTTTCAATTTGCTATTTGATTTTTATGAAACCAATCATGGGAAAATTATTTTGAACTAAATATTTACTGATTTTTATTTGTTAAATTCAGCCTAGGTGATTTCTCGAGAGAGAAATCAATTTTTTTACCAAAAACACCAACCTCTCTACGCGATTTCTCCAAAGGTAAATCCTACCACTCAAAATTGAAAATTTTCATGCATATACATTGAAAGAACAGGGGTGGGGGGAGGGAAGGAATTTTTGTATGATTATGTTCTAAATGGATTTTTGATGTGTTTAGGTGAAAAATATTTAATTAAATCATATTTCTACATATTATTGTAATGACCGAAAAGTTTCAGAAAACAAGAAAATTCATGGTTTTCATCTAAGGAATATGTGTTATTGTATAAGCCTTATTGTTTACTTATTGAGATCATCTATCTTACCCCTTCTTCCTTGTGTGGTTCCAAGTGAGCAGTATGAGGAGGCAAGGTGATGGCTCAGGCACACTACCTTGCTTAGGAAATTCCTTGTCCAAGTTTTTAATAACACTATGCTATGAAAGGTTATCATTAGATGCTCTGGGAATATTATTTTTGATGTTTATTTTGAGATGTTATTTATTAAGGTTTCAACTGGATTATGAATATTAATTTCTTATAGATTATACGTGAAGTATCTAATTATTGTCTTCCGCAACTAAAGGTTTTCAAGTAAATGTTTTAAAATGAATATTGTATAAGGTTTGGTACGATCCTAGGCAATATTTGTATAAGTTTAAGTGGGTTCTACAGGCGTGGGTGAGCTTATGTCTCCCTATGTTCTAAGACCATTATGTCTCAACAGTTGGGATGTGACAATAGTTCTTCTTTGGAAGAACTATAAGGATCTTATAATTGACACCTTCCAAAAAATACACTTTCCCAATTTTTTTTAAGCTAGTGACAATAGCTAAAAGTCTATTTGGTATATCAGATGCTCACATTTGGCTTCATTATGAAGAGCTCATGCTCATGAGTGAGCATTTGAATTTTCTTAGACTTGACTTACTGGTTTCCTTTATAGTAGTTCTCTAATATTCTCTAAATACCATAGGCACTTATATAATATTGCACTCTACCATATTTCTCTCTAAACAATGAGTTAAGAAGAATAGTTATTGCTCTCTTATTCTTCCTATTAACTTTTCTTTATGCATTAAACCAATCCGTTATAGGGATTGCCTATTCAACACCATCAACTATCTTTAATGGAGGCTTTAACTCTTTAAAAATAATATCCTATATGTTTATGAGATTGCTATTAATATAGACATCCATTCTATGCTTCTAAAAAGCATAATTGGTGCCATCAAAGTGAGGCTTGAGGGAATGAATCCTTTCATTAGGCATTTTGATCTTTCCTTATATGATGAAGTTTAGAAATGTGAGACCAATGCTTTGATACCACTTGTTGCCCAATATACACTAAGAAAGACGGCTTGAATTGATGGAAAATTAAAAATGCTATAAAGGAGGAAAAATAAAAAGTTTAAGGATGAGAAGAAATAACATAAGATTTTATAATGGTTCAGATTATAACCAATCCTACATTCGCTCCCTAATCCTTAATTGGGTATTTCACTATCAATAGAGTTTTTTCAAGTTCACTCCCAACTTAGTGTTTAGGTTTACACCAAATCTTACGAGTATTTTCCCAAGGCTCACACTCAAACCTTACAAGCCTTTTACTAAGGCTTACCGTCAAACCTAGCCAAGTGTTTTATCAAGATTAACACTCAAACCTAACCAAGTGTTTTACTAAGGTTCACACTCAAACTTATACTAGAGTTTTATCGTCACACCGCTCTGATATGCTAAAGGGAATCGAAATGCTCATTTGGGAAAAAACTCACAGGGAAGCCCTCGGGCTTATTTTTGAATATTATTTTAGAGTCACCACATTAATTTATTTTTATTTGAAAAAATATAAAGAAAAAAACCCATTTGACTCCCATTATTATCCAAAGGAAAAAATCACTTGCCTCAAAACCAAAGAAGATTCAGGAACTAGGTTTTCAGTTTAACAAAACATATTTGGCCAAATAGTATAAAAGTAAATTAAAAATAGATTTCATGAATAGCTAAAAAATTGCATGGACAATTTATAATATGCATGATCACTGATTCCACATATCTAATAATAAATATAAGTAATAATCCAAAAGAAAGTTAACATTACAAATAAAATCTCAAACATAGGGGATACCTCCTCTAGCCCTTACGGGTTATAGGGAAGTCTCATATTCTCCAAACTAATCCTAATAACAAAATAAAGGAAAAAAATGAAAGTAAGTGAAGAAGGTGATAGGGGAGAGGTGGTTAATTTTAATTGGATTCGATACCTGAACCAATCATACCTATGTATCCCTTTGAATGAGAATCAGAACCCACACAGTTCTTCCTTCTCACAAAGGGGGTTAATTTAGCCTAGTCACTTTATCATGTTTTGATTAATTAACTTAATTGACTACTAAGTTGATTAACTAACAACCTAGGTAAATCAATTTAATTAACTAACTAAAGGAGACAATAAGCTTTTAAACCAAATAGAAAGGAAAAGAAGATTACCTTGTGCTTTCACGGCTTGGGGACATAGGGCAGATGGAGTGGATGATCGGATCGCAATTCCACCTTCTTCACACAAGCGACACAAGCCTTGGGCCATCGAAATGTAGTTCCTCTTCTCCATACGATGGACATGAGCCTTGGCCAATGAACTTGCCTCAAGCAGGCAAGTGAAAAGCTTTGAACTAGTCGGGTAGGAATCAAGGAGAAAACCCCCAACACGAGCCTTAGGCAAGGAACTTGCCTCAAAGAGGTCGGCGAAAAGCCTTAAACTAGTTGACTAGGAATCAAGGAGAAACCCCCCAACTTGCTTTGCAAAGCAAAAAGCAAAGGCAAAGCAATTTTAGTTGAAGTTAGTACCTTTTTAAGCCTCCAAGTCTATGTGTTTTAAAGTGTAGAGAGGCCATCTATATATAGAGAGAGGGTTGAAGCATAGAGGTTGTTCATATTTGATGTGGGATTGCAGAAAAATAGAAACACGCTCTAGTTGCCAAATAGGCATTTGCAACAGTGCCACAGAGCGCTTTGCGGCATCGCATAAGGCTCTGTGGCATGTGGCAACCAGGGCTGATCCACTTGTTCTGCCTATTTTTGCTCATTTTCACTTATTTCTCGTTTGTTTTTCATGATTCCAATTGTGTTATTCTCATTATTGAGTCCCAAATGATTTAAAGATGACTTAAGAATCTCGATTGATTCTTTTCCTGACTGAATGGTCTATAATTCCAATAGGTACAAAATTAAGGGTTTAAAGTTGCCTCCTTATTAGAATTGCTCTATCTAGTAGGCAATTCTAATGAGTGTGAACTTTAGAATGAAGAGGATGCCCTCATTATATTTGAGAGAGTTAGAAAGAGAAAGGTAGTTCCTGTCTAGTAGAAACTAGAAGCTGTGTTCTTATTTGATGGAAATGAAGATAATCTTGTTTGGTAGGTTGTGATGATGTTGATAATGACCCTATATGGTAAAATCTTAAAAGATGTGTTCCTATTTAGTAGGATCTAAGAGTAGTATTTCTGTCTAGTAGGAATGACAAAGTGTTGGTCCTGTTTGGTAGGAATGATAATGATGATCCTGTATGATAGGATTTGACAGTAATATTCCTATCTGGTAGGAATAGCAAAGCATTAGTCCTGTTTGATAGGCATGATCATCCTATCTAGTAAGAGTAGAATATCTGTTTATAATTATAGAAATCTTTTGTATGATGAATCTTGAGTAATAGTGGTCAGATGCTTGGAGGAGACTATTGCAAATATATAGAAACTTGCAATTCTAAATTATGACTTGAAATGGGTTCACTACTGCATTTTTGTGTTCCAAGATACTATGTAAGAGGTACTATATAAAGGCGTGCCCCCTTTCACTTTTTGCCACTTTTCTCATTTGTTAAATTTTCTTTCTCTCTAGAAATCATTTTCTCTGACTTCTCTCTAAAATGGCTTCCCCCTCTAGTAGTCGCCGTATTAGGAGCTACCAAGTCCAAAGGCATTATCCTAACCCGGCAGAATTGCTGCAGGAGCCGGAACACCATGTGCCTAGTACTAGTGTCAAAGAGGTATTTACCATTTTGCCCTTCTTTTCCTATTTCAATGTTAATTCATAAAAAATATGTACATGTAAAATAAATTTTTTTTTTACAATAGACTACAACTATTAGATTGAGAGGCGGTACATCAAATTTATCTACCGTCTCCACTTATTTGGCGACTCATCCTCAAGTCCGAGAGTTGATTGATCCATTTGGCTTATTGGGATTTTTATCTTTATATTATACCTGAAGAGGTAATATTCCTTTGTTGCGAGCATTTGTAGAGAGGTGGTGGGACACCGCAGACACTTTTCACTTTCCATATAGGGAAATGATTGTGACCCCGTTGGACTTGACGATGTTAATTAGTCTACCATTTCGACCTTGAGCCTTAGAGCTTTATCCTGCTTGGACCTCTATCTTGTTAGTGACTGTGGTTGACTTATTGGGTATGGACCCTCCAAGAGGTAATCCACATCTCCATTCTTGGCTCTGAGGGTAGATTGACATTTATACTTATGATGTAGAAGTCCTTTCAGATGAGTAGGCTATTAGCTTACTAATTTTAATGATATTAGATTGCTCATTCTACCACACACAGAGGGATACAATTGATCTGAATATTCTATGCTCATTAGAGAACTTATCCATTATTAGGGACTTTGACTAGGGAGGTGGAGCTTTGTGCGTGATGTACTGAGAGATGTTTGACCTGTCTCAAGGTGTGTTTATTGCTTTAGGAGGGACCCATATCATTTGTGAGGTATGCTCTTCTCTTTTTATTTCTATCTTATACCCACCATTCCTGTGTCTTCTAATTATTTTCCTTAGTACAGTATTGGGCCTATGAGCACTTTCCTTTTCTTGCTCCTGCTTTGAGGGATCATACAGTAAATTATATCCTAAGTGGCTATCATTGGCGAACACAGAATCGCTGTCATAAGTAGAGATAAGATTTTTGCCATATTCAATATTTCTTCTCTCATTTAGTATCATCACAAGTATACACATATGCTTAACATATTGTCCTTATCACAAATTCTAATATTCCGCTTTTCCTCCTCTATTCTTTTTTCACAAGTTAGGTGATTACCTTTTGCTGATAGACTTTGACTCATCACTCCATACCCTGAGTCTGGTGTGGCTTTGTCTTCCCACTGCCTCTTTCTACATTTTCACACTGATTCCATGTTTTACCTTGATAAGAGAGTTCGTAGCCAGATTACAGGAGAGGATTGTCCCAGCTGACCCTCTTGTTGAGATGCAGTATATTGCGCATCCCTAATCAGGATTCATTAGTAGTAAGCCATCTAGTTGAGCTTTTCTTAGACCTTGAGAGTGACTATAGGAGCTTTTGCATGCATCTCTTGCTACCTTATGTCTCATTTCTTCAAAGACGGGGCCCATATTAGTTATAGATCTTCTGCCATAGGATTAGTTCATACTTCTACTACTAGGAGGAGTGGTGGTGTGAGGTCTACAGTAGATGCTCCTTTTGATAGGGCTAGACCGAGTGAGCAGGCAACTTTTCTAGGCTACTTATGGGCAAGAGAGGACTTGAATTATGTTTCTCTCGATCATGACTTATCTTGATATGAGATCCCTCATGACCTCCCTATTGATTTATACCATTCCCGGATCATGTAAGGAAGGTACGTACTTCTATCCTTTTTTTTAGCTTACTTTTTGTCACTTAATGCAGTTTCTTACTCATCTTTTCCTTATGCAGATCCCTGAGGATTGGGCTCACCATAACTATGAGATGGTTCATCGCTTGAGGA
Organism: Reutealis trisperma; assembly: GCA_947687605.1. Classification (NCBI taxonomy): domain Eukaryota; kingdom Viridiplantae; phylum Streptophyta; class Magnoliopsida; order Malpighiales; family Euphorbiaceae; genus Reutealis; species Reutealis trisperma. Next base: position 268,014 of record CANTUT010001102.1, read on the forward strand.
CAGCATTGTTTGTGACTCTTACTTTGCATGGTTATGACAAGGGAGATGATGCAGATCGAAGAAGGAGATATAGGCGAGGCTGACGTTAGCTTAGCTCCTATCATGCAGATGTTATGCTGACTCTACGTATGATTATGTATACATGTATGCATGTTGATGCGACACTTGACTTATGTACTATTTTATCTGTATGATGCATAGATGTTATGACTCAATCATGCAAGGATTTGACTTATATATGTTATGAATACACCTTTTCTATGAATAAATGAATGGCAGGGCTCCGCCATCTTTCTTTTTTGCTCTCTCCAACTTCTTTTTCATCAAAATTTCTCAAATACTACATGATCTACAAAAAGGAAGGGTTGTGGTAGCTTGCGACAGCCGGCCAGTCTGTGTGGTGTTGCACAACCCTTTGTGGCTACCACAGAGGAGTTTATAGCATTGCAGAGCTGTTTGTAGCACTGCCATAGAGACACTTGCAGAATCACACGGTCTTCTACAGTAACCCCAGCAAAAATCTTCAATTTTTCCCTATATATACCCCTCTTATGGCTTAGAAATCTTCACAACTGAAATTTTAGCTTTTAACACACTTCTCCTGCTTTCTTCCATCTCCTATTCTCTCATCTTTCTCTTTAGTTTCCCTTTCTTTTTAGAGCCCTATTTCAGCCATTTAATGCATTTGTGGACCAAAAACCTTGAGCAAGTGGAGCACATTAATTTAGGGACTTTTGGGATTAGTGCCATGCCAACCTTGAGAGGGGTTCGATTGGATTAGGACTTTTTAAGAGCTTGTCTGAAATTCTAGGATCTTGAGGTGCATGGTTTCATATTTGGGGTTGGCATGGATGAAATGTGCCCTACTTTTAAAGAATTCAGTGTGCTACTAAGGTTTGATCCTAAAGCCAACTTGGCTGCCCCCACACTGAGAGTAGGGTATTTCAATTCATTTCTAAGGCTCTTGGGATTAGACACTGCAATTGCTAGCCCTATGATTGTGGATGATTGGGTGGACCTGACTACTATAATTATTGAGATCTATGATCCTTGAGGCTTTGAAGATAAAGAATGGCAAGATCGTCAGATGAATGCTTTAGCTTTTTGTTTGACTACATTCATAGGTCCAACTGGTTTGGGGGATGTTAAGATAACAAAACTAATTTTTCAGATGGCCAAAGGCCACTCTATTGCTACGATCATTTTAGTAGAAATAATCTTTAGTTTGGATCGAGCTTATAGGAGTGATGGGCCTTGGTCCGTGAGTCCAATTATTCTGCAAGTATGCTTTTCTTGCTCCTTTTCCTTTCTCTTTCTCTTTCCTTTCTTACTTAGCTATACTTCTGCATAGATTTGGCCAACAGATCATTTGAGAGTGGTTGCTCCTCCTACTAAAAGGACTAATCTGCCTCATGGTACTGGTCTCGCACAATAGTGAGGAAATTCAATTTTGAAAAGGAGGGGACTAAGTGGCTGTTTGAGCTCGACCCTCAGGAATTGTTATGGCTTTGTCCTTGGTATAAGATCAAGAAGTTTATGACTATGAGTCACAGCTATAGGATGGTTTATTTATTGGGTTTAAACACGGTAACATTCTACCAAGGAATAAGGGTGATACACCAAATGGGCCATACGTAAGGGGTGCCCCCAGACAGAGCTATCTTTGAATTCACATTCATTACACCTACTGTGGCTAGGGTAATCACTAATGGATGGGCCAGCAGTTTCATGTTATTCTCATTGCTTTGATAAGACAGAGGCTTATACTATATAGTGGATTGCTACTTCTTGGCCATTTAAGAAGATAAGAAGGGTGACTTTACTTAAGGAGATAGAGGACGACACTTCTACAAGGGTGACTACTGACTGTTAGGAAACTTATTATTTAGGTAATTAGGCAAAATTTTTTTACTTTTTCTTGTCTTAATGAGGAGGATTCTCAGATTCATTTTAAATCCAATTTTGAGTAAAACATTAATAATTAATTAATTAACCTTCTTCTTCTTCTTCTTCTTTTTTTTTCATTGAAACAACACTATTTAGCATAAAAGAAATTTTATTAATGATTTAGACCACACCCAATGAGGACTACTTACATATCTCCTTACATAACTTATTTATATCATATGCTTTTTTCTATCATTTTGGAGAATCAAGTCCATGCAGTTCTAGTTACAATGTATCATTATACAAAGTACCACTTCAATTGATCTAAGTTGCAAGGGCTGGAAAAATCAATTTCGTCCAAATCCATGAGAATGGCACCTCTACTTGACAGGATAAATTTTAGCATATAAGTTCTAGTCTAGTTTGGCCTATATTTGCCTCTAGGGTTATGCACTGGGACTCAAACCTCCTTTAAGACCAAGTTTCCTTCTTATAGGCCCCTATTTCCCACTTTTTTGTTAAAATGCTGAGACAATTTTTGCTGATAACCCTATAGCATTCAATTGATCGTGATAACTTTTAATCCATTCTACCTCATCTAATTAACCTTCTCTCATGATACTGGCTTATTTGATTTCCACCTCAATTGGCAACATGGCTTCCATTCCATATACCAATGAGTAAGGAGTTGCTTCAATTAGTGTACGGATGGAAGTCCTATATCCCCATATAGCAAATGGTAACTGTTGATGCCAGTGTTTGTGATTATCAGTCATTTTTTGCAGGAGGGATTTGACAGTCTTATTTGCTGCTTTAACTACCCCATTAACTTGTGGTCGATAAGGAGATGATTTGTGATGCTGGATCTTTTCCTTTTTCACGAGCTGAACTACTTCCTTCTGAAAATGAGACCCATTATTTGTGATAATCTCAAAAGGTACTCCAAACCTATAAAGGATGTTAGTTTGGATGAAATGAGCCACTCTTTTTGAATCCAATACCCGGTAGGGTGCCGTTTCTACCTACTTTATGAAGTAATCAATTGCTACAAGGATGTACTCATGATCAGTGGATGATTTGGGACTTATTCTTCCTATGACATCAATGCCCCAAGTTTCAAAAGGCCAAGGAGTAGTTATGGGTTGTAAAGGCATAGGAGGTTGCTTTTGTAGCTTGGTATAAATTTGGCATCTATGACATTTTTGTACAAACTTCACATGATCTTCATTCATAGTGAGTCAAAAATATTTTAGATTTGCAATTTTTAGAGATAATGTGATCCCATTTATGTGTGGCCCTTCTTCCCCTCTATGGGCCCATTCCATGATTTGTTGTGCTTCTTCATGCATCTCAAGTGTATGTTATCTTAGGCCTTTTTATACAAAACATCACCATTTGGTAAGAAATTGCTAGCTAATTGTCTTAGAGTTCTTCATTTTGATTTAGATGCCCCTTTCGGATACTTTCCGTTCTTGATATAGTTGAAGATGTCCCAAAACCAAGGTTTCTAATAAGCCAATTGAATATTCATGCACAAAGTATGGTACCCTAGTTCTCGCTTCACCTTAATCACCATAGGTCTGATTATTTCCCCATCTCTCTTATCTAGCATTGATGCAAGTATTGCTAGAGCATCTGTAAATTGATTCTTGGCACAAGGTAAATAATGGAAAGATAATTCATGAAAATTTTATGTGAGATCATCTAAGCGCTTATGGTAAGGAACCAATTGCTCTTCTCTTATTTTCCATTTTCCCAGTGCTTGTGGCACAATTGGATTTCAATCCCTATAAACCTCAAGGTAGTCAATCCTTAAATTCACAACAACCTCAAAGCCAGCTATTTAAGCTTCATATTCTACCTCATTATTCATCACCTCGAAAGCTAGCTTGACAGCTATATGCAAATTTTCTCCCTCAGGGGTGACTATAATAATTCTAGCACCATAGCCTTTGTTGTTAGCTGCATCATTGAAGAATAATTTCCAGACTTTAGGCTCTATTTGCTTGATTTCTTCATCAGGAAATTCTGGCTTTAACTAATTACTATCTATTAGGGCTGCGGCTAATTGATATGCTATCACACTCCCTTTTATAGCTTTCCTGTGGACATACTTCAACTCAAAAGCTACGAGAATCGCCATCCACCTTGCCATCTTACTGTCAAGAACTGGTCTCTCCATGAGAAACTTTAAGGGATTTTTGTCAGCCAGGACATAGGTAGTATATGAACTCAAATATTGTTGAAGCTTATGACATATCCATACCAAAGTAAGGCATAACTTCTCGATTTCATTATACTTCAGTTCATAAGCGAGCATGCATTTACTTAAGTAATCAATGGCATTCTCTTTATATGATTCAACAGCATTTTGGGTGAGCATTACCCCTATAGCTTCTTATATGACAGAGAGGTACATCAATAAAGGCTTTCTAGGTCTTAGTGGTTGCAATATAGGAGGACTTAGCAAGTACTCTTTGATTTTCTTGAAAGCTTTCTAACAATCATCATTTCATTGCTTAGAAGTTCCCTTTTTTAGCAACTTGAAGATTGGACCATAGACATCGGCTAGCTGAGCTATGAACCGACTAATGTATTGTTGTCACCCAAGGAAGCCTTTAATTTTCTTTTTTGTCTTAGGTGCTAGCATCTCTAAAATAGCTTTTGACTTTGCCAGATCCACTTCAATTCCCCTTTTACTAACCATGTACTCTAAAAACACTTCGGATGATGCCCCAAATATGCTTTTGGTAGGATTTACCTTGAGATTATATTGACGGAGCTTAGGGAAAAAATCTCCTTAAAGCATATAGGTGATCCTCTGCTATTTTAGACTTATTACCATGTCATTTACATATACTTCAACATCTTTATGTATCATATCATGAAAAATTATGGTGGCCATTCTTTGATAAGTTGCCCCTGCATTCTTTAACCCAAAAGGCATAACCCAATAGCAATACGTACCCCACTCAGTTATAAAAGTAGTCTTCTCTTTGTTAGGAGGATAGACTTAAATTTGGTTGTACCCCACATATAAATCAGTCAAGGAGACTACTTCATATCTAGCCATACAGTTAACTAACATGTCAATATGAGTTAATGGAAAATCATTCTTAGGGCAAACCTTGTTTAGATCTTGATAATCCACACACATCCTAACTTTCCCATCTTTCTTTGACACTGGAACTATGTTTGCTAACTAAGAAGGATAAGTGATTGGCTCAATGAACCCATTGCCTAATTGTTTGGTGACTTCTTTGATCTTTAAAGACAACTTTAGCTTCAATCATCATAGCTTCTGTTTGATGAGCTTCACATGCTCATAAGTAGGAAATTTATGCACCGCTATAGCCATATCCAGACCAGTCATATCCATGGGTTCCCAAGCAAAGCAATTCAAGAACTCTTGGATCATTTTACTCAAGCCATCCTTGTCATGACATGATATGCAATGAATGTGGTTTTTGGTTTTTTATTTGTACCAAAACTTATTAATTCTTTCCCATTTTTTATTTCATTTAATATTTCATTCAAACTGGATTCGAGATAAGGAAAAGGAAAGGAAATGGGAAACACAGAATCATAAGAAGAAAACTTGAGCTTTTCGTTATGAATAAAAGAGCCATTGTCCATTATTACATTGAAACTAAAAGAAAGACAAAAATGGTCGACTACAGGCTCAAATGAGGAATTAGAATCAATAGACTCTGACTCTAATTCTGACTCAAATGTGGACTCAGACTCTAGTTCAAACTCAGACTATGGTTCAAACTCGGACTCTGGTTTGGATTCGGACTCTAGTTCAGACTCGAACTTTGGCACAAACTTTAACTAGCCACCCTCTGCTTTCTTCTTATAGTACCAATTTTTAGGTTAGATTTGAGTTATTTGGATGAATTTGGTTAAGTCAGTGACCTCTTCGTCTCCTATCATGCAAACCTGCTCAAAGAGAGTAGCCTCCATATTATCCTTCCAATATTGTTCCAACATGAAAGCTGGCTCATTGTCTTTTAAGGAAAGCCTTTCTTGAGGGTCACCATTCTTTCTTTGGCCCTTTTCTCTACCTCAGTCAGATCTTCTTTTGTTGGCTTGTAACCAAAATTGAATGGTGGGTTAGCCATAGGATACTCTTTGAACTGGCTTACGCCTTGTTGACTTTTGCCTAGCCCTAAGCCAGGAAAATAATTTATGTTTCTCAACATATTAGCCATAACAATATTCCCATAAGGATCAAAATCAAAAGGCATAAGCTTGAGCTCTTTACCTCCTTCTTTCTCTATGAATTGCACTATTACAAAGGCAAAACTGAATAATGGTAGGGTAGGCAGCTTAGGCTATATCTCTAGAATTGGCACATAACTTAGAACCTCACTTTTTCCATGCATATCCCCTTTAATAGTGACAATAAAGGATCTATAAGGAAATTTTAGCTTTTGATGTAGGGAAGAGGAGATTACTTTGGCTTGATGTATCCAGGGCCATCCAAGGAGGAGATTAAAGCATGTTGGTACATCAATCACCTGAAATGGAAAGGATAAGTGACAGGTCCGATGATGACATCCAAGGTAGCTACACCTATAACCTCCCTCTTTATGTTGTCATATGCCTTTACAATCTAGTCAGAAGGTGTGAAGTCTGAAAACTCTAACCCTAAGTAGCTTGCTACTTTTAATGGACAGACATTCAGTACAGACCCATTATCTACCAATACTGTAGGAATTGTCTTCCCCTAAGTAAGGATTATTATGTATAGGGCATGATTATGGTTTAGCTCCCCCTTAGGCAAGTCATGATCATCAAAAAAGATGGAGGTAGCTTTCGTGGGATTAGTGAGAAAAGCCACTAAAGTTTCAGGGGTGATATTTATAGGAGCTTGGCATTGGTTCAACGCCTTGCAAAGAGCTTGGTGATGAGGGTAAGATGATTGGATAAGGCTCTAGATAGATATATTGGCTTGGGTCTTTTTTAGCTACTTAAGGATAGAATCTTCATCAGGTTCAGTGCTTCCTTTTATCTTTTTAACAGTGGGTGGGATAGGCTAGATAGGTGGCTGGCTATCTTGTTGAGTAGGTGCTTGGTAGATCTTACCACTCCTAGTTATGGCATCAATCTCCTCCACAAGGTTGCTCAAATCTAGAACACAATAATATCTAAAAGCTGACTAAATCAAAGAGATAAGATCAACTTTGAGATTAATGGTGGTGATAAGGTTAACTTGATGGTTAGGGAGAGGATTGGTGGAAATGTTAGGTTAGGATTTAAGAGGTATGATGTCCCTATATTTATAAGATCTTGTATCTTATGCTTCAAAGTTTAACACATCTCTGTCTTATGGCCAACCTCTTAATGATACTCGCAATACTCATTAGGATTGTAGCTTGCAGGAAGCGGATTAGGAGGAGCCCTTGGTTCTAAGGGCTTGATCAACTTGGCTTCTAGGGCTTTCTTGTATACCACAACCAATGGAACCCCTAGCTTAGTAAAGGACCTTCTTTTCAATCTTAATGGCTAATGACGAGAAATGGTAGATACCTCCCTTTCCTTCTTATTAATTGAGGTAATGACATTGGCTTGGTAGGGGATATTCTTCTTATATCTATTATGGGTGGTCTCGTCTTTGATGTGGCCACTTTGGATCAAATCTTCTATTTTGGAGGTAGTGGCAATAAGGGATTTAAAGCTGAAGAGGTGTTAAGTGAGGAGATGATTTTGGTATACTAGCAAAAGGTTCTTCAGAATTATATCTATCTACTCTTGCTTAGTTGGTCGATTCACCATTTAGGCTACTTTTTCTCTCTACCTCGTAAGGAACGAGGAGAAAGATTCTTTTGAGTTTTGCTTGATAGTCTCAAAATCTCTCCTTGTGATATCCACTTTAATGTTGTACTCATATTGCTTAACAAATGTATTGCAGATATCATCCTAAGTCCTCTTTTGACTTATATCTAGGTCCAAAAACCATTTTACAGTAGTTCTAGTTAGGGATTGTTGAAACAACTAAGCAAGGAGCTCATTATCAACCCCTAAAAGAGCCATTGCCCCCATATACATCTTTAAGTGCATTTTAAGGCAAGTCGTCCCATTGAATCTATCCAGAATTGGCATTTTGAACTTTAGTGGAATTCTAGCATTAGGAAAGAGAGCTAAGGATTTGGCATCAATCACATCATCATGTTTCTTAATGTTTTTGAGGGTTTTTTCCATAGCTTCAAAATTTTCCATTAAGGCTTTAGTGTTCATGTGGGAAGAAATTCCTTTCCTTGAAAAAAATTCAAAGGAGAAAGAGTGACAGAATGGATGACATTTGGTATTTGGGAAGTGATAGATGATGGGCTAACATTAGGAATTGGGACAAAGGGTGAAATGATATTTGGAATGCAAGGGGCATCAACTATAGCTTTTCCTTTATTAGTCAAGTCAATAGGGACATTTGGGGGAGAAAGAGGCATTTGCAATAGCTTGGGTCATACTAGGAATGGCTTGGATTGGTGCAGCATTTGAGCTAAGGCTGGCTCAACTCATCATAGCTTAAACCTCTTTTAAAATGGACTATCTCTGCTCTTTGAACTGGGCTTGCTGAACTTCCAAAACAACTTAAAAATTCCTCTCTTGCTTTAAGAGAAGACTCGTTAAGAATTAATTCAATTGGACTTCTTCCTCTATATTAGTTGCATTCATATCACTTTCTTTCAATCCACTTGTTCCTTCGGTCATCTTAGGTACCTTGTGACTAGGAAAAATGAGTATAAGACTAAGGTAATATAGTAGGCTGACAAAACTTTAGGCTAGCATTGGTATTTTAGGGATGGGTATTTTAATGAGTTATGGGCTTGGTGAACCCTCCATTTGTTTCAAGGTTCTTGAATCATGAATGTATATATGCATGAATGAAAAGTCATTTCATAAATATACAACAAGGCTTCTTTTATGGTACATACAACCTAAAGTCCAAGTTCTAAATTCATTATATGAAAGGGTTAAAGGTGGCTTGGTTTAGGTACCCCGTCACACTAAAGCAGCGATATACCTAACCACACATGAGTTAAGGAGCCTCACATGGATTCAATAGTACATGCGTGCTCATTACACCTTTGAAAAGATCAAAGGATTCATTGCAGGGAGGATGATTTCACTATCGATGAATAGACCCAATAAGGGTTACCCACTCGATGTTACTCACTATTCATTATTTTCCTAATGCTAGGTTGAATGGCGAAGAGCCTATGCAAGTGATGCAAGCAAAGTCATAATCATATTAAAAGGCCAAACTCTTTTTAAACCAATTAGTAGTCCACTTATTTTTCCTTTTATTAAAAAAAAGTTGCTCCCCAATGGAGTCACTAGCTATGAGGCCTCGCTTGAGCACCAGTCCGATCTGCTAAAGAACTCACGGGGAAGCCCTCGAGCTTATTTTTGAAAATTATTTTAGAGTCCTTAATTTATTTTTATTTGGGAAAATATAAGAAAAAAACCCATTTGACTCCCATTATTACCTAAAGGAAAAAATCACTAACCTCAAAACCAAAGAGGATTTGGGGACTAGGTTTTCAGTTTAACAAAACATGTTTGGCCAAGTAACTTAAAAATACATTTCATGAATAGTTAAAAAAATGCATGGACAATTTATAATATGCATGATCATTGATTCCACATTTCCAATAATATATACAAGTAATAGTCCAAAAGAAAGTTAACATTACAAATAAAATCTCAAACATAAGAGATACCTTCTCTAGCCCTTATGGATTATAGGGAAGTCACACATTCCCCAAACTAATCCTAATAATAAAATAAAGGAAAAAAAATGAGAGTAAGTGAAAAAGGTGATAGGGGGAGAGTTGGTTAATTTTAATTGGATTCAATGCTTGAACCAAGCATGCCTATGGATCCCTTTGAATGGGAATCAAAACCCACGCAGTTCTCCCTTCTCGCAAAGGGGGTTAATTTAGCCCAGCCACTTTATCATATTTTGATTAATTAACTTAATTGACTATTGAGTTGATTACTAACAACCAAAGTAAATCAATTTAATTAACTAACTAAAAGAGACAATAAGCTTTTAAACCAAATAGAAAGGAAAAGAAGATTACTTAGAACTTTCATAACTTGGGGATATAGGGTAGATAGAGCGGACGATCCGATCGCAGTTCCACCTTCTCCACATAAGGGACATGAGCCTTAGGCCACCAGAATGCAGTTCCACCTTCTCAACGCGATGAACACGAGCCTTGGGCAATGAACTTGCCTTGAGTAGGTTGGTAAAAAGCTTTGAACTAGTCGGGTAGGAATCAAGGAGAAACACCCCAACACAAGCCTTAGGCAAGAAACTTGCCTCGAACAGGCAGGCAAAAATATTTAAACTAATTGAGTGGGAATCAAGGAGAAACCCCCTAACTTGCTTTGTGAAGCAAGAAGCAAAGGTAAAGTAATTTTACTTGAAGTTAGTGCTTAAGCCTCTAAGTTTGTGTGTTTTGAAGTGTAAAGAGGCCATTTATATATAAAGGGAGGGTTGAAGCATAGAGGCTGCTCATATCTGATGTAGGATTGCAAAAAAATAGAAACATACTTGGTTTGCCACATAGGCCTTTGCAGCATCGTAGAGGCCTCTGCGGCAATGCCATAGAGCTATGTGGCAACCGGCACTGATCCACCCATTCTACCTATTTTCACCTATTCTCAATTGTTTCTCATCCATTTTTTGTGATTCCAATTGTGTTGTGCTCATTATTGTGTCCCAAAGGATTTGAGGATGATTTAGGAGTCTCAATTGATTCTTTTCCTAACTGAATGGTCTGTAATTTTGAGAGGTGCAAAATTAAGGGTTCACACAAGGCTCATTCTCTAATTTATACAATGGCTAATACTCAACTAACTAACACAAGATATGTTTTATAGAGGCTTAAGACTTAAGAAATTAAAATATCAGAGTTTGACCACTTATAAAGTTGTTCTTTATTATTGAAGGCCTTTGGAGTGGGTATTTATAGCTTTTAACCTCTACATGCCAATTACAAAAGTGGTTGGCTAAGATCTTTCCCTAATAGCTAGAAAATTGACATTAAATATACTGTTAAACAAGAATCATGATTGCAGCTAAAGAATAGTAGTCGGGATCTTCAAATGTATCCAATAGCTAGTAAACACATGGCACAACCCATAGGATGCTCAATGTTATCATTGCAACATTTCTATCTTTATGAATGTTGTGGTTTCAATCTCCCTTTTGCTTCCAAGATTGCAGTTGCAACTTTCACTGCAAACCTCTCTATGTCTTAAGAGAATTTATCCATTTTCTTTTTTGAATTAATTATGGTTGTGACTAAATTTGTAAGATCGCTACTTTAAGATTGCATGTGTGATCTGTTCATTATGATTGCAACTTACAAGTCTAATTGGAATCTTAGTGAATTTGTCAACTTTTTGAATATGCAAACTTTCAAAGAGATAACTACAAAATAAACACTTAATGCAACTATTAGAACAATTCAATTTGATTATCAATATCAAAGTTGAGATTGACTAAATTGAGAATCCAATTTAAGTCAACACTCCACACATTGGTGCTATTTTAGTCCATTTTATGTTGCAAAATCTCCATGCTTTATGAATGTTGTGGTCACAATTTGCCTTCTTTATCTAAGATTGTGGTTACGACTTTCAATGCAAACCTCTATGTTCCCAAAAGAATTTGCCCTTTTCTTTTTTGAATTAATTGCGGTTGTGATTGAATTTATCATAGTCACTACTTTAAGATTGCAAGCGTAATCTCTTTATTATGATCACAACTTACAAGTCCAATTGCAATCTTAGTGAATTTGTTAACTTTTTGAATATACAACCTTACCAAGAGACTTAGCTGCAAAATAAACAATTAATGCATCTATTAGAACAATTCAATTTGATTATCAAGATCAAAGTGAAGATTGACTAAATTAAGAACCCAATTTAGGTCAACACTCCATGTGCCAGCTCACTACTTTAGTCCATTTTTCATGATTCTAGTTGTGTCATGCTCCATATTCAATTGTGGATAATCTAAGGATGGTTTAAAAGCCAGAGGATTGGATCCTAGCTCTTAAGGCTTAGTTTCTCAATTTTTCAATTTTTGCAATTTTTTTTATTCTAAGTTTTAGTGGTCCATCTACCAAGTCTAGGCACTTCTAAGGTTCAAATATATATTGAAAGGTGCAAAGCTAAGGATTCACAGCTACCTCCTCATTAGAATTGCCTTGTATAAAAGGTGATTTAGATGATAGTAAACATAGGGAATAGGGATGATAAAAAGAACTAAATGGATATCTAAGTCAGGTCTCAGACATGTTTCAATGAGAGAAGTGACAAAGGAACAATGGTAGAAGGAACCATAGGAACGTTTAGGTAATTATTTCTAAATATTTATAGATGGAATTTGACTGATAAATAGAAGTTGTGAAAATGAACTAGAGAGAAATCTATGTTAGTAACGAGAAATTTCTAGGTGAAATATGGATATGACTAACTCTAATAAGGAGACAAGAAAAGAAACTAAAGGAATGTCTAGATCAAACATGTCTAGGTGAAAGTTTTGAATAAAAGGGGTGGAAAAAGGAACTAGATTAACATCTAAGTAGAAATTTAGACATTTCTAGGTGAAACATATGATTAATTTAAAAAAAAAAAAAAAGAGGGAGATAGAAAAAGAAACATAAGGATGCCTAGGTAAACATTGCTAGACATTTATAGGTGAAAGATCCTAAGGCTATCCTAAGATGGGTATAATTCTATAGGAGATACTTAATTTAGATTTAAGATATATATACTAAGGCTATCCTAAGATGGGTTTGATTATAAAAAAGATATATGTTTCAGATTTAAGGTAAGTATCCTAAGGCTATCTTAGGATAGTTTGATATTGATGGTTCTAATCTTGATTTTAGAACTCTAATCGATTCAAGTCATGATTGATTCGAGTCTTAATTTAAGAATTTAGATTAATGATCCATCTTTAATTTGAGAATTAATATTGATGATCTATCTAATGTAAATTGCATTTGAATGCATAAAGATTTTTATAAATTGAATACCTTGAACATGTGAAAGGCCAACTTGGTAGAAGAGTGTTGATCTTTTAGGAGGAAGGTGCCCAATTTTGAAGGATGCAAAAAGTGGCTTAGTTATTCAACCCTCAATTGATTGACTAGCTTAGAGATGAAAGGGTCATACTCAATTTAGGTTGGGCATAAGGCTAGTTAAAGGATTTATGTCAAAGGCTTATAGTTTCAGTCTCGGAGGAAGTCCTTTAAGAAAACTCGATCATGTGTGGCTTTTAAGTAGGTTAGGCTTAGTCAGCTTTATAGGCTTTGTTAGGTCTGACCTTAGAGAAAGATTTAGTTTAAGGTCATATTTGAAGGCTAATTTAGGTTTAGCCTTAGAGAAGGGTCATCTTCAAGGGCTTTGGTTGATCGGCTAACTTAAAGATGAAAGGGTCATACTCAAAGGCTTTGTATATAAAGATTTCTATTGAAGGCTTATAGTTTCAACCTAGAGGGAAGTCATTTAAGAAAGCTCGATCATGTGTGGCCTTAGAAGATGTTAGACTTAGTCACCTTAGAAGGCTTAGTCAAGTTTAGCCTTAAAGAAAGTTTTGATTTGGGAATGGATTAGAAGGCTAAGTTAGGTTTGGCCTTAGAGAAGGTCATTTAGAATGAGAAGGTCATCTTGGAGGGCTAAGTCATTTGAAAGGCTTAATTATGTTTTAGCCATAGACAAAATTAGGAGGTCAAATTGAAAGCTTGGTCAGGTTCAAATTAGGAGGCTTGGTTAGGTTTTGTTGTGTAAGAGGTCATATTAGAAGCTCGATCGAGGTCATATTGGAAGGCTTAGTCAAGTTTGGCTATGTAGGAGATCATATTAGAAGGCTCGGTCATTTTGGCCTTTATTGATTTAGGTTTCATGATCAAAAGATGAAGGTTTTTAGATTTTGGCTTTATGGTCAAAGATGAAGGCTTTTTGGTTTGAGCTTGCTAAAATAAGCTTTTGGGTTTTAAGGATAGTTTGTTAGCTTAGATTTCTGCAAGGATGATTCAAATTTTTTTAGAAGAAATTGTGTGACCTATACTAAGAGTCTACCTTCTGATATGGCTATTAGGAGGGGTTTGTCCATTTGGTTTGCCCTTTCAACATGGCTTTTGAGGATGATATAACCATTCAGGGTGCCTAAAGGTAGTTCGATAAACATCGGCCTTTATTTTGCTAAGGTACTTTAGGCTTTAAGGGATTTTATAATTTTGCCAAGGAGGTTTAAGCTTAGAGGGAATGATATGATTTCATAAAGTTTAGGAATGGCTTGAAGGGGGTTTAGACCTTTTGAAAGGGATTAGGGTGGTTATATGATTTTACTAATGTAATATGATTTACAGAGAAGAGCAAATTGAGCTATCTTACTACTTGAGATTGAAGAGACTCTTAGAGTGACACTTCATTGATTTAAGTTAATGCAGATGACATACTAGTTAAAATGAAGAGCTCTTAAAAATGACTAAAGGGCTAGTGGAAAGAGAAAACTTGAGATATAAGGATGAAATACACTAACAGCAAGAGATGTGGAAGATTACGCCTTAGATGTTTAAGCTTAGAGAGGGGATAGATTGACAAAAGATGGTATGAAGGACAAAGAATAAGAGGCTAAGAAGATATGCTACCAATATGGGACAAGGGCATTAAGATGGATTAACAGTGCAACTTTAGAGGATGAGCTCCTGATGAGGGACGATCACTTTGGAGGGTATGAAATGAGAGAGATCAATAGAAGATGTTTAAATCAATTTGGAGGATGCACCCTTAATGAGGGATAAGGACATAAGTTAAGGGACAATTGGATACGAAGGAAGATGATGTTGAAGGAGTGATAACTAGAATGAACTCTCTCTCTTTCTCTCTCTCTCTCTCTCTCTTTCTTTTTTTTTTTTTTTATCTCTCTCTCTCTCTCTCTCTGTTTTATCTCTAACTTATACCCAAACTGCCTTTTTAGGTTTTCAACTCAATGAACTTACTTTAATTTTTGGTTGATCGACTCTTTCGAGTTTTCAACTTAGTACACTTGAATCAATGAAATTTGGCATGGAATAGAAGCAAACATTCTACCATGATTTGAGCTATGGCTTTCCTTCTTATTGAGGGTCTTTAACCTTTGTCAATTCATCAAATTCTTAGTTCAATGATGACCTTATTGGATGCTTGGTCCACGTTAAACTTGTTACCCCTTGTTAAGGTGTGTCGTCTGATTACTCAACGTGTAATAGGTAATTGCATTGAATTGGTTTTTGTGCTTCAATTATTTGGTAAGACGATTATGACAAACCTATCACTTAACCTTCTTTTATTAGGAGTTAGAGAAGCAATTGTTGATTATGAGAATGGTGGCATTTTAAATTCTGACCTGTGTTAATTATGGTGACTATTTATTCATTTCTTTTTTTTTTTTTTTTTAAAGTTCATCTAAGTTGTATTAAATAAGTAAGAAAAGAAAATAAGTGCACAAATAATAAAAAAAATGTGGATGTTTTATTATAAAGGAAATTTTATGACAAGACAATGAAAAAGCACCAATATGGTTGACAAAAATACATGAAAAAGAAAATAAGATGATAGACTTAGACTTTAAATTCAACCTCAGGCAAGTCAGAGTAATTGGACTTGAACTCCTCTATATCATGCAATTCAGGGCTGATATAAGGTGGAGTTGAATTAGGTTCAAATTCTTACATCTCTGTTCAAGTTAGTGGTGGGGAAGTCAGGTTGAAATGATTTTCTTAGAATGTATTCTTCAACCTTTGATGTAGTTGCAACCAAAGTTTTGAAGGTGGATAGGTATTAGGTTAGTAAATAGGTTTGGTAGGCTCGAAGTAGGTTCTTGAAAAGGATGTCCACTTGTTCTTGTTTGGTTTATTGATTTAGCATTTGAGCAACTTAAGCCCTCCACCTTGTAAGGAATATAGAGAAGGGCTCATATGAAAGCTACTTTGTTATTTCCAAATCATGCCTAGTGACATCCACTTCACTATTATAATAATTCTTTTTGACAAAGGCATGACTAATATCATCCCATGTTCTCTTATGGCTCTTGTATAGTGAAAGTAACCATCTTATGGCAACATTGGTTAATGATTGTTGGAACAATTGAGCAAGGAGCTCATTATTAAATCCAAAAGGTTGCATTGCCCCCAAAACATATCTTCAAACTGGTATTACAGCAAGTAATCCCATCAAATTTTTCAGTTTAGGAATTTTGAATTTGAGAGGAATCTTGGCATTGGGAAACATGGTCAAGCTATCCATATCAATTAAGTCACTATGATGCTTCCCTGTTTCAATCAAGCCTCCCCCTTTAAGGTGAAGGAGAGGTAGTATTTATGTTGTTTCCCACCTTAAGGATTTGAGTAAATAGGTTGCATGGTTGCTTATGATTAAAGGATCTTGATCATATCATTCTATATCTAAACATGGCAATTATGCACATGCACTAATGGTTGTCAAGTGTAGAGTCTTATGCTAAGATGACATAGATCTCATTTTTCAGTGGTAGGAATTATGTATCTAAGAATTTAAAAGGAGTTGTCGGGATGAACTCTCTTTATAGACTGAGTGAATTCATTTATAAGTGAGGTCAAGCATTGCCATAGTAAGGCACTTGCTACTTAGAATTACTACTAGGCTAAGGTGCGAAGTAACTATCTATAAGGTATTAGGCTTGATTGTTATTGATAGCTCAGACTTGGTAGCCTTGAAGCTATGATGCCTACTGTCTAGAGCATTTAGGCCTATCTTAGGCTTAGTTGGAATGACCTACTCTACTATAACTATTTTTAGTTCCTATAAAAGGCCCTTGTAATACCCAAGTTTTCATAGTTCATTCTGATTACTAATAATGTTAAAAGACTAGATTTTTAGGTGTTAGCATAGTAAAGAAAATGAAAGGGAATCAGTTAGGAGCATTGTAGTGTCATTTGGAATGTTTACACAATCCATGACTTTATTATGACTAACTATGTTTTGATGAATCAAATGGAGTTCTTATGATAACTAGTGTCATGTATAAAGAAGTTAAGGAATATAAATTTAAGAGTTATAGTGCAAGGGAAGAAAGAAATGTTATAAGGGAAATTTCTAATTTGTTAATGGGCTTATTAATGGGCCTTAGAGTAACAAAGGCCCAAAACTAATACAAAGAGGCTGGCCTATTGGGCCCAAGAAGTATAGAACATCTAAAGATGTGAGTTTAAATGTTTGGCCCAAGACATTGAAATATATGTTATAGAATAATGAGTCATAGCATCTTAACTAATTAGCCACATATATTGACTAAGTCAAAATCAAAAATCAAATTAAACTTTCACTTTTCCTACATATAGGTGATGTACGTTTTAAGACACCAGGAGTTTTACATTTATAATAGCTCAATTACTAATTCTACTCTGGCTCTAGGCAAGTGCACCTATCATTTAGGTAGTATAGCAGTAACAAGGTCGATCCACAATGACACCGACACAAGTACTAGTTCAAACTTAAACTATTATCTAGTTAAACCAACTTCAAGATTAATTAAACTAAAATATTTACAAACTAATCTTTGAAAGAAATAAAGGATAGATGACATAAAATCAATTGCGAAGTTCATCTAGATATTGAATTTCCCTAGCCTCTCATACATGTCAAGAACAATGATATAAGTCATTCAAACAATGAATTAAATTGGACTCTCACTAAGTTAGATAAAACCTTTCTCAAGTGATTAAATCCCTAGCTTCCTAAGTATTACATGGGAATCTCTTCTCAACCTATAATCAAATAGGAGCAGTATTAAGTTTAGGAGATTAACATCCAAAGAAGTCTTGTAGGTCTATCTCTAGCACCCCAATCAACTCTCTATTCCTATGAGTGATCTATCTATATCAGGGTATCTCTACTCATCCAATATAGAAAAAATATCTAATCAACAAATCGGTAATTGTCAATTAGAATAAATATCATAAATCATGAGAATAAAACAATCCAAAGATAAATTGATTCAAAACAAATTATTTAGTTCATACAATTAAGAACTAGGATTCATCTTTATCTAGATAAATAACATATTAGTGCATAGCAGAGAATTGAAATAAAGAATACAAGAGAAGGTAAAGGAAACTCAAATAATCTATGGATGATGAGAAATCCCTACTTCAATCTTCATTCGTCTTCAAAATCTACAGCATATTGGATCTTCACCATGAAAATTCTGTGCAAAACTCTCTCTCACCTCTTTGTAAGGGTGGCTACTAAAAACTTAGGAAAGAGCTCTCCCCTTCTGATGTAAATTATGTCCTTTTATATTTCTTTAAGGCTTATTAGGGTTTGGATAAGTGTCAAGCATAGGTTGGCCAATTTTTGCCATATCAGCACAGCTAGGCTAGGTGCCAATATACAATATCAGAATTTCATGCCAATTTTGGGTTAGAAAATGAAGGAATTAGAATTTTTGGTCTTCATAAAAATTGTATCTCTTTCTCTTAGCTTTCCAACGGTACTTGAATCACATTAATCATACCTTTATAGCTCAAGTTATGCTTAAAATATTATAAGGTATTCAAAGTTGTCGAAACTCTATAGCCTTACGTGGCCAGGTTACTTAAATGACATGGCCATTGACATAGGCATATCTTTAGGCATGTCGTAGGTACTGGAATTTAAGCAAAATGACATGGTAAGTGACATGGGCATGTCACTAGGCATGTCCATAGTCAAAATTATCCAAAAATTACACTATTTCTTGATTTTTAACTACAATTGGAGCTCAAATGATCACGACATTTCAAAATATGAATAATTCCTAGAAATTACTCTGAAAAGCACTTGAACAAACAAATGAAACTCAATTTAAAGAATAAAACATGCTAAATCAAGGGGCAAAATATAGGATTAATGCACTTATCATGGGTCTAGGTTCACTTTGAGCACACCAATACCTCGTGATGATCATCACCTTTATACAGAGAATCTTAGCCATCTAACTAGCTATAATCTTAGCCATTCATTGAGATTAAATCGTAACCATTAGATGAAGCTTGATGAATCCTCACCGTCTAACCCATTACATATATAAGCAAGACTATGTTGAGAAATCATCATTTTTACTTCTCTCTACACCAAAATCCTACACCAAAGAAAGGAATTTTCTTTACCCCCACTGCAATAAAAACCTATGTGAATTTGAGTTAACCAAGGTGAGAAATTACATTTATCTATTCTTTTTACACTTTAAGGTTAATTTTAGTGTTTTGGATGTTTGGGTACTTCTCCTACACCATAGAGGGAATTCGGCCATGGTAGATAAAAGGCCTTATTTTCTAATTTAGTGTACCTATGGCTATTTTAGATAGAGAAGAGTGAATTAGAAGTGTTAGAATGACTTTTGAGAACATGATTTAAAACTTTTAAATCTTAGAGGCATGAGAACATAGTCAAAAAAGGAACTTGATGTTCTAAAATTAGATAGTGACCATTAATTAATCATATATGTTATATGATATACTAATCTCACATTTCTTTAACTAATTCAAAGATTTGATAAGAAATTAGAGATTTTCCCAAAACTTGACGTAAATGGGACAAGTTAGGGTTTACTTAAATAAGAGTAAATCAACTCAAGTTAATTAGTAGGAATTAATTGCCTAGGTGTTAATATGATGAATCTCTAGTCAATTTGAGATTTGAAAGTGAAATTGATAGTTTTTCCCAAATTTTAGGGTTTATAGGACAATTTCGGGATTTGGAAATGTAAACATGGAATCATGAAATTGAATAGGGAATTTAATTTAAAGATATAATTAATAACACCATTAGTTACTAATTAATGTGTATTTGCAATGCTATGGATGTAAAACCTTAAGATAACGGCAAGGAAATTGCTCAAAACCAAAAAGAACCTTAAACTAATTAAAAATATACAACCAAAAGGAGCGAAGGAGTTAAGGTGAGTATGTGGTAATATAATGTAATCATGCTTTTCCTTACAACCATTGTTGAGTTATCATCCCTTGATATGTATCTAAAAGATGTTTGATATGCATGTATGATTGCCCATTGATAGTTAAACCCTTGGAAACCCATACCTTTCTTATGTGATATTGACTGAGATGAACCTTTGTTAAGGTTCAATGTTTGCTCAATGATAAGAATGATTAATTTGCTAAACTATTTTATTTTCATTGAATTCCTATTATGAATCATGAATATGCCTTTTTATAAACACCCATAACTAAGAAGATATCCTCTCTGATGTGAGAAAAGACATCAGACCATGCGCACTTGGTATAAGCCCATGGGTAGGGCAAGAGTATCCAACCTCTGTCGGGGGGAATGCCTAACTGCAAGACTTAATCAGTTTTGTATAATGTGATATTTATAAGTGAGCAAGGTTTAGACCGCTACTCTATTATTTATGTGTGGGAAGCTTTCCACTTACAAAGCGTTATTATTTCTGCTAAAAATGCATTCTAAAATACGGTATAGCCAATTTTGATTAACATCACTTTATTGTTATCATGTGCCAACCCAAGTGATACCACTCTATATTACTTGTATAATATGTTATATTATTTCATACTCACTGAGCTAGTCTCATCCTGTAGTTGTTGTGATTGATTTTTTTTAGGTTGAAGTGAACCATTAGTAAGGTAAATTTTGAGCTTCACTCCTCCATTTGGGGACTTGTTAAGGTGTTATTTTGTGCCACTTGTGCTATTTTGGAAGATAAACAAACTAAAGCTCCAGGGACATTAAGGCATGGTATTAAAGCATATACATTGGGAATTAATGTACATGATTAATAATAATTGTTATGTATAAAGATTTATATTAGTAAGTAAGAATGCATGAACAACATTAGTTGGTACTTGTGAATGATGTTCTATACATGAATATGAAATGGTCTCAGAGTACAATGATTAATGAAGTGGTTCCGATCTTGGGAAGGCTTAAGAATGGAATGTATACACATATATAGTGATTATCAGATCTATTGTGTTCTACCGTTTTAGGTGACTTTAGGTCTCCTTGAACTCTAGGATAGTCATGGTCTGTGAATTTGGGTCATGACAACCCTCTACTCTATTGATGCAAAAGGCTAAGTTTATGACAGTAAGGAGTAGAATAAGGAGTCTTTTGTATGGTCTTGTTAGTGAAATGTTGAGTCTTTTATCTTCGAGATTATATAGCCAAACTCATGCTCTACTCCATATAGCATGTGTCTATGATCTTCAGTCTTGTAGAGGACTTCTCAAGAAAGTGTAAAATTTTTTCTTTAGTCTTCAATATAGTTATAAGGGTCATTAATGGTTTATTGAATATCATTAATTTTAGAAGTTGAAAGGATAGGCTTTGAGACACCATTTAGGTCTTGATATAACTATAGCAAATCATAGTTATTTCCTTATCTCCTTTTAACTCTTTAAACCTGACTCATTTTCTCTATTCATTTGTTATTGTCTACATACATAGCCTTTGTTAGCCTATTTGTGTTTGTTGTCTTCTGGTACTCTTTGGACATTTGTGTCGGATATGAGTATGACCTTTTCTAGGTTCAAGATGAGATGTTCCTAAGACCTAATCGGTTTAGGGTTGTTAAATGTCATTATTGTTGCATACATGATATTTTTTGGAGTTGATTGACTATGCCTTGCCTTTCAATCTTTATAAATTCTAGTTGGTTTTTCTCCATGAATGGTCTCAATAGAATTGTTTCTCTCCCCAAACATTCCTTTAAATGTTCTTAGTACTTTTGAGTGAAGAAACAGTTGCTATTAAGGGAGGGATGACAACGTGATTAATGATCCACCTTCGTCTAACCTATGGTGATGCTCTGTCCATAGATGCTAGGGTAGTCTGGATGATGATCACACTATGATCAATCTATAGATGGATAGAAGGTGCTTGCTCATTAATATCTCGTAAGAGTGAATGTTGTCTTTTTCCATTTGAAGCCTTATTAGGAAAGGACCTTTTATTGTAGTCACTACTCTATTTGCTTGTAATTTGAACAAATCAATGTAATTTGAGCAAATTTTAATGAATTTGCACCATTTCAATCTCATACAAAGTGCTCTTTTTTCTTTGATCAACTTGCTTTATATGTGTTTGACTTGTATAGATTATACTATTTTCTAAGCTTGACTTGTGTATAAATATGTTTGATTTATGTGTCTAAAAGGTCCCATTGCCTCGCTACTTGTTGAAATAAGGGTTTTTGCCTTCTTTAAACCTAAGGCTAGCTAGATGCCAAGTTATGTGCTTCCTTAGAGACTTCCCTTACTTATTTGGACTAATTAGATCTAGTATGGCCCCCTATGGTTTTATTTTCATTGCTTGGTAAGGTCATTATCTTAATCTTAACTGGGCCCTTTAGTCCTATTGTTGTCTCATGGTCGGATGGTCTTTTTGATCTTAATTAGGCCTTTCAATTCTTATTATTGATAGCAGTATGTGTCCTAGAAGCCATATAATTGTTATGTAATAGTAGATATTAATTTTCAATGGCATGATATATATTCATAATGTGAAAAGAGTTTTATATTATTGAATATAGTCCTTAAGTATTTGTAAGAGGATTTATTCTCAAGTATTGAGAATATGGGAGATAGATTGCTCTTGTACAAATATTTTAAATATGTTCATGGTCATAGGATTAATGACTGGTATCATTAATTCTAGAAGACCATCACCTCTATTTATTTTCTATAATTAGTATGTGATACAGATGATTATAGAGGTAGTGAGTCTCATGCTACTTGATATGTGATGTCAATACAAACATGTGCATATTCATAGGATGAATAGTCAAATTGTGACGTTAGATGATAACAATATGGAGTTTTACTAGTTGTCAATTATTTATCATCTAGGTCATAATAATGCATATAATCTTTTGACTTGAGGGATACTATATCTCATACATAGGTAATTAGAATTTATTACTGCTTACATAGACATACTATTAATGTACGAATATATGGCATATGATAATTATAATTTGTTATGTATGGAGATAAGTGACTTCATTACCTTAAGTAAATGAGGTTAACATTCTATGCTATGTGGTTATTGTTAATAAATAAAGCTCCTGACCAGAATAAACAGATTCACTAGAAAGAGTTTCTAGTAGGAATCTAATCTCATCAAGAATTAGAACTGAGATTGTGAACCCTTAATTTTACACCTTCTAGTATGTATTTAAACCTTAGAAGCACTTAAGCTTAGTAAACAAACCTTTAGAAGTCAAAAAATCTCAAAATGGGAAAATCAAAATATTTCTTTTTGACATTTGAACTCTTTTAAATCATCCAGGACTGAGTAACAAATACAATGCAACTGCAATCATGTAAAATGGATGAGAAACAAGCAAAAATGGGCAAAAACGGGAAAAATGAGTGAATTAGTATAGTTGCCATATAGCTCTGCGGCATTGCCGCAAAGGCATGTACAGCACTCCCAGCGTGTTTCTGAATCCCACATTAGAAATTTGTGTTTTCTATGCTTCAACCTCCTCCTATATATAAAGGGCCTCTCTACACTTCAAAACACAAATGCATTTGCTCCTTGCTTCATAAAATAAGTTAGGGGGTTTCTCTTTGATTTTCGCTCGATTAGTTAAGGCTTTTTGCTACCCTGTTTGAGGTAAGTTTATTGCCTAAGGCTCATTTTTCCAATCTGAGGCTAGCCACCACCCACCATCCAAGGTTAGCCACCGCCTGCCGTCCAAGGCTAGTCGCTGCCCGCCATCCTAAGTTAGCCACCACCCACCGTCGAAGGCCAATCGTCATCCGCCATCTGAGGTAAGCTCCATTTTCCTTTAATTTTTTTTTGTCTAAATTTCCTTGCCTCTTTTAGTTTGTCAATTAAATTGATTTATCTAGGTTGCTAACTAATCAACTCGGTAATCAATTAAATTAATTAATTAACTCAACCCTTTTTTAATCAATTAATCAAAACATGATAAAGTGGCTAGGCTAAACTAACCCCTTTGCAAGAAAGAATAACAGCGTGGGTTTGAATTCCCATTCAAAGGGATACATAGGCATGCTTGGTTCAGGCATCGAATCTAACTAAAATTAACCAACTCTCCCCCCTATCACCTTCTTCACTTACTTTTATTTTGCTTTCCTTTACTTAGTTGTTAGATTTAATTTGGAGAATGTATGACTTCCCTAGAACCCATAAGGACTAAAGGAGGTATCCCTTAAGTTTGGATTTCATTGTAATATTGACTCTCTTTTATTTTCAATTCTAATTATGTACAAATTTTATGGATTGAATAATCAAGCATATTATAAATCGTTCATGCATTTTAATTGTTCATGAAATATATTTTAAGTTACTTTTATATACTTGGCCAAACTTATTTTGTTAAATTAAATTGAAAACCTAGTCCTCGAATCCTCTTTGGTTTCAAGGCTAGTGATCCTTTTTTTTTTTTTTTCCTTTGGGTAATAATTGGAGTCAAATAGGTTTTTTCCTTATATTTTCCTAAATAAAAATAAATTAAGGTGGCGACTCCAAGAATAATTTTCAAATCTATCAAAGATAACCCCGAGGGCTTCATTGTGAGTTCTTTCCCAAATGAGCATTTCGATTCCCTTTAGCGGATCAGGCCAGTGCTCGGGCGAGGCCTCACAGAAATAAGGACATAGAGTCGAGGCACATTAGAGTTTGATATAAATCTTTACCCTAGCCGAATTGGGATCTTTAATAAAGGGATTCTAGTGCATGATAATTTATGATCGATGGTCCATGTGATGTTTAAAGTTATCAACTATAAATATTCATTTCTAATTAAGTAGTCATGATATGGAATGCTAGCTGTCACTCACGATTTATGGGACTAAGTGTGAAGTGGGGATTTCACATTAATAGAGAAAAATATTTTCTCATTCCCATTGCTAATTAGACATGAACCCAGAAAGTTACACACCCAATGGTGATCACCTTCCAAGTGTAAAAGGTTTATCATAATAATTAATTAAATTGATTAGTAGTAAAATGATTAAACATGTAATTAAATTTACAAGGACCCTAGCATATCCTGATGTTTAGTTAATAAAGGCTTCTATTCAATTAAATCTTAATTTGTATATAATGCAAATGAGAAAGATTAAATTGAAAATTGATTTAGACTAAATCAAAGACTTAATTTTAAGCTTAGTGAAAACCCTTAACACATAAGATGTAGCCTAACTCCATATGTGATATGAAAAAGAGGCAATTTAGAGGGTTAAAGAAAATTCACTATTCATAAGCCCATGTGATGGGTTTAGGGGTGAGAGAATTTTCTATTTAGGTTATGATTGTAATTACATCTTTTGGCTAGTGGTAATCTCCATTTTACCCCTAAAGGATAAAATGGTCATTTCACCATTTGAAGAAGCAAAGTTCATATTTGCCCTTTCACCTAATAAAGAGCTAAAAAATGTGTAATGGTCTTTAGGTGCAAAGACTTAATGGTTAAGTCTTCTAAAGAATATTAAAGCTTTGAGTTTTTATATTGCAAAAAGAAGTGAACATCATTTTTTTATTTGAAGCATTTTAGAGAGAGAATCTGAGAGAGAGAAAGTAAAGGAAGAAAATGTTTCTTCATTTTTCTTTTGATCTTCAATTCTCTTCTTTGTTCTTTGTGAAAGAACAAATGCTTACAATTTGAAAATATGTTTAGTCCAAAACAAATCAAAGAGAAACCCTAATTTCCTAAAAGTTTTTAAGGGAAAATCTTGAATCAATTTGGGTAACCAAGAAAGTGATTCAAGAACACTAAAGAAACTAAGAGGAAACTTGAAGGTGAGCTAGTTGTGGATGATGTAAAGGCTTCACACTTGGGAAGCTCTTTGATAAAGAAAGAAGGAACCTATAAGAGGTAATATGATTATTCTTCTTTCTTCTTTCTATGCATATGTGTTTTACTCACAAATTAATTGATTGCTTGAATAGATGTTTGGACCAAAAATGGGTGAAGTGAAATTTTAAAATGTTTGAAATTTCATCTTAGCACCTTGCTTCTGCAACATTTGGCTCCACCGTTCCTTTAATTGGTATTAGAGCCACTTAATTTCTATGTAAAACCTATATATATGTTGTTTTGGAGGTTTTTGATTTTGGTTTAAAATGACTTTATACAAAAATGTTGTGCTCTCAAACATAGAATTTGCTCTCATGAATCAAATATCACAACCGCGAAAAAGATGTCGTGCTCGTAAATGAATGAATTAGAACAAATGTTGTTCATGTTAGTTTAGGGAATCATAACCATGATTCAAATTTTACGCTTGTGAAATCTGTATCGTGGCCTCGATAGGTGGTCGTGATTTTCAGTGTGTCTGTACCCAACTTTAATTTTTTCCAAAATTGTTTTGGATTTATTTTTTGATCAAATAAATTGGTATGACTTAAAATATGATTTTAAGCTATAGAAACATTGAATATATGACATTCAATATGGACTTTTTGGAAATGTTCCACAAATTTTAAATGTTCCCATGATGAACAATATATCTATAAATGCAATTGTTGTATATATATGTTTTGTTTTTGTTTGATAGGTGTGGATGGTTGATCATGGATTAAGAAACCATAATGTATGATTTCGAATGTGGACATGTAATAATTAATTTTATTATTTAATGAGATGTAATTAAATGTTAATTACTCATTTAGATTATAAATTAATTTTCACTAAGCCTATAAGCTCTTTTATTTTTT
The DNA here is from genome assembly GCA_947687605.1 of Reutealis trisperma. NCBI lineage: Eukaryota > Viridiplantae > Streptophyta > Magnoliopsida > Malpighiales > Euphorbiaceae > Reutealis > Reutealis trisperma. Next base: position 294,663 of record CANTUT010001102.1, read on the forward strand.
TAATCTCACCTTGGAATGCCAAGGTTACTAATGTACATATGGAGATGTGGAGATGCAAGAACAAGAAGAGGTTCAACCCATGAAGATGCCTAGTGGGAGCATGAAGATGCAAGTATTGTAATTTCATGTTTGTAATTTGTTTAACCTAAATCCCATATCCATTCCGTGTGGCTAGGAAGTGGATCTATAGAATCCATAATCATACCTATGTGTATATTGTCCATTATATGAAATATATATATATGATATATATGAATGCATGTGATGTATGTTTAAAATGGATAATGTGCAAAGTGAGACTAATTAATAAAGCTCGAAAATCTTCTAAAGAAAATATCAAGTCATGGTTCTCCATTGGAACAATAGTTTAAGAAAAATTTAAACACTTATGTCATCGGTTATGAATACATAGGGTGGTATATTTAGTTTGAATGTTTTCTTGAAGTTATCATAAAACATGTGATGTTATGAGTATATGATACATTGTATGTCAATAACGACAATGAGTATCTAAGACATATAATGTTCAAATCATTACACTTATTGGTCCAATGGGTTTGACTTAACTAGTGTGAAAAGATAATAACGATAATGTGTATCTGAGGTTGGAAACACTAAGAACCAGATTGATTGAGCCTCACAAAGAGTTGTGATGAACAAGTATTATTCACTTGTTAGATATCGAAATTCCAATAACAATAATGTGTATCTGAGGAATTTGTGATGATCTAATAAGAACTCAATCACCTACTAAAAATCCACCCCAACAGGATTTTTGTTTCCTATTTGGAAGTATAGATTCGCTAAATTAGTAAGATTACCATTTTGATTAAAGACCAAATCATTATGGTAGCTACTTAATTACATAAGTTATTAATCTTGTTATTTCTTGCATTTTGATAATATGATATTGACAAACCCATCTGCGAATATATTTGATTCTTTTAGGCTCATAGGGCCTAAATCTATGGTCCTTGCATTTAAGTACATAGTGTATGTATTCAATTTGATTTGTTCTTGGTCTTTTAGAGAAAAGACTACTCCTAAGAAACATATCACTCTAAGTGCAATGGAAACAAAATGTTGGATGAGGCTGATGCTATATGATTGTCTTACAAGTCAAGGGTTGCAAAAACAACATATGAGTATAACAAGACTCCAAGTAAGTATGCCTTGTCTACAAGAGTTGTATGATGAGCATAAATACACTAATTAATATGAGATATTAAGGTAGTTATTTTGTTTGAATATGAAGAAAATTATAAAGAAAGAAATAGGAAAAGAAAAAAAAAAGGAAAGGAAAAGAAATTGTAAAGGAAGAAAAGAAGAAAGTGTTTCTTCTTGATCTTCATAACTTTATTTTTCTTTGTCCTCTCCATATTTTTCATTCTTGTTCTTATTCTTACTATTCAATTAGACTAAGAAATTATAGAAAATAAATCAAAGAAGAAAATCTTTCATCTTTAATTTCTTATTCTTCTATTTTTCTATCTAGTATTTTTTATGAAAGAATTTGAATTGTGAATAATCTCTTTTATTTCTTACTAATTTTTAATTAAACTAAATTTGGAATTATTTTCAAATGATGATTAAATTCATCAAACAACTAGAGAGTCTAGATGTTTTGATGAATAATAATTTTCAAATAGTTTAATTCTTCAAATTCATTCCAAATTTCTGTTAGATGGAAAATGCACTTTAAAGTAATAGAAAAAGTTTCTATTACAAATCCTAAAAGGGAAATTGCAAGGAACAAGTCCATAGATAATGCTATAGTTGACAAAAGAAAATGTTTCTATTATCAATATTATGAATATTGGAAAAGTAATTGTTCTAAGTATTGTGAATATTAAAGGACAAGGAGAAGGATAGACCTTGTGAAGGTAATCTATCTCTTGTTACTTTATTACAATGATTCAAATAGTTCATTTGTTACTAGGATTCATGATATAGGTGCTTCTGTACCATGTGCATGATCATAATGAAGCAACGAGAGCATGGAGTTAAATGAAGTGATTTTGAAAAATCTAAGGGGTAAAGTGTTTGTTTCCAAAGAGCTTTTAGGATACTTCATGATGATTTTAGAAATCATATTTTGTATGTCTTATATGTACTTAATGATGATTTTAAAATCATGATTTGTAAATCATGTATGTTTTTCATACTTAAGCTACATTATTTTGTAACTTCAAGGAATTGTGAATTCTGTTACTAGAAAAATGTTTGCGTGGTTTATTACGGTAATAAACTTAAAAGTATGAACTACGTTTGGTGTATTATTATTAAGTTAATAATAACACAACAACTCTAAGTGCTTTTGTGATAATGCCATAAAGAACTCCAATCTAAAACCATTATGATTTCTTAGATTAGTTCATTTAGTTAAAGATAAGACAACTTAGTTGGATAATATGTGTTACTACCCATTAGGCTGTAAACTTGTTTCAACATAGAAGTCTAGTATCTAATGTAAAAATAACTAGATCACCTTTTGTTGGACAAAAGGATAGAAATCAAAGAAGTTTTAGAATTTATACATATAGTTGCATCAATACCATTTGTGAAATGGTTAGTGGGAGTTTTTCCTAATTCATCATATTTACCTAAATATATGATATTGACCCGTTCAGAAAAAGCTAAATAAAATGAATTGTTCATTTGAATTTTTGAAACATTCAAGAAATTCAAGTTGAAAAGGAAAATAAATATTAAGGGTATTTTATATAAAAAGGGAAAGAATATCATAACCCTTTGATCTGATCGAAGTGGAGAGAACTCGACCACCAATTTTTGAGGAATTCCCTAAATAAAAAATTAGCATATAATCATAATTCTTTTTAGGAAAACCATACAAGATGGCATACTCAAAGGAATAAATTAAAACATATGTAATATGATGTAATAGATGATGAACTATAAAAGTTTTATTTATTTCCTTATGGAAATTTACAAATAATATCATAATATTCTTAAATTGAATTTCTCCAAAGTCTATCTAATCCTAATCCATATATGATATGATATGGATAGTAATCAAAATTCTTACTCATAATTTGATTTGAGATATCTAACTTATTTGATAAGCTAAAGTTAGACAATTGAAAGATAATTCTAATTAAGATGAGGTTTGTTGGATATCCTAAAGGTGGTTTGTAAAAGTATTAATGTATTTGCATTTGTACAATGATTTTACCATTACTTTCTTCATTTAGACTTGAGATAAATATTTTATATTCTTATTAATTCATATCTATAGAGATAGATTGAAGAGAATGTTAAATATGTCTAAGTCAATATTTGGAAAAGATGTTGAAAAGTTTAACATGCTAATTCTAAAAGTTTTATTTCCTACAATTTCGATATCCACTTTTTAAAGGTTGATTCCCTAGATACCTAAAGAAAGTATGACATGGATTCCTTATAGTATGACTATAAGAAATCTAAATTATACAATAGTTGTATAATGAGTTTGACATCGAGAATGTTGTTAGTATGACTAATAGATTCTAATCCTATCTAGGATTAAATAATTGGAAATATAATCAAAATTATTCTAAAGTACTTGAGAAATATTTAAGATTTAATTTTGACAAATGAAGAATGTTACTACATTAATGATTGAAAGTCTATCGTTGGGATTATTGTTATCTGTGATGAAGAAATAATTTGCTAGATAAGTTCTAAGCAAATTCTTGTTACAAACTTCATTATGAAAGCCGAATTTGCTACATAAGATGTTGCAAATAAGAAACTATTTTAGATTCAGCAGTTATGAACTATTTTAAGAGTTTCTCCAGTACATCACGAGTATCTCTCTGCTATGATTATAATGCAGCCTTAGCTTATGGCAAGGGAACTCGAGTCTCACACTGAAATCTAGAATGTTTTGAAACACATTAAGATATTATCAAATCAATTATTGGAATAGGGCATTCTAGCCTTATAGAAAATAACGTTAACCATTAACTTGGTTAATCCATTGACTAAAGTCAAAAGTTAGTAATAGTTAAACGTCATCTTGAGAAGATGAGTTTCTTATACTATGCAGAATGACTTTAGTGCAAGTGGGAGATTAATACCAGTATGGGCTTTAGGAGCCATATAATTATTATGTAATCGTAGATATTAATTCCAAATGGCATGATAATATATTCATAATGTGAAAAGAGTTTCATATTATTGAATATAGTCCTTAAGTATTTATAAAAGGATCTATTCTCAAGTGTTGAGAATATGGGAGATAGATCACTTTTGTACAAATATTTTAAATATGTTCATGGTCATAGGATTAATGACTGGGCATCATTAAATTCTGGAAGACCATCACCTTTATTTGTTTTCTATAATCAGTATGTGATACGGATGATTATAGAGGTAGTGAGTCTCATACTGCTTGACATGTGATGTCGATACAAACACATGGATATTTATAGGATGAATAGTCAAACTGTGATGTTAGATGATAACAATATGGGGTTTTACTACTTGTCAATTATTTATCATCTAGGTCATAATAGTGCATATAATTATTTGACTTGAAGGATACTATATCTTATACATAGGTAATTAGAATTGATTAATGCTTACATAAACATACTATTAACATATAGATATATGGCATATAATAGTTCTAATTTATTATGTATGGAGATAAGTGATCGCCAAGATAGAATTCATTACCTTGAGTAAACTAGGTTAAGATCCTATGCTATATGGTTATTCTTGATAACTAAAGCTCCTGGCCAAGACAAACAGATTCACTAGAAAGAGTTTCTAGTAGGAATCTAATCTCATCAAGAATTGGAACTAAGATAAGGACATAGAATCAAGGCACGTTAAGGTTTGACATAAACTATTACCCTAGCCCATATTGGAATCTTTAATGAAGGGATTCTAGTGCATAATAATTTATGATCGATGGTCCATGTGACATTTAAAGTTATCAACTATAAACATTCATTTCTAATTAGGTAGTCGTGATATGGAATGCTAGCTGTCTCTCATGACTTATAGGACTAAGTGTGAAGTGGGGATTTCACTTTAGTAGAGAAAAATATTTTCTCATTCCCATTGTTAATTAGACATGAACCTAAAAGATCACACACCGAATAGTGATCACCTTCCAAGTGTAAAAGATTTACCATAATAATTAATTAAAGTGTTTAATTAATTGATTAGTGGTAAAATGATTAAACATGTAATTAAATTTACAAGGACCCTAGCATGTCCTGATGTTTAATCTATGAAGGTTTCTATTCAATTAAATCTTAATTTGTATATAATGCAAATGAGAAAGATTAAATTGAAAATTGATTTGGACTAAATCAAAGACTTAATTTTAAGCTTAGTAAAAATCCTTAACACATGATACATGGCCTAAACCCATATGTGATATGGAAAAAAGGCACTTTAGGGGTTAAAGAAAATTTACTATTCATAAGCCCATGTGATGGGTTTGGGAGTTAGAGAATTTTATACTAAGATTAAAATTATAATTACATCTTTTGACTAATGAAAATGTCCATTTTACCCCTAAAGGATAAAATGGTTATTTCACCATTTGAAAAAACAAAGTTCATCTTTGCCCCTTCACCTAATGAAGGGCTAAAAGGGTGTAATGGTCTTTTAGTGCAAAGACTTAATAGTTAAGTCTTCTAAAGAATATAAAAGTTTTGAGTTTTTATATTGCAAAAAGAAGTGAACATCATTTTTTTATTTAAAGCATTTTGGAGAGGAAAGTTGAGAGAGAGAAAGTAAAGGAAGAAAATGTTTCTTCATTTTTCTTTTGATCTTCAATTCTCTTCTTTGTTCTTTGTGAAAGAACAAATGCTTACAATTTGAAAATATATTTAGTCCAAAACAAATCAAAGAGCCTTAATTTCCTAAAGGTTTTTAAGAGAAAATCTTGAATCAATTTGGGCAACCAAGAGAGTGATTCAAGAACACTAAAGAAACCAAGAGGAAACTTGAAGCTAGGTGTGGATGATCTAGAGGTTTCACACTTAGAAAGCTCTATGATAAAGAAAGAAGAAACCTATAAGAGATAATATGATTACTCTTCCTTCTTTTTATATATATGTGTTTTACATACAAATTAATTGATTGCTTGAATGGATGTTTGGACCAAAAATGGGTGAAGTGAAATTTTAAAATGTTTGAGATTTCACCTCTCCACCTTACTTCTGCTGCGTTTGGCTCCACTGTTCCTTCAATTATCATTTCTTGGTCAAGTTGTCAATTAATAATATGCTTAACTACATATAAGGTACATCTTGTCCCCTTAAAGGCCTATTAATTTGCTTCATCAGTTCAAGGCTTATCAATTCTATCTCGACCCTCTAAGGTCTTATTGGCATTGCTTGGCTTAGGACTTCGTATGCTTTTCACTTTGCACATACCTTTTTAGCCTTATTGACCTAGCTTAGACTATATCTTTGTTTGCATTTCTTAGTCTTATTGATTTTGCCTAAACTGGGTCTTTATCTACTCATCCTAGTCTTATTGAATTTACTCGGACTAGGTCTTTATCTACCCTTCCTCCTATTGACAACATTTAGATTAGGTCTTTCTCTACCTTTCCTTATCTTATTAACTTTACCTAAATCATCTAGACTTTAGTTTCTACATCATAGAGAGTTAGTATTCTTTTGTCAATACAAAGGATGTGCCCTAAATTTGGATATCTTAAAGTACTTCCTTGTAGTGAGGTCTTAAGCATAGAGTTGGTCTAGGTTTTATGCCTCACATTGCTAAAAGGTCTTACTTAGCTATCTCGTATGGATATAATTGCCTTATAAAGAGGTATTTCACCTCATAGAGAGATCTTTTAACTCTCAAAAGGGTTTTTCGCACTACATAGAGGTTTTAATCTTGTATAAGGTCTTATAAAGTCTTGTAAAAGGTCCTAACTAGCCCATAGGAGGTCTTTAGCCTCATGGAAAGCCTTATAGAGCCTTGTGGAGAGCTCTTTGGCCTTATATAAGGTCTTACAAAGCCTTCCAAAATGGTCTTAACTAGCTTGTAAAAGGTCCAAGTTATTTCTCATAAGTCTTATCTAGACTTTTAAGGAGACTCAAGGAGTCTCATTAAAGGTCTTTATGGTGTCTCACAGAGAGGTCTTTGAACTTGCTCCCTTTAAGGTTTTACAAAGTGCCTTGTAAAGAGGTATTTATAATTATTGCTTAAAAAGGCTCAGAGAGCCTTGTGCAAAGGTCTTATATGGCCTTTTAGGAAGACTTAATGTGCTTTATTAGAGGTCTTTAAGGTGCCTCATGAAGAGGTCTTCTATTTTTGTTGTTAAAGGTATAGCAAAAGCCTCGTGCATAGAGGACCTATTACACCTTGAAAGAGGACTTGTTTGCCTCGCGGATCTCTGCCTAGAGTTCACTTGGGAATTAGAGTGGGTTGCATCACTGTTTATGATTGAAAGGTCTTGGCCACTGATGCGTATTCTGCAAGTGCATAGATTGCACAAGTAATACAATAGTGAGTGAGTTATCGTTTCACTGGAGATAAGGTTCAAGTACTAGCTCAAACGTTGACTATTGTCTAGTTGATCAAAAGTTTGAGTAATGATTAAACTAAAGTAACTAAACTAAATTAAAAACTTTAATTAAGATAATGTAAGTGAGTTGCAAAAGGAAAATTGATAGTAGAACCTACTTAGATATTTGAATCCTCCTAGACCCTATATGTATTTCATGAATGAAACTCAACTAAATCAAACATTGGATTGAATTGGCATTCCATTAAGTTATATTGAAACCTCTCTCGAGCGATTCAATCCCTAATTACTAAGTATTATAAAAGGAATCTCTTCTCAATTTATAATTAAATAGAATAGCATTAAAATCAAGGAACTATAAACCAAAGAATCTTGTAGGTCTATCTCTAGCACCCCAATCAATTCTCAACCTTTATGAGTGATCAATTCTAACTAAGCTTTCTCAAGACAATTAGCAAGAAAACTAATTCCAATTATCAAGTATACAATTGACAATTAGAAATAACAAATATAAATCATAAAGATAAATCAATCCCAATGAATGATTTAATTGATTAAAAATGTATTCAATTCATACAAAGTAATCTAGGATTCATCAAGTATCTAGGTATAAAGAATTTAGCTCATAATGAGAAAGTAACAAGAATAGAAGATGAAGGATAGAAAAAATCAAACAATCCATAGTGGATGAATAATAATCTAAACTCGAATCTTTAATCTTCGAATTGAAATGTGAAAAACTTTGATCTTCGCCTTCAATTATCACGGCAAAACTCTCTTCTTGGCCTTAGGAAAATTGTTATCCAAAAATAAAATTCTAGATCCCTGAAATTCTATCTAAAATCAGCTTTTATATTTTCAAATTTAGTTTGACATGGCCAGTGACACACCCATGTCACTGGGTGTGTCAATGCTCTGAACACATAACTCTCGCCTCTTCAAATATGGGAACGACATAGGCAGTGACACACCTATGTCGCTAGGCATGTCAATTGAAAATTTGTCCAAAAATGTACAGTTTCTCAATTTTTATCCGCGCTTTCGGCTCAATTGACCAAGGCATTATAAAACATAAAAGATTCTTGGAAATACTCTAAAAAGCACTTAAACAAACAAATTAAACTCAATTTAATAATAAAATGCTCTAAAAACAAGGGGTAAAATATAGCCAATTATATACTTATCAAATTTCCCCATACTTGAGTTTTTACTTGTCCTCAAGCAAATTAAATCACAATAACAATTAGAAAATGGACAATCCCTCTAAAGAAAAAAGAAAACACAATGATTGACAATACTTAAATCAATAAGGCTCAAAATTCTTAATCAAAAACTAATTCTCAAATGTAGCAGTCAAATTAAAGGATTCTCAAAATAAAGAACCTCAAACTTAAAGATAAAACTCATAATCCTAAAGTCTAAATTCCAGAGTTAAAAGATTAAGCATACAATTCCAAAGAAACAAAAGCCAAACAAAAGTAAGAGATAAAAGATTTTCTCTTAGGCACCTGACTACTCTCTCAATTTTCAATTGACTTTAACATTCAATTGCACCTTTATTGTAATTTTTTTTTTAATTAATGAGCCTGACTTGTTTGAATCATCATACTAGCCTTTTGACGCGAAGGTAAACATTTGTGATGCCAATCCCTGATTACTCAACTAGAATCACGAATCCAAATGACTACTAGCACTACTCATAATTCCAACTTCTTTGGTTAGAAGAGTCAAAATTAACAGAATAGGGAAAAATTTTCAAAGCTCCATATGCAAATTTTTTTTTTATTATTTTTGTTTTTAATCAAGAAAAATTGTCAGGGAACCTAAGATATTAAGTGTATCTTACTAATCTTGACTCAATTCACAAAGGAATCGACATATGCTAAAAAATGTAGCTAAGTTTTCAAACTCAACGAATACAGATTTCATCAATTTAATTCCCTAATTACAACTACTACACTCAATCCTTAGCAAATGACCAAGTCAACTGAGCCAAACATCAATAAGAAATTGTCATATATAGATAAAACATGAAATTATGAGCTAAAAAGGGATCATTCCAATTCATACCATTATTACAATTTAGCTTGCCTGAAACAAAACAAGGCAATAAGAATAAATAAATAAATGAATACCCCTCCCCCATACTTAATTTACATATTGTCCCCAATGTGTTGAATTCAAAGAAAAGAAAAAGGAGAGAGAGAAAACTACCCTGTCATTGCCATGAATCAAAATGAATGGATGCTGGATTGGTGGCCTTGCTATGTCAATTATAGCTACAGACCAAGAGAGACTGTACTAAACAAAATGTGAAGATCGATAAAAGTAAAAATAAAAACAAAATAAAAGAAAAAAATACAAGAGATAATATATAGAGTACAATAATCCAAAATAAAATAAAAATAAAGAAAAGAACGAAGAAAAGAAAAGGATAAAAAAAATATAAGACTACTCGTCCATCTCATCATCGCCTCCATCACCATCATCGGAGACATTAAAATGTTATGTTGTCTAGTATGGTGGAGGTGGCGAATGCTGTGGCTAAAACCCCTAAGATCTCCAGAACTCTAACATAAAATCCTGAAGCCATATCTACTGTGCTCGCTCATAATCAAGGGTTGCCATAATAGAGGCTTGATGTTGCTCTATGGACTGTCACATGTTATGTAAAGCAACCCGCATATGTCGCTGATCAATCTCCAAATTCCCCAACTTGCTCTCAATCTGATAAATCTAGTGCTCAAACTCTATAGGTTTCCTATCGTCATCCTAAAATAGAGCTGATGGTATGGCCCCAGACTCTAAAAGCAAGCATCTAAAAATATGTCAAAATAGAGGGTCCAGCAGAACTAGAGGGAACATCAATAGGTGGAGACCATGGTGCATTAAAAGTGGTTACTAGATCAGGAATATCAGTTGACTAAGGTTAAGGCACATCAGAAGTGGGAACTACAGGAACTAGAGCAGAAGTAGTAGTAGGTGGTGCCTGTGGCTCAACTGTCCTCGTCAATTCCAGCCTCTTCAAAGTATTTATACTAAGTAGCTTAGGGTTCCCATCCACTGTCATAAGCTGGCACTCATCCAACACACCTAATGCTTGAGCCAACTTAGTGATAGACATCCCACCATATAAGCAACTAGCCAATCCCTTCTTCGACTGCTCGTGGAAGAAGTACGTGAGAGCATGGGCAACATGACACCAAATGCCATTAACCATACACTTCAAAAAGAAAAGATCCTGTAATCCTACAACTCCTGTGCTGTGCTATCAGGCAGCAATAATGTGTGCCAATAGGTTGTGCACCACCCAATGAGTAAAAGATGCGAAGTTTGATGCCTTGGACACTTTAGGCACATACTGGCTTGCTCTCAGGGAAAATTGCTCCTAAACTCTAGTAGGCTCTACATTATATTTAGGAAAACCAACCTCTGTCTGCTTATATGCATCAGTCCCTACCTCTTCCTCAGTATATAATCCTAACCATACTCTGAGCTGATTAATGCTTAAGTGAAATGGTTTGCCACCCAATCTAAACCTTATAGTCGGCTCGGACTAGGAAAGTTTTGTCTTCTTATACTAGAATGTATAGTAGAATTCCAGTGTTGATTCCCTATATGCCATCTCATTAATGGCAAAGAACTGTTGCTAACCCGGTTGGTGTATCAAACCTCGAACCTCATTAGCAAGACCCTTTTAGTTTAAAGCCTCCTAATCTAAAACCCACACTGGAAAACAATTCTTGTTTGCCAATAGTGCAAACTGCTTCCTATCCTCCTCTTTTGTAAACTTGAGGCATTTGTGATCCTTTATAAATGTGATGGTTGGGCAGCTGTAAGTTGGCTTGAACTACCTTCCCCCTTAGCCTTCTTAGTGGGCAAAGTCTTACCCCATCCAGTAGATGGTCGCTTACGCAAACTCATGTTCTGCAAAACCAATAATAAAAGCACAAAACAAAACCAATGCCAATACAATGATGTTAGAATTATCAAAATTTTGACAATATAATGGCATAGCATGGATCATGCCAAAAGTTCGATACCTAGGCAAGCAACTCATTCCAAAAATCATATCAATAGATAATAATAGTGAATTGCATAACCATAGTCACACAAACCCAAGAGAAGGACAATGGATTCACAAAAGTAGAATTACGCACAGTCATTACGCATAGTTAGATACTAACCCACAACAAAATTGCAAAAAAAAAAAATAGCGTTTAACCCTAAATACAAGCCAAAACACAAACTTATTGCAATACGTTTATGATTAAAGCACAAATTCATTAAAACCCCATGATTAAAACCCTAAAACTTGTACAGAAATCGAGAGAAAATAGTGTAGAGTTCAAACCTGGAAAGTAATGGTGACAAATTAGAAAATCGCAAGCCCAAAACACAATATTATCCCTTGGAAATCACTTATTGAGGGTCAAAAATCCCTCTAAAATGATTATGGGTGAGATTTCATGTGTGAGGATGGAAGAAATTTGAGAGAAATCTATGTAGATTTGAGAGAAAATGGGAAAGGATTGAGTTTAAGACGGGTCGAGTTAGGTTTAAAACCCATTGACACGTACACTGACACATCCGTGTTGATGGGCATTTGGTGCACGTGTTAAAAGGTGTGTCACCTTTCTAGATTTTTTTTGAATTTTTAGATAAATAGCACGGGCACTGACACGCCTATGTCACTGGGCTTGTCGTAGCTACTGCCAAATTACTTAAATGACACAGCCATTGGCATGGCCGTGTCATTGGGCAAGTATAAGTTATTGCTAGATTGCTTAAATGACACAGCCATTGACACGGCTGTGTCGTTAGGCGTGTCATAGCTTCTGGACATCAAAAGTAATTACACACTCAGCAACACGCCTATGTCACTGGGCACGTCACTTACCCCATAACACTTGATCAAATTTTCAATCTCTCCTCTCAACAGACTTGCTCAACCATAAAAGCCAACACCACCAAGCAAACAAAACGATTAAAACTAAGAAAAATAAAAATAAAAATAATGAAAAATAATAATAATAAACTAAAAACACTTAAATTAGTGGGTTGCCTCCTACTTAGTGCTTTTTTAACGTCGTCTTAGCTGGACGTTCAAGATGATTGCTCACCCCACCTCAAAAAGTTGAATTTTCCTTGCATGATTTTGAAATTTACCCTTTTTAGGTTGAATTATCTCACCTGACTCACATGCGAAGAATTTCTCGATCCCAAAGGGTCCACAACATTTAGATTTTAGCTTCTGAAGAAAATTCAGAGCTTTAGAGTTCAACAACCAAACCTGAACATCTGCTAGAGATTTCTATTTTCTTTTGATTTGCTTACTTAGTGTGAGGCCTTACCCGAGCACTAGTCCGATCCACCAAGGGATCGAAATACTCTTCAGGAGAAACTCCACGATTGGAACTCGCTGTGAGTTTAGAAAATTGATTTTTGTGATTTGAAAGTTGTGAAAGGGAGTCGCCACTTTAATTTACTTATTTTAATTGGGAAAATTAAAGAAAACCCAAAATGATTGACTCCAAAAAATATTTGATATATCTCCAATGGAAAATGCACTAATCCACGAGTAACCAAAGAGGGCTCGGGGATCAGATTTTGGTAATATACAATTAAGAAAATATAATTTTCTTTATTTTGGCTAAAAGTGTAAAATAACTCTTAAGAAGAAATTTCGTGTATGCATGAATAGGAGTATAATGATGCATGAAACAGATATATATGATGAGATGGAATGACAATTGTAAATAGATAGGTAAGATAAATCCTACTTAATTATTACAATATCAAAACAATTGAAAAAGAGGATCTTTCCTCTAGCCCTTATGGGTACTAGGAAAAGCACACATTCCTCAACTAAGCTAATTCAAAATCAAAAATAAAAGATTAATATAAATTAATCAAAATAAAAAGGGAAAAACTATTAATAAAAAGATTTTCGAGTTGATGCCTTTCAGAATGGTAGCCTGCATATCCTATTAAATAGGAATCAAACCCCACATAGTTCTTCCTTCTTGCGAAGGAGGGGTTCTGAAAAAAAAAAAAGTGTTAGTTTGTTTATTAATTTAATTCTGATTATTAAATTAATAAATTTTAGATCTTTTCTGTTTTAGACCTAAAGAGAATTCTAAATCTGAGTTTAGAATTTTGAAAATAGAAAGAAGATTATACCTTTGCTTTCCTTGATTTTTGGATGAACGGGGTGAGCTTAACTTCGAATCTAAGCTCCACTTTGGATTTAGGACCTTGAAGTTGAACCTTAACGGCAAAAGGTTAGCAAAATAGCTTGATGAAATGTATCAAAGAGAATTTTTGTCTTTGGAATTTCCTCCCAAATGAGCTGGAAGGAGGCTCTATTTATAGAGCTGCCATAAGGGGTTCTGGCAGTATAGACGATAGTACCAGCACATCAGTGGCAGCACTAGCGGCACCGACGATGTGCCAGCCATCTGGCGGCATGCTTACCGACACCAATTCAGTGCCATCCATGGAAGCATGAAATGCATGCTGCCCATACGGCAACACGAAAGGTGTGTCTCCTAGACGGCGATGTGCCTCTCGTGCGCCAGCCAACTGATTCGACCTGTTTCTGCTTTTTCATCTGTTTCAAGTCCATTTCAGCTCCGATTCAAGCTCAATTTGATCCTGTGGGTTCATAATTGAAATACGGTCGATTGGAGGTAAAAGATTCAGGAAATTTATTTTTCAACGGGGCGTTGCCCCATACCCCACAAGGGGTGCTGCCCCCTTGACCCCTGCCTGCTAACCAGCTAGCGGGACTGCCGTATATGTAGCGCACTATTCTTAGTAGGTGTCAAGCTGCAGCCAGATCAGGAGGTGCAAATTTGAGGGTTCACACTTAGTCTGATCTTAAATGTCTTCATTTTTCTTCCCACGGCCTCCTCTATTTTCTTGGCTTCAACATGAACCAAAGGCCCATCAATAGCAGGAACTTTTTCCTTCTCAATTTCCTGCAAAACATCACACTCCAAAGATTTCTTTTGAAGAAGACCAATCATATGATTCACTATTTCATGCTCAACTATGTTTTCAAAAGAATAAACATTATCTGGTGTGAGTGTGTGATGAGATATTTTAGGAATTTGGAAGACGACCTATTCCTCACCCATTCAAAATGTCAACCTACCATCATTGACATCAATGATGGCCCTAGCTATGGCTAGGAAAGGTCTACCTAAAATGAGTGAGTTCTCAAAATTGTCATCTATATCAACACTATAAAATCCATAGGAAAAATAAAATGACCAACTTTGACCAACGCATCCTCAATTATACCCTTAGGGTATATAATGGACTTGTCCACCAACTGAATACTTAGATGTGCCAGCTTTGGTTCTCCCAAACCCAATTTCTTGAAAACCTTATAGGGCATAATGCTGACACTAGCCCCAAGTCTATTAAAGCTCTATCAATTTATAAACTACCTAACAAGCAAAGGATAGTAAAACTCCCTGGATCTTTGAGTTTTTCTAGTAGTTTTTGGATAATCACTGAGCTCTCCTCTAATAATTGGACCATGGATACTTCCTCTAGCTTTCTCATTTTGGTTAGTAATCCTTTCAAAAATTTTGCATACCTTGGCATCTGCAAAAGAGCGTCTACCAAAGGAATATTGACATATAATTGCTTTAAGAGTTCTAAGCACTTACCATATTGAGCATCCATCTGATTTTGTCTCAACCTTACCGAATAAGGAATGCGAGGCTTGTAATCTAGAACCATAGGTGTAGGCTTGACTGCTTCCTCTTCTTTACTCTTCTTTCCATTTGCCTCGTCATCCTTAACTTGTACATTACTTTTTGCTTCTCAACATCTTCTAAACTATTACCACTTCTTAAGGTGATTGCCTTAAGCTGCTCCCTCATATTTGCCTCGGTATTGCTAGGCAAACTTTCTTGAGGTCTATCACTAAGCATTTTGGCAATCTGGCCCATCTGATTCTTTAAATTATAAATAGAGGCCTATTGATTCCTAAGTGCTGTCTCAGCTATGCCTCTGGTCAGAAAACTCAATGAATTTCTCCATTATCTCTTCCAAAGATGTTTTCTTAGGTGGGGCTTATCGATATTGAAGCTGCTACTAAAATCTAGGAGGAGGTCTTAGGTTAGACTGATTACTCCATGAGAAATTCAGATGGTTCCTCCACTCTGAATTATATGCGTTGCTGTAGGGGTTGTTCTGCTATCTTGAAGCATTTCCCATATAATCTACCTACTCTGGCTTGGCAAAATTATTGCCACTTTGGCAATCTTGACATTGGTGTCCTCCCCCACACTAATCACAAACAAAACTTTTGTTTGCTTCCCTAAGGATGAAGCTAGGGAGTCCATTTTTTTGTTCATGGCTTCAAGCTGAGCAGTCAATGCGATAATTGGGTCCACCTGATGTGAACCACCCCCTCCAAACCTTCTCTGATCTCTAGGGACTTGCCACTAATAGTTTGTGAGAGCCATGTCTTCAATCAAGTCCCTTGCCTCTTCAGGTGTCTTGTTGTTGATGGAACCACTGATTGCCGGATTGATAAACTACTTGCTTGCATAGTTTAAACTGTTGTAAAAGGTTTGAATATGGAGACATAGTGGAAGGCCATGATGTGGGACTTCCTCAACAAGTCTTTAAACCTTTCCCACACATCATAAAGAGTCTCACCATCTTGCTAAAGAAAGAAAGAGATGTCGTTCCTTGACTTAGCAGTCTTGGATGGTGGGAACTATTTCTCCAAGAATTTCTCTGCCAATTGATTCCATGTAGTAAAAGTGCCAACTGAGAAAGATTTGAGCCACTTCTTTGGTTTGTCTTGGAGTGAAAAAGGGAATAAATGCAGCCTAATTGCATCATTTGAGACATTATTGATCTTAAATGTGTCACAAATCTCCAAAAAATTCTCAAGATGAGCGTTAGGATCTTCATTTGGGAAGCCATCAAATTGGTAAGTTTGCTGCACCATCTGTATCACATTCGGTTTAATTTCAAAGTTGTTTGCAGCAATTGTCGACCTTCGTATACTTGAGTCGGCCCCATTAAGAGTGGGCCTTGCATATTCTTGCATGGTTCTTAGCTGGTTTTCCACCATTATTTCAACCTCTTCTTATGAATCAATATCGTCCAAGTCTGCTACCTCTCCTACCAAAGCTAGTTCCTGTTCCTCCTTTCACTTTTGTCTCAATGTTCTCTCTAGCTTTGGATCAAATTCAAGTAGATTGGAGGAACTAACTCTAGTCATAAACAAAAAAGGGTACCTAAAATGACAGCCAACAAGCAAGAACAATTATTAAACACAAATCAAATAAAAACTAAATCATTAATCTTAATTGTATTGCTAATATTGAAAACTATTGTCCTCGGCAATGGTGCCAAAAACTTGATGCGTATTCTGTAAGTGCACAAATCGCACAAGTAATACAGTAGTGAGTGAGTTATCATTCCACTGGAGACAAGGTTCAAGCACTAACTCAAACGTTAACTGTTGTCTAGTTGATCAAAAGTTTGAGTAATATTTAAACTAAAGTAACTAAACCAAATTAAAAACTTTAATAAAGATAATGAAGTGAGTTGTAAGAGGAAATTAATGGTAGAAGCTATCTACATATTTGAATCCTCTTAGACCCCATATATATTTCATGAACGAAACTCAACTAAATCAAACACCATATTGAATTGGCATTCCATTAAGTTAGATTGAAACCTCTCTCGAGCAATTCAATCCCTAATTACTAAGTACTATAAAAGGAATCTCTTCTTAATTTATAATTAAATAGAACAACATTAAAATCAAGGAACTATAAACTAAAAATCTTGTAGGTCTATCTCTAACACCCCAATCAATTCTCAACCTTTTTGGGTGATCAATTCTAACTAAGCTTTCTCAAGACAATTAGCAAGAAAACTAATTCCAATTATCAAGCATGCAATTGACAATTAGAAATAACAAATATAAATCATAAAGATAAATCAATCCTAATGAATGATTTAATTGATTAAAAATCCATTCAATCCGTACGAAGTAATCTCAGATTCATCAAGTATCTAGGTATAAAGAATTTAGCTCATAATGAGAAAGTAATAAGAATAGAAGATAAAGGATAGAAAAATCAAACAATCCATAGTGGATGAATAATAATCCAAACTCGAATCTTCAATCTTCGAATTGAAATGTGAAAAACTTTGATCTTCATCTTCAATTATCGCTGCAAAACTCTCTTCTTGGCCTTAGGAAAACTACTATCCAAAAATAAAATTCTATATCCCCAAAATTTTGTCTAAAATCAGCTTTTATACTTTGGAATTTAGCCTAACACAGCCACTGACACGCCTATATTGCTGGGCATGTCGATGCTCTAAACACGCAGCTCTCTCCTCTTCATATATTGGAACAACATAGGCAATGACACGCCCATGTCGTTGGGTGTGTCAATTGAAAATTTGTCCAAAAATGCATAGTTTCTCGATTTTTATCTGCAATTCAGGCTCAATTGACCAAGGCATTATAGAACATAAAAGATTCCTGGAAATACTCTAAAAGCACTTAAACAAACAAATTAAACTCAATTTAACAATAAAATGCTCTAAAAATAGGGGATAAAATATAGCCAATTATATGCTTATCAGTCACATTATTATATAGTTAGACAATGTAATGATGCATCTACACTAGCGGCTATTGGGTATGGAGCTTTGTGCTGAAATGACCTAAATCTCATTTCCCAAAGGTGGTATAAGTTGTAAAGGTGGTGTGGATTGCATATTCAAGAAGTTCAGAAAAAGGTGTCAGGATGAACTCTACTTGTAAGTTGAGTGGATTCATCCATGAGTGAGGTGGAGCATTATCGGAGTGAGTACTTACTACCTAGGATGATAGTTAGGACAAGGTGCAAGGTGACATGTTCATGAAGTCTTTGGCTTAATTGTTGTTGATAGCTTGCACTTGGTAGCCTTGGTGGTGTGAGACCTCTTGTCTAGAGCATTTAAGCATATCTTGTACTTAATTAGAATGGTCCATTTTAGTGCAGTCATTTTTAGTCCTGTTCAAAACTCATAAATAAAATTGACCATTAAATATATGATATCAAATTATCGATATAATTTTGAAATTTTGCGAGTTTAAATAAAAAATTAAAAAAAACAACTACTATTAATTAGACTTTATAACATTACAAATTTTGTTAATTGAATAATTAAATTTTGATTAACGATAGTTTGCTAACTTCTCAAATTAAGTTGTACGAGATAAAATAAGAAAGAAAAAGAAAGGAAAATGAGGTAGTATGAGAGTTATTCATTATTTGGAGTTTAATAAATTTGAACAAGAAAAAATAATAAGATTAATCATCCTTTTAAATTTGGGGAAAGTGTACTAAAATATATTGTGATTTCTCGATTATCTTATATGAGGGTTATGATTTTATTTTTTTTTGTGCCACTTTAGTATCCTGAGCTCAATGTTATTTGACACATTAGTGCCAATCTACCAAACACTGTCAAAATTGCTAATTTAGAACTTAAAAATTATTGTTTCCTACGTGGCGCCTATGTGTCATATAACATAAAAATTGAAAAAAAAATAGTGTTTTAGCAAAAGTTTATGAAAAGAAAAAAATTAAATGCAACATTTTTTCTTAGTTTCTACAACCCCCAAAATGTCAGAATCCTTAACAATTTCAATTTTTCTCATTTGTGAATCTTTCCTAATGTTTTCTCCATAAATTGCACATAACCAAAATTCCTAAAGCTAAATAGCATCAAAATTGTCAAATTAATTAACTTTGATAAGTTTTTATAATGATATTATAATGTTGAACTTGATTAGAATGGAATTTAAGAAGGTGAAAGTTGATTTCCAAAGAATTTGTAGATGAAAAGAAGTTGAGTTCAAATAAAACCAATTTCTTGAGGGCCAAGATATGTAACAAACTTGTTACTTGGGTTATCTAGTTTAGGTATGGATGTGGTAAATGTACTTGGGTTTTACATCTTTTGTTTAGGATATCAGCCCTGGTAAATGCTATCTAGGACCATCAATTACAATGAATGCATATTGAATTTATGTGGTTAGTTATATATTTGATCTTTTGCGAGTTTGTTTTGCTTTAATTTTTAATTTTTTTAAGCTTTTATAATTGTCAGGAAAAATGGCAGTAAGAGTGAATTTTAGGATTCATCATGGCGATGAGCAAGAAATACTAATAAAAGGGTTTATGTAGGGGTAATGGTAGATTATACGTCGAATTTTGATATTGATTTTGTATCATCTTTCCAATTGATGCAGTTTGATTTTTATAAAGGATATGTAAAAGGTTGCAAGATTTGGTATAGGATTTATGGCTAAACTAGTAACATATCCATGAAGGAAATCAAAGTGAATAAGGATAGGTTAATATATAATAAAGGTTTCAAAAAAATTGACTTACATTTTACAGATGGTGAGGGCCCATTAGCTAGTGATTATGATGAGGGATTGAGTTATATTGAAATGAATAATTTTGAAATTGTAAATGATTAAGTTATGAATGAGACTAAGAATGAGACTTTAGGTAGGAATGAGCCCGAGAATGAAAATGTGGGTAGGTATAAGAATCAGACTGACACTATGGTAGAGATGATAATGAGGCTAAGAATTTACTTAGGATTAAAGAAATTGGTTCATTAGATAATATGGCAAAGGATAATATAGTAAGGGATAATGTAGCTAGGGATAATGGTAAGGGGATATTTAGTGAGGGTATGGAAAATTTAGCGGGAGATGATGAAATATGGAATAGTGATTCAGAAAGTGAGTATGTACCACCAGAAGAAGAAAGTGAAAGCTCATATGAAAATGAGTATGATTATAATAAGCCTAACTAGTTTTATGATAATATAGAGGGTTGTGATGATGACATTTTAAATAATCTCACCTCTAATCCAATTGACATAAATAGGACTAGAGATGAGGGATAGAGCTAGAGTTAGTAATGGAGCTAGAGATGGAAATATGAATGAAAGAGGTACTCATAATGAAGAGACAGACATAAGGATGGATTTAGATGAAGATGATTATTAAGAATTTTGTGAGAATATGAATGATAGTAATGATTTACATAGCTTAAAAGGATCATACGATGAGGTTGAAATATATCTTGATTTTGATAAAAACTCAAGTTTGCATGACCCCAAATTATGTAAAGGGATAAAATTCAATAACCACATGGTCTTTAGAGAAGCTTTAAAGGAATGGACAGCAAGAAAACCATTTTCATATACTTTGATGAAGAATTCCTCCAAAAGAATCATAGTAGTTTGCAAAGAATAATTATGGTTTAGGGTTTATACTTCTTTGGTGGGTTAGAATACTATATTCAAGACTAAAACTTTCAAAACTATTCATAATTGCTAAAGGGATTGGAATAATTATATTGTGAATTCATGATATTTATCTGAGAAGTATCTTGAGCAGATAAGAGACAACCCAAACTAGGATGTGAGAAATAGATATAAAGGCAACTAAAAGCTGAAATCTCCATTGTTGCATGTTATAAAGCTAAAAAAAAAAAAAAAAAAAAAAAGCCAAAAAGATCATTGATGGAGATGTCAAGGAATAATTAGAAGGTTAAGAGATTATGTAGAGATAATTAGAGTTACAAATCTTGGGAGTATAGTGAAATTGGAAACTAAGTAAAGGCTAAAGAGTTTGATAGATGACGAAGAAGGTGCTACTTACATAAAAGGAGAACATTGTTAGTAATGTACACATGTATTTGCCTATGGTTTAGTACAATTTTTGTGAGATTTGTAACTCAAAAGTAGGATTTTTTTTTCTCCAATTTAGGACCAATCATTGGTCTAAATCGATGCCACTTAAAAACCTCAATGGGAGGGTAGTTATTATATGTAGTGGCTAGAGATGATAATAAGAACTTGTTTCCATTGGCCATTGCTTGCATTGATGTAGAGGAAAAAGCAAGTTGGCTTTGGTTCTTAAAGCTATTATTTGGAGATTTTGGATCACTTGAAGAAACTAGCTAGTTCTTTATGTCATATCAACAAAAGTTACCTTTTTTTTCATATTAATTTATAGTATCATTATATGCTGAATTTATCAATTTTTGAGCCTATATTGCTATTATATCTTGTATTATTTTTTTATCTACCATTTAATTGAGCTTAATTATATATAATTTAGGATTATTGTTTATTATTGATTCTTGTGAGACCTCATACAAACTGCCCCCTTGCTCGAGAGCTTTTTAAGGCGAGCTATTTTTAAGTTTAAGGTTTGAGTTTTTGTGCTTATGATTGGAATGACTATTATTTGGAAAATTGATTTGATTTTTTTAAAAGGATTCAAGAGTCATCACCTTAATTTATTTTCAAATTGAAAAATCAAGGAAAAACCTAATTTTGACTCCAATTCATTAATTTTTTAATTAATTTACCCAATGATAAAATCACTAGCTTTCGAATTAAGTTGAGCTAGGAGACTAGTTAAATTTGGCTCCAATTCATTAATTTAGATATGATCTAAATTTGGCTCCTATGTTTTATTTGACTTAAAAATTGATTTCATGAATGATATATATAAATGACAATTAAAAGGCATGAACATGGCATAATTATGAATGTATGGAGAAATTGAAAAGCAAATAAATTAAACATCCATAAAATTAAGGAGAGTGTTCTTTCTAGTACTTATGAATTCTAGAACCACAAATCACCTCTTAACTCCAAGATAATTAAATTAATTAAATAATGGGATGCCTTCTCTAGCTCTTATAGTTTCTAAGAAGATCATAAATTTTCTTATAAAATGTAAATATTTATATGAAAAATAAAGGGGAAAGGGATTAATTGGTATTTGGATTTGAGACTCAGATTCAAACTCCAAGTATGCCTACATACCCTATTGAAAAAACTCAAGTAGTTCATTGGACAGTTAAGTGGTGGGGTTTAGGGATTAATGTAATACCCAAAATTTTTCTAACTCATTGGAATTAGCATTGATGCCACAAAAGATTGATTTTAATGGGCATTGTGAAATTAAATTAAAACTAAAAGATGTGTACGTGACTTACTTGCTTAATTTGTGACACTATAATGCCTATGAATGTGCATAAATAAAATGATAAAATTAATATGATAGAGTATGTAGAGGTATTAGAAAGTGGAAATAGGGATGCTAAGATGAAAGTAAAGAAGAATATTTTTGAGGAATTACTAAGCATAAAACTATGTGTACATGAGTTTATAAGTGGGCTTATGGATTCTGGCCCAAAAGCACATTAAGTGGCTAGCCCATCAAAGCCCAAATAAGGGCAAATCTAAACATAACCAAGACTTAAAAATAGTTACCTAAGATAAACTAAGGTAAATGGAAAAGTGAAGACATAAATTTTGACTTAAAGCCACCATTTTTTTTTTGTCAAATTAATTTTCCAAATTGAATTCTACTTTTCTATATATAAAATTACTAGTTCAATTTTACTTTTTACACTCTATCTTTACCATCCATTTAGGTGAAATCATGGACATCCAATGAGATTAAATCATAGTCATTAATTTTCCAAGATTAAACCTTAACTATTCATCTTCCCCATATAAACATCTTATACTTTCATTTCTTCATTCTTTAGCAATCAAAAAATAAAATTTAAATACTTAGAAATTTCTCACAAAGAATTTGGTTACCCCATCTCAAAGCTCAAATCAAAGGATTCCAAGGAGAAATTTTGTAGTTAATTATTCTTTTCTTTGCACTTAGTATGAAAGTATTGTTTTGTTGTAAGGTTGTTAAAAATTTCGTTTCCTCCTTTCTAAGGAATTTAGCCATGTATAAAAATTAAAGTGAGAGGAATTATTGAGTTATTTCTTGATGTTTAGCAACATATTAATGAGAAATAGATGATTTGATGATATGAAAGTGAATTATGGAAGTTGAATACAAAACCTAGAAACCTAACCTTCCCAATATGGCCTATGGAAGAATTCTATGTTCTAATATTTGTTTTGTTGATTAAGTAATGATTTGAGCTTTCCAACATATTAAATTCATGATTTAAAAGTCAATTTGAGAATTAGTTAGGGCTTTTATACACCAAAGTGAATTAATTTCAATTGATTGATGAAAATTGATTATTTAAGTGTTAATTTGAAGAATCTATAATCAATTTGAAATTTGAATGAGGAATTTGGAAGAAATTAGGAATATGAAAAATTAAGTTATATGATTTGGGAATATGAAAAATTAAGTTATATAATATATATATAAAGTGCATAATTTGTGGTTATATTTATGGAATAATTAAAGTACGAATAGTTATGAGATTGAAGAAAAGAAGAATATGGAATAGAAATTTGTACCTATTATTCTGAAACTTTAGAGAAATAATTAGAAGAAATTTAAATAATAAAAGTTGTATATTTATGTGTTATATGTATAATTTTAAAATTTCAAATTACTTGGAGTTTTTTTGATACATTAAACTAAGTAAAGAGTGCATGCTACCAGAAAATGGTGCATTCTAGGGCAAAACTAAGGGAGCTACTGTGATTGGTTTAATTCAAAAGGCAAATGATATTGGTTTTATATGAAATTTTTTTTAAAGATCCATATACATATTTTTTAGGTCTCATAAAAATTTTTGGTTAAAAGGATAAATTTTGATGTAGTAAATGATTGGACTGCTCAGGCTGTCTAGTAGAATGGCAATCCAGGAATATCAAATCATTTTGCGGACTTTAGAGGCTAAATTATATAAAGTATAAAGCATAAGAAATGTTCAATTATGTGTTATCTAGCTTCTTAATAAGTTTTTCATTTGGATAAATATATTTTAAGATAAATTCAAGAATGTAGAATATTCTCACCTTCTCCTTGTGCAGAGGTAGGGCAAGCTTTAAAAAGTCACCATATTTTTAGCATATTTTAAGCCTAGTTTTGCATATGATATACCTTGATATATCTAGTTTAATATGAAAAAATAATCAACTCATTTAGGATAGTATAACATAAAAAATGGTAGAAGTAGTATTGTAAGGTCAAACTTGGTTAATGGATGATATATAGGTATATTGTTTTAGTGTAACCTTATATAATCAAATGAATTATTTATTTATAAGGTGAATGGTGAGTATATTAGATCTTGATAATGTGAATTATTGATTTTAATTAAAATAGTATACATAAGTTGGATTTTAAACCAATTTGAAAGTTAGATTGAATTTGATTAAATTTTGACTTAAATGCTCATTGGAGCACTTTATAAAACATAAGAATTTAATTCTAAAATTTAATTTGGTTATGTGCATAAATTAATGAAACATTAAAGCGATCAATATGAGTTTGAAGTTAAGAACTGAAATAAAGTAATTGAGGTATCCTTATATGAAATGTTTATGCAATAATCAATAAAGTATGAACTTAAATTGAATAATGCAAATCATATGATCTGGATTTATACCCTAGGTCATTTAGCCAATATAAATGTATAAATATATGTGCTCCATGAAAACATAATGAATATTTATATGAGTAAATATCATTAAATTGAACTTGAATCAATTATTCGTTGATAGGATTGTAAAAAGTTAAGTTGCTAGAATCTAATACCTAAAAGTTGAAATTTTATTGGACTACATGATTCCTTAAGTGTTAATATGCAAAGTGTAACTTGAAATATGATGAATGATCAAACCGAACAAATATAGGCAAGGAATGGAAGGTGCTTAAAGATTAAGGGAGCATCAATTCTACATATGCTAGTTATATAAGAGCAAAGGTGTCGAGGTGAGTATATGGTACTTAATGTGATATAAGCATCCATAAGTGAAACATTATTTATTCATTATATTATGTTGAGACTTTACTCTTATTGAACTTGAATCTTAAATATCCAATGTGAAATATGATTCCTTAAACTAACAATTTCTTTCTAAACTGATATCTTGATATATTGTAATTCCTTATTCATTAATGGCCTTGTTAAAGCAAAAATTTCCAATTGATGTAGGTAAAATATTAAACAGAGTGTACTAGTGACTCAACTAACTAGGTCTATAAACTAAGTCAGACATGTGATTATTGTAGGGACAATGGCATAATCTTACCCGCTAGAGAAATATATGAGATTGTGAGTTCAGACCATAGTTTTGATCACGATATGTGAAACTGTGATGTTAGACCCAAGTTCTTATCACGACGAGACTGTGATATCATACCCAAGTTCTTGTCATGATGTGGCCATGAGTTCAAACCCTAGTTTTGAAGATGAGCACTGTATTGTTATGAGACACAAGTAATTGATGGATGTGATGAGATATGTTTAAATAATTAGATGTCAAGTATTAATTAAGAGATTTTATGAATTGTACATATGATTAAGAGCTACATGGAGCTTATTCTCCCTTTTTGTTAATGAATTTAATTGACATAAGGGAGGTATATAAGCAGCCTTAGGGTGTAGTCTAAATTTTAAGTATGTATACTTATATAGATTAACAAAAATACTTGATGTTTAGACTATATGTTTAATGTTATTTGTCACATCCCAACTTTAGAGACATGACAGTCCTAGAACATGGGGAGAAATAAGGTCACCCATGTCTATAGAACCCACTTATACTTATACAAATACTGCCTAGAATCGTACCAAAACCTCTTACATTAACTTAAATAAACCCTTTTTTTTTAAACCTTAAGTTGCGGAAGCATAATTAAAATATACTTTAAACATAATCCATAAGAAAATAATATTTAGAATTCAATTAAAACCTCGAAGGATAACATTTCAAAATAACCATCAAAAAATGAATATTCCCGGAGCATCCAAGCATAACTCTTCATAACATATTAAACTAATTTTCTTAGACAAGAAATTCCCCAAGCGAAGTAGGATGCTTGAGCCATCACCTTGCCTCCTCATAATGCTCACCTGGAACCACACAAGGAAAAAGGGTGAGATAGATGATCTCAATGAGTAAACAATAGGGATTGTACAATAACACATATCCCTTAGAAAGGGCTCATAGCTCATAACTTATAGTTCATGATTCATAGTTTGCAATTTAGAAAGGTTCGCAGAAATCACACTTATAACACATAGAGTAAAGGCTACTGCCATAATCACTTGAACACATAACACATAGAGTGAAGGCTATTGCCATAATCACTTGAACACATAGCCGATAATTACTCGCATCGGTATGAGGATCAAATAGCCGATGATTACCCGCATTGATACGAGTAGCACATAGCCAATGATTACTCGCATCGGTAGGAGAAGCACATATTACTCACATCAGTACAAAGAGCACATAGCCGATGATTTCTTGCATCAGTACGAGGATTTTTGCATAAAAAAAAAAAAGGTACCATAGCTAGAGCTAATGGTAATCACAATTAACAATATCACATAAGGCAACAATAACATGTATCTCAATAACAATAGTGGTTTAACTTTCAAACAAAAGATACAATGATAGTGTAGTTCCAGAAAGAATATACGTTGGGGTAATAATCATAAAAGTATTATCACTGGATAGTCAAAAATGGTTTTGGACCAAATGTCCTTTGGCAACCCAAGCTTAACAAGAAATCACATTGTCAATTTAAAAATGGAAGTGAACTTGGGTTTCAAGAATGTCAAAGGTACACATATCATAATGGCTTGCACTTGTAATTTGAAACATAATGTTTACTCACACTTGTAACATGAACATAGTGTTTACTCACCTTAGAGTTCCTTTGCTCCTAGTATACGTAGTCCCTTTGCACTTCTAAAGCTCCTCAAACTCTAACATAATATTTGATTTAATACTTAGTATCTATTAATTCGTGATGCTCCTATCCTATAAATACCCCATGCACATATAGCATACACATGCACTTAGAGTCCATGTAAAAGTGTACTCGTCATATGCATATAATACATTGACGTTAAAAGTCTTGCACACTTAGGCCTCATAGGCTTGCATGAGAACACATTACAATCATGTCAATACCCTTCTAAGGTCATCACAATATTATTACTTCAATATCAATTCATTTTAACGATTATCTTAATTCACTTTACACTTCCATACATGTCAACTTAACAATTAACCTTTCAAGTGTCATGCTTAACCCTTATGATCCTTTTACTCAATTGTCACTTCATCAACTCATAACATGTGTTCATCACCAAGTCATCATAACATCTAGTTCCATATTTCCCAATCACATTTACATTCTAATCACAATATAAGGTTAAGATACCTTAAGTATACCTTAAGTATACCAAAATGCCTTTAAGCTTATCTAGGGTCATACCTTCAACTAACATGCAATTTTATCATTTATTACACATACATACATGTCAACAAGCATCAAACACATCACATAAAAATTATAAACATTGGGATAAAAATATTAATGTAGGACGAATGCATTACCAAAAGGAAAAACTAAATTCTCTTTCTTTTCGCACTTTCCGTCTATTTCAATAATATGTAAAAATATGGTTTGAACCAAGATTTTTCATGTAAACACAACAAAAATC
This sequence comes from Reutealis trisperma, assembly GCA_947687605.1. NCBI lineage: Eukaryota > Viridiplantae > Streptophyta > Magnoliopsida > Malpighiales > Euphorbiaceae > Reutealis > Reutealis trisperma. The sequence goes on from CANTUT010001102.1 coordinate 322,707, forward strand.
ATTTTAGAATTCTAATTCACATGAATCAGCCACACATAGTATTGCTTATGCATGAAAATTCAACTTTTGGGTTATAGGGTATAAAACCATGAGTTTTCTTATTTTCAGTATTTTTTGGTCAATTCAGAAATATGTAAACAGGTTGTTTAAACCATTGTTTTTCATTCAATCTTAGCAAATATCAGTTTAGAACATGTCCATACATGATTCGGTAGCCATAGATAATGTCTATACAAAAAAAAATTCAAGTTTTAAGGCTTAGGTGAAAAATCATGAGTTTTCGCGCTTTTCACACTTTTCGTTCATTATAGCAATAAACAGACACATGATTCAAATCATTATTTTTCATCTAAACAAAAAAAATATCATATTAGAGTACTTCCTCACACAAATCGGCAGCCATATATCAATTCAATAAGAGAATTTTCCAACTTCCAAGTTCTAACACAAAAATCTTGAACTCCTTTCTTTTTTGAAACTTTTCAGTCATTACAGAAATATGCAGAAATATTATTTAATCTAATATTTTCCATCAAACCAAATCAAAAATCAGTTTAGAAAACAACAATACACAAATTGCCCCCCCTTGTGATGTTTATGCATAAAAATAAAAATCAGTTTAGAAAACAACAATACATAAATCACCCCCCCCCCCCCCCTTGTGATGTTTATGCATAAAAATTATGATTTTAAGTTATAGAATTCACTTTTAGAGAAATCTCGAGGAAAGAATTGTGTTTTCGGTAGAAAATAGATTTTCTCTCCCAAAAAATCACCCAACCCAAATAAAATCTATAAAAATCAGTAACTAACTAGTTCAAAATAATTTTCCCATAATTTATTTTATAGAAATCAGTTTAGAAATGAAAGAGAAGAAAAACTTATGATTACGGTCAAGAAATCGCGAAACGGAAAGGTGTTTTCTTAATTTTAGTAAAGAGAAATATTTTGAGAGGATTTTTCTGACAAGATACAGAAAAATTAAGGTGATGGCTGCTGGAACTCTATTCTGGCTGAAATTTAGAATATATACTAGGGTTTGGGTGAAATTTCCACTAATACCCTTAATGAGCTAGGTTAGGAGTGTTTTAGTGTAGTGGGCTTTTGGATATTTGGATTTTTTATTTAATTTAGGGGTTGATTATGGGTAATTAAAAATGCAATATTTTTCTTATTATTTTCATTAAAATTTCTCCCAAAACATTTATTTAAAAATATTTTAAAAATACTCAAAATTATTTTATGCTAAAAAATTGCCTTTTTACATGAAAATTTATTTTATGAAAAATAAATTATTTCATACTAATGTATTTTATTCAAATCATTTATTTTATAATAATAATTCATATTAGGCATAATTAAAATTAATTTAACATGCCCCAAACTCATAAATCACGTCACACATGAATTTTCATATAGTCACACAATTTGTCACAATAAGTCTAAATTTAAATAATTTGTCACTAAAACTCCTAGGGTAGATGTGGATTGTTACATTATTATTATGAACTTCAGAAAAAATTCCAAATTTCCTTAATTCTGGACTAGTTACTATCTAAAGAATCAGATGAGTGATATTTGTAATATATAACATACATTTGCTCCCATTTGATTCTTATTGCCTCTGTTTAATTTTTCTATTGCTTAATTCCTAATTATTTCAATTATTCATAATCTTTGATTTTAATTGATCCTCGCTATTATTGTATCATTTGCTATATCATTCTCATGTTGTACATATAAATGATTTTAAAAAAAAAAAAAAAGAGCTAATTGATTGGAGATAACATTTTGTACTATGAAATTCCAAGGATTTAAGTACTAAACAATTATTGAGTATTGATGAAAGTGACAACTATGATTATTAAATAAGATTTCTTACACTACTTGTGGTAGCTAGATTGTTATTTGAATTGATAAATGATTAAATAGTTTATTTGATAGTTTTGATATTGTCTATGTTTTGACAACTTGAATGTGCCTCTATATTATTATTTGACTCTAAGTGATACACAGCCTTTATATTATTATGTGACTCTTAGTGATACATAGCCATATAATTGATATTGTTATTAAGAGACTTATGGGGATGGTGGTTTTGTCCTGTAAGTACTCCACATTTGTTATTGAAATGAATGTGCTTGCAAAGAGTAGCTCAGCTTTAGTATGACTTGATCATCAGTGTCAATACTGTGGCACATCTATGAAAGTCAAAAACAAATATGACTCTTATTAGTTTCAGTGAGGAGAAAGATCTAAGTTTGGTTTGGATATTCATTTAGGAGACTAAAATTTTAGGGATAGATGAAAAATGCATTGATATGTGCAATTGATAGCATCTTAGATTGATAATTTTATTTGTTCAACTCATTATGTTATTTTAGTTTATGAATGATATGTATTGTAAATGCAACTCATTGAGATAAAAGCTGTCACACCCCACTTTCATGATGTGACGGTCCTAGGGCATGGGCAAGCATAAAGGCACCAACAATCCGTAGAACCCATACGTATGACAAAACTCAATACAATATCAATAACAAACACATTAGCCTAAGATCTCAACCTACAACCTAATCACACTTTTCATACACTATTCTCACTATTCATTCTCATTCTTGTAGACAATCTCAGTTCACTATTCAATTTACACATTAATATAACACTTGTTAAATGTTTTTCATTACATCATATTCAATTGGACTATCTTACACACATGGAGCATCTAAAGAGTTTCAAATATATTTAAAAATACAAATGATTTTGTAAAGCCAATTTATTACTTCAACTTGGAAATCCTCAAGGAAGAAATGATCGCTTGAGGAATCAACTTGCTAGCATCCACTAAATTCTTGTAAACACTAAATTTCACTTGCAAAACTGGTGAGTGGAAGAGGTGAGCTTGGGGAAAGCTCAGTGAGTAAGAATACAATCAATCTTTGGAAAATTTAAATTATACTTTACTAATCATATACTTACAATTCATGAAATCTGGATCTTTATGTTAACTTATTGACTTTATGCTATATCTCGATATTTTAGAATGTTTTACAAATAAATACCCATTTCCAACTAATTGTACATGTATAAAATCTTTTGAATCATAACACTTTGGTTATTTCAATAGATCATATGGGATGTTATTTGGAATGTTCAATGATACTTTTACCTTATGAGTCTTCATGGATTTTTGGAAACATGTATCACTTTTGGATTTTTAACATGATAAAATATAGAGTTGAGATTTGTAATCACTGGCAAGAGAAGCATTAATACTTTTGGCAGTAAATAGATCACAATATATAAATTTATATTTGAGTTCGATCAATAACCCATAACTCTCATCTTCATTAAAAAGTAATAATCTTTAGTAAAGGTATAATATGTTTAAATAGCTTTCAACACTAATGGTATATAAGGTTCACATTTGAATACCATCAATAGCCCATAATCCTTATCATCACTAAAAGGGTAACAATCTTTGGTAAAGGTAGAACGTGCTTAAGTAGTTTTCAACACTACTGATATATAAATAAGTTTTTAAGTTCATAAGGTTCTAGAGATTTCAAACTTTACTATGTGCATTCCCATTCTGAAACTTTATACCCTTTAGAAGTTAGAGAAACTCATACATTATAAGTTCAATATCTTTCAGAACATATACAGTTTGGAGTTTCCATTATTTAATTCCAATTTACATAATACTAGTAGCATATGATTCCGATCTTCATTAAATTATCCCATACTTGGGTAAGATTTAAACAGTATGATAATTCTTTTACACCTAAGGTATACAAATAAACATTTACAACCATGAGGTCTTAGAACCCTCAATTTATTATTTTATATAAGTATAGTTTAGAATTTCATATTCCTTAGAAATTGGACAATTTTATACAACATATGTTTAGTTTATTTAAATATATAAACACCAACATTGAAATCTATTTATTACTTACATATAATTCTTTTAAAATAAAATTCATAATTCATCATAAGAGATTTAAAATAATAATTTATTTTATAAATCTTCAAAATGCAAATTCCATATATGATAAAGAGTCTTAAATTCTTTTGAACAAATACATATATAAACAATTGTCTTATTGTATCAGTATACATATTTTTGAAAACATTTTATACCTAACAAGCTATAAAATCAATAATATAACTTTTCTAATATTTTCAACATCTCACTGGAAAATATAAATGTAATTATATTTAAATCTTGTAGTCCTTATAATATTCAAAATATAGTTTTATAAAAACTATATGACTATATGATTTTTAAATATTCAAGTAAAATTCATAAACATGCATATAAAAGAAATTTCTAGAATTAACTTTAATATCAATGGTTTATATATTAAATGATAGACTATAACCAAATACTTTTTATTATATAATGACATATATCACTTAGGTATTAAAAATAACATTACATAAAATTACTATTGACATTCATAAAAGAAACTTATATCAACTTTATGGAAATCATATATATTCATAATCTAAACATTTTCATCAAACAAACATGTTATTTAAATAAATTATATATATACATTTAATGCAACATATATCTTTAGTGATATTAACAAGTTTAAGGGAAACATTTTATACCCATTCATGTACTTTTTAAATTCAAGGGAGATGATATTCAAATTTATAATTATTTCCATTGGGATGGATCTTTTATGGTTGTAGTATCAATTATTCATTTCACTTTTTGATCTCATTAGGCAAATAGGGTGATAACAGTTTTGAATCTTATAATCAAATTGGTTGGGTATCAATAAACAAGAGTTTCGATATATTTAGGTTACCATAACATTAAGGCTAATAGAGATTATTCCTTTAATTGGGGTAGTGGCTCTTTCGAGCATACCCAAAGCAGAGGCTCTTAATGTGAGCATGCTCTCATATAGTTAGGGTAGAGGCTATTTGTAGCATACCCAAAGCATAAAGCTCCCTTAAATTTAGGGCAGAGGCACTTTGGCATACCTGAGGCAGAGGTTTTTTATAGAACATACCCCCATATTGCTTATATACAATATGATTCCTGTGTGCACATAGTCTGATGTCTGACCCACATCAGACAGGGATCTTTATATTCAAGCTAACCCATGATAAGAAGGAAATTGGAATTTCAATGGTTTTTCAAGGTTCAAATGGCTCATTGGAGATCAAGGTTCACATATACTTTCTTAAGGATTTTTCAAATACTGGTAGGAAAGAGTTACTCTAAGTAACACTTAAAACATATGTAAGCCCCTTTTGGTATTTAAGGTTCAATAGTTTAACAATATCGGTATTACTAATAATTATGCAAGTAGTTCCCCTTTAGAAAGGATATTAATTATTAATTTAATTTTATATACAACTTCCCATATTTTTAACTCACTCCTTTAACAATAAGAACTTTTATATAGTTACAATTAAGATACAAATACATATACATAAGCAGGATGCTTATATATAACATTAATCCCTTTTGGTAGCTTTTCCAATTATTCTTATGAAGCATTTTTGAATTTTCCTTAATTAAAAATTTGGAATATATATATATATATATATATATATATATATATATATATATATATATATATATATATATATATATATATATATTCCTAACATTTTATGATGGTACTTTGGATATCATATTGGTGGAACGTCAATTAAATTTATAACTTTTGGAAATCAATAAACTATCACTTATAATATATGTTAACATTTAACCATATATTACTTATCAATAAACAATAGAATTTAATATGACCATAATCATGCCTTTTAATTTCACAATAATAGTATTTCATTAACTTTGAATATTTTGAATTTAAACTTAACATTATGCATTCTTTACTCACCTGAACTGTCAATCACTATCCAGCTAAAATCCACTTCTCGTTGTTATCCTTCGAATTCCCTTTTGAGATTCTTCTAAGAATACAATATCACCAATTAAATACTATTATACCATTTCTTTATTATCTATCATTAAACTTTACATTATCTATCAAAAATTTGGCAGAATATTAACTCTCTATTACCATAAATTCAATTTATCCACTATTATCATAACATCACAATCAAAGGGTCCAACCTAGACCTCCAATTCACTAATCCCATCCGCCAATTCCATTCTTCATTATCAACTAACATTCAACCAATTCAATTCAATTTAATCAATTCTAATCTCAACATATCACTTCAATTTTCCAACTAATCATCAATAAGAAACATAATTATCTCAACCCAATTATCCAATTTAACCAATTAATTCCAATAAACTATCTAGTTAAATTCTCAAAAATAAATTTATAATTTACTATCTATATACAATTAGGAGTTGAGATGTATACCATATGGCTCGGTTTAAAGAGCCAGAGTTGCTGTTTGAAATTGTCAATTTTGGGGTCGCTGGAATTCGGTCGTCGAAAAATTCCAACGATGACCAAATCGCGATCCAACGGTACCAGCAATTAGCTTATGACTTGGGGAGTCTGGATATACTCTTCGTTTCCTATAATTTGCTGGAAAATAATTAGAAACGGTATCGACAATTGTTAGGGATGCCGCATTCCGGTCATACTAAACGTCATCTAAAATTAGCAAATCATATACTAAATTAAAACTGGAGTCACGATGAGTTCAACCATACCAATATCGCCAGAAAAGGAGGTTAAAAATGACCGAAAATTGGCCGAGAAGATTTTGCCGCTGATCCATTGAATGGCGCATGGGCTACCATCCGGAGGCTTTTGGCGACGGGCGTCTACCGGTCGACTGGCAACAGCTAGGCTCTCTCCTAATGGGGCACGTGTTGCCAGGCGGTGGAAGACCAGAGGACAGCTCTCTCTCTCTCTCTCTCTCTCTCTCTCTCTCTCTCTCTCTCTCCCTCTCTCTCTCTCTCTCGCTCTCTTCGTTCTCTGTTTCTCCTTTCTTCTTCTGCCCATTTCTAAGGTGTCCCGATTTTTAAACTTCTCTTTTTTTTTTTCATATATATATATACACATAATAATAATAATGATAATAATAATAATAATAATTAGTTACATATTTCTTTCAAACTATAATTTTAACTAAAACATTAATTTCACCATAATTCTCAATATTCTTCAATAATTATAATATAAATCATAATGTACAATTTCAAATATTAATTACATAAATTTCCATATTTTACCATAAAATCTCAATTTCTTTAATTTAAACTCTCTCAATTAAATAAATAATAAGTTTAAAATCAATACTTCATTTAACAAGATAATTTCTTAAAAATATTAGTAAAACAATATAATAAATTAATATCATTTGCTTTATCAATATCAATATAATAATACAAATAAATATTAGTATCAATATCAATATCAATATTGAAATAGAAATTCATAAATATCTATAACTTTGAATGTTAATATAAATATAACAATAAGGAAAATATTTCCATATAAAATTATTATTTAAAATATTTATATTCAAATCATTTGAATATTTAAAAATATTCGTTTTTAACTTGAGCATGTATTACAATGCTAATCGGATATCTTTACACATATATTGTATATCAGGTCAGATATTACAAAAGCTCACATCACAATATTTTTAACTCAAATGAAATAATCAAGATAGTAGAAAGTCTATAGTAGAGCTCCATTTTGCTAACCTCCTCCGATCTAAGAAGTCAATTGATGAAAAATTAATTTTAATGTTTATCAAATTTTTATTATGAAACTTGCTATAGGTTTTGGAGGCCTTAAATTTACCCAAGTCCTGGCACCATTCCGACCTCAAAAGATGGGTTGTGACAATTAATTGGATTTGATTAGATTTAAGGATTGTGTGGGTGAGAGAAAGTGCTAAAATTTGTCTTTTGGCATATGTGAATGGCAAAGGGTCTTTCCAGACTGAAATTCCATTTATTAGTCTAAAATTAGATATCTTACTTAAGGAGAGTGGATTTGATTTAATTAACCAAAGAAGGATTAATTTGATTAATTAATTACTCAATGAGAGTACTTAATTACCTAATTAACTAAGGAGATCAATTAATTAATTAAAATAATTAATTAACTAATTAATTTAATTAAGTTGATTAATTAATTAAAATGATTAATTAATTATTTGATCTAAAGTGATTAATTAGGTAAAATTAATTAAAATTAATGAGAAATTAATTAATTTTAGGGTCACTCAAGAAAAGTATAAAGAAATTAATTAGAGAGAGAGAAAGAGCAAATAGATAGCAATCAACAATTACTCAAGATGTGTTGAAGATAGTGAAAGAAGGAGATATTTATAGGTTAAGGTAAAGGAGGGGCATTTTTTAGAATGAAAGTATGAAAAGACCAACAAAATTAGGGTAAAAAGCCTAAAATTCAGGATGGAAAAGGGCAATTTTGGGTGACTAGCTGCCTGTAGGGCCGGCAGTCCTAGCAGGTCTCTAGGCAGCAACGCTTGTCTTGCTAATGACTGTTGCTGGCATACTCAGCATGGACGCCCAAATAAGTGTAAGGCAAGCACGCTGCCTGGCCTCCTGCTTAAAGAGACAAAGATGCTAAAATAGGTTTTTGAGAATAATTATTTGCTCAAGTTTTGAGGAAGATTGACTTTTATTCTGCTAAGGAACATACACTTAAAGTATGATTTATGAAACATGATTGATTTTGGTTATGCCAAGGAACAAATGCTTAAAGGATAATCTATGATTGATTGTGATTTTGTTCAAGAAACCTAGTCTTCCGAAGATGAAGGGTTAACCTCTTAAAAGGCCTGAAGAGATTTTGCTAAGATTAAAAGGACTTTATAAGTTACACTTCATTAGTTAGATTTTATAGGATTACCACTAGATTTTATGGATCTTTAAAAATGGAGAGAGGTTTGTTTAGCTTGATGCAATAAGCATTTGACTTACGCATTATTGGTTAGGGATAAAGGTTATATAATTGCTTCAGCTATGAAGGTAATTTTAACTTGATGATTTTGAAGGTGATGCCTCTAATAAGGGATAAAGGAAACGTAATTGTTTTAGGTATGAAAGGAGATAGAAAATGATGGCTTGGAGTGTATGCATTTTATAAGTTCTTTCTTTTAGTTTTGGAAATGATCCTTAGTAAAAATGAAGGTGATGCCCTCTGATGGGACCTTCTTTTTTACTTTCAGAAATGATGTTAAATAAAAATGACTTCTGCTTTCTCATATAGATCATCTTAGAGTATACTTGGCAAACTTATATAGTAGCTCTCGAATGAAGTGTAGCTATCCATTGGATGGAGGCAATTATCTCCATTTTTTTACTCAACTTGATATCATTTGGCGAATGAAATTTGGCAAGTGAAAAGGAGGAGAGGCAATTAGTTTAGCATATGTGTGATGGTGTATAACTACGAATGACTATTGTGCATAGATATTTGTATACAGATGATGCAAGTTTATGTATACATGTTTTGAGATTCATAAACCTTTTATTTTATTTCTACGCTATGGATGATTTATGCACTATGGATGATTTATGATGATCCATGTAATAAATGAATGTATAGATGCAAAAGGGTGGATTAATGAGTTGCTTTTTATATGTTATAAATGCAACTTACATGTGATGCTGACTTCTAAATGTGATCTTGGAACAAAGTGGCCTACACCTTATGAAATGATTCATTGGAGGTTCAGAAGACTATCTTAGGAAGGTCTAATAGAATCTTTGTTAGACTTCTAAGGCTGTCCTAGGAAGTCTAACAAATTTATGATATTTTCGAGTGATGACCATGATGAGTAATCTAAACCCTAAGTAGAAAGGTGTTTATGCAAACTAGATACCTTGAACTAATGATTGGTTATCTAAAAAAGTGATGTTTTAGAAGGATGCCTCATTTTTGGGGGCAACAATTCAACTCATGGACTTGGCATAATAATGGGAAAGTCAGGTTGGTTTATAATAGATTTAGCAGGGAGATGGCTTATTTCAGGTTGGGGAATTCGTCTAGTCAGGCTTTCCAAGGCTTCGGAGAAAGGATTGGTTTTGGTAATGGGAT
>CANTUT010001103.1:0-20000 GCA_947687605.1 Reutealis trisperma
ATATATTATATATATATATATATATATATATATATATATATACATATATATCTATATATACATATACTATATATATATATCATATATACATATATCATATATACATAATATATATATATATATATACATATATATATATATATATATATATATACATATATATATATATATATATATATATATATATATATATATATATATATACATATATATATATATATATACATATATATATATATATATATTATATATATATATATATATATATATATATATATAATATATATATATAGATATATATCTATATAGTATATATATGTATATATATAGATATATATAGATATATATAGATATATATGTATATATAGATATATACATATATATATACAATATATATATTACATATATATATATATATACATATATATGTATATATACATATATACATATATATATATATATATACATATATATATACATATATATGTATATATACATATATACATATATATATACATATATATATTCATATATATATATATATATATATATATATTATATATATATATATATATATATATATATATATATATATATATATATATATATAACAGAAAATCGCTATTTAGCGTTGGAATTTTTCGTCGCTAAATAGCAAAATTCCGTTGGTAAATTATTATTACAACGGAATTATGAGAAGAGAAAATCCGTCACTATAACCCTAGTTGCTGATTTTTTTGCGACAGAAATAGGAATCCGTCGGTAATCAACGATGAAAATTTTCTTGCTAAATTTTGTCGCAAATTTCTGCGACGGAAATTTCCTCGCTGATCCGTTGGAAATCTGTCGCTAATCCGTAGTTGATCTGTTAGAGTTTAAAACTAAATTTAAATAAAATCCGTCGCTGAAATAAAGTAATCTGTCACCGTTTTATTGCGATGGAATATTTCGTCGGAATTCCGTCGTAATTTATAATTAAAAATTAATTTATTCCATCACAATTATACTTATATTCCGTCGCAATTTTTTATTTAAAAATTTATCGTTTATTTTTTTCATCGCAAATCCGTCGGAAAAATCCGTCACAAAAATTTATTTCCTCGCAAATCTGTCGCAAATATTTTCATTTAATTTTTTTTAATGATTATGTTATTATATATATTTATATACGTTATATTTATATTTATATTTATATACTAATATGTTTCAGCAATGTTAACAATGTTAATATGAATATTAAAAATTCAATTAGTAATAAAATATTAAAATAAGTTACACATCATAAAAAAGTAGCAACCATAAATAATAAATCATAAAAAGTAGCAATATAAATAAGAAAATATTGATAATAGAGTCCTAAATCATCCTCCTAATCATGCTGCTCATCAGTATGAGATGGATCATCAGATGCATGATTATCAGCCGTAGTATTATCATCAGCAGCAGCAGTATTATCATCATTACTCGGAGGATCATTCTGGACAGATGAAACAGGATCCAAGCCTTTTGCAATCATAAAACTCTCTAGGCGATGAAGGCGTTCTGTCAGCTCTCATTCTCTCTCCGATACCATCCTTTTTAACTGCTGTTGAATTACTTCTTGAACTCCTGGACTTGAAATCAATCGAATCATATCATGTTCATTGCTTGGCTGGGAAGAAGCAGTAGGAGGGACAGATAGTGGGTAAGTAGCAGAAGATGAGCTACCACCTAAATGTCCATAATATGACGATGCACAAGAACCGACTCCGTAAATCCTCTTCTTCTTGTTCTCCCCTCCAATAGCTGTCAAGTATAAGTCCAACTCATCAGCAACAGCTAACTGATCAGATCCTGGTGTTGGCTGAGACATCTCTCCATGCAATCTCACAATCTCATCCTATTAAATAATTCAATTAACGAATTTTAGTTATATAAAAAGGTTGCACATAATTTTTATTATTTTTTAAAATTACAAGCTAAAATTTTATAATAAAATAAATTATAAAGTTTTGAGAATTTTGAATTATTTCCATCATTAGAAAAAAAATTATTTATATAAAAATATTTAACAAATGAATTAAACTAACAAATAAAATTTTAGACTTACATGAACTGCCTTCGAGCGAGAATCAACAAAACTTCCATCGGCCTTCCTAGTATGAGTGCGGATGAAAATCTCCGTCGGCAGTGGATCTCTTCCCAATGTAGAAGCCTTTAAAACATTACAAAGTATTTAAATTTTATATTTTTCACAAACTGCTAAGAACATTTAAAAAATTTGTACTTATATAGTAAATTAGAATATATACTAACCAATCTACGGCGATGCTCCTCATGGGAGATAGAACCGCCTGTATGGCAAGATGGCCCACTACCATCACCCTCTGATTCAGAACAGCGATTCTTAGATGTCATAGCAGACTTTATTATCCTATGATCTTTCTTCCATTCCTCACACCACTACTTATAGACATCATTTTCAAGAAATTTTGGCTTTTTACCAGACCTCTTTACACTACTAACCATGCCAGAATATCGCAATGCACACTTCTTCTTCCAAGCAATTTTCACCTTTGAATCTATAGCCTTGTCCCAAACAAAATTTTTCTGCAACAAAGTGTTAATTGACTATATATATATATATATATATATAAACTTTGACAAAAACATTCCCTATATATATGAAATTTTTCATATTAATAAATCAAATTAAAATTTATAATTTTGACAAAAACCTTCCTAATATATATGAAATTTCTCATATTAATAAATGGAATTAAAATTTATAACTTTGACAAAAACCTCCCTAATATATATGAAATTTCTCATATTAATAAATGGAATTAAATTTATAACTTTGACAAAAACCTCTCTAATATATATGAAATTTGTCGTATTAACAACTGGAATTTATAGAAATTTCGGTAAAACTTTCCCTATATACTAGAATTATCCTCCTATTAACAGTTGAAAAAATAATATAATTATTGTCCAAACACTTCAATATCATCAACATAATACATTATCATATAAATTGCCCAACCCGGGCCTCCAAGTAATAACCCATTCCGCCATAATAGAAATCTATCATAATAATCATAAGTTTTTATTATTAAATTACAAGTAAATTTCTAACAAATAATTAAATTTATATGGCCAAATAATCAAATTAAAGGTATATATATACAAACTTTGACAAAAACCTCCTATATATATATTAAATTTCTCGTATTAATAACCGAAATTTATACAGTGATTTACTAATGTTTTACTTAAACAAATATATATAAGATAATTAGATCAATTAACCCAAAATTCACCATAATTACATATACAAATGTTAAAAATCTATAAAAATTTTGGCAGAACTTCCCCTATATACTGAAATTATCCTCCTGTTAACAGTTTAAAAAACAATATAATTATTTCCCAAACACTTCAATATCATCAATATAATACATTATCATATAAATTGCCCAATCCGAGCCTCCAAGTAATAACCCCTTCCGCCATAACACAAATCTATCATAATAATCATCAATTTTGATTATTAAATTACAAGTAAATTTCTAACAAATAATCAAATTTCTATATATATATATATATATCAAATTAGAGGTAAAATTCAAACAAATAATTAAATTATAATTAAAACATGTAACATTTATATTAATTACCTTAAATTCTTCCCAGTAATAATCCTCAACTTCCTTTGGCACTTCCTTCCAAGAATAGCCTTTGGGATATATCCTCTCCTTGAAGATCTTAGTGATCATCTTTGCACACTCGCTAGATGGAAACAAGCTATAATACATAAATTATAAATAATTAATATATAATATTAGTAAAATATTAAATTTATGAAATTGGGATTAAAAAATTATAAACGAAATTATACTTAACTCATTTGAATTTAAAATAGTGATAATGATCTTTCCATCACGACTCCTCTCATAATCTCAATAGGTGCATAAGTAGAAGCACCCTGCAAAGAGCTATGACCGGCCTCAGAAGTTGATGCTGATGTAGTACAACTTGCAGGAGTGGGTGCTACCTCACCAGGTGTCTCATCAGGATTAGGAATACAAGATGATGATGATGAAAGGCCTACTCCCGGATAACTATGAGGAGCATCAGTATTAAGTGGTCGAGGCGGCCTAATAGAAGGAGGTGCTGTCGAACCAGAAGGAAGTGTTGACAAACTCAAAGGAGCATCAATAGGGGGATGTACTGGCGGAGTCAAAGACTGAAGCTGAGGACGCAATGGACTTGGATATGTAGTACCTCTACCACGTCCCTTACTAGGTGCAATACCTCTGCCACGCCCCTTAATAGGGACATTACCTCTCCCACGACCTCTATCCATACCTGAAATCATATGAAATTAAATTATTAAAAAAAATAGTATTTTGCTTGTTATACATTTATATACTCAGACAAAAGCAAGATAATTGTATACAAGTAAAACAAAATATTTTATATTATCACAATAATAGAGTTAAAACAAAATATTTTATATTACTACAATAATATAATTACAATATGTCATTAGATAAACAAATTATTAAAAGATCTTATGCATTTGAATCACTATCTTCAACATCATTCAACTCTTCATCAAATTCTGCTTCCCCTTTTGTTTCTAACTCTACTGGTGCTTCATCTTCTATTTCAACCTCTTCAGTGTCTAATTCATTACAAGAACCAAGTGGATCATTAAGTGATTGATCCTCATCGATAGGCACAAGTGACACTTTCCTAACTTCCACAACATCCTCTTGGAAAGGTAAAACATGCGATGGAAGGGTGTTCATTTGTAATTTAGCTACCTTAACAACTGGTCTAGCTTTAATCTTGCATACAGCCCACCAATCTGTATCGACACCTTTACAATCAGGATATGGGACATAATATACTTGAACTGCTTGCATTGCCAAGATAAATGGTTCATATTTATTAAATCTTCTTCTCATATTGATATCAACAAGGTTATAATTTTGATGTATTTTCATCCCTACATTTGGTTTTGGATCAAACCAATCACATTTGAACAGTACAGTCCTCTTGATTGGT
Source organism: Reutealis trisperma (assembly GCA_947687605.1). Taxonomy (NCBI): domain Eukaryota; kingdom Viridiplantae; phylum Streptophyta; class Magnoliopsida; order Malpighiales; family Euphorbiaceae; genus Reutealis; species Reutealis trisperma. Next base: position 5,056 of record CANTUT010001103.1, read on the forward strand.
AGTGCCGGATACTCCAATTGCAGTACCTCTATCAATCGACCATAATAATCACTTGATTGTCCCTTAATACATACTCCACTATTATTTGTGACTTGTCTATCACTATGCACTTCAATGTGAAATTTGTATCCATTGACAAAGTACACAGGATAATAAGTAACAGTCCATAAAAGACCCATTGCTAAAGACTGTATGAAAGGGTTCGAGATGCCATTTGTTGGATTGTTTGCCTACCAAATAAAATATAAAAATTTATAATTAATAAGCCAATATTGTTGTAATAAGTACCATTTATAACTATGAACAATTAATAAGAAGCACTCACATATAATTCGAACCAACTAGCAAATTCATGTTCTAATATGTCGTCTATCTCCATATCAATAATTGTTGGTCGAGAGGTTTGTAATTCCTTAATGTAGACCCTTAGAAGAAAATAAAATAATTAAATATAAAATTACAATATGATAATAAGGGATAAGAATGACATCGAAGTAGCTTTATCTATTAACTTACTCAATAAATGGAGAAACATCTTCACAATTCAACAGAATATATGTACAAGCTGCATTATACTCCTCCAATGTCAAACGCCTTATTTTTGCTTTTCCATATGGACGACCTGGATGAGTAAAGATTGCAATGTTCCCTTCTATTTCTTCTCCTTCCACTTGTCCTCCATCATCATTCCGTGGCACTTTTCGATGCCTTGTGTGCACTTTAGGTTCAAAATAAAAGGAACAAAAGGATGAAGCTTCTTCCACTAAATATGCATTGCATATGGAACCTTCAACCTTAGATTTATTCCTGACATTGTTTTTCAAGTGTCGAAGGAAACTATAAAGATATATAAAAGAAATATAAGTTAAAATACGAGAATAGATGATGAACATTAATAAGTTGAATATCCTAAAATATTCATACCGTTCAAATGGATACATCCATCTATATTGAACTGGACCTGCAATCTTCACTTCATAAGGTAGATGAACTAGAAGATGTTCCATAGAGTCAAAGAAACTAGGAGGAAATATCTTCTCTAATTTGCATAGAATGACTGGAATTTCTTCTTCTAATCTGACCATGTCTTTTACATGAATCACGGTTGAAGTAAGATCTTTGAAAAATAAACTCAATTCTATAATAGCTTCCCAAACCTTCTTTGGGAGAAATGCATGAAAAGCAATTGGTAACAATCGCTGCATGAATACATGGCAATCATGACTTTTCATCCCAAACAATTTATATTTTCTCATGTCAACACATCGACCCATATTAGACACGTATCCATCTGGAAACTTAAGGCTCTTCACCCATTCACATAGGACTTTTTTCGACTCTTTATCCAATGTGTAGCATGCCTTTGGATATAACTTAGTTACTTCATCTTGTTCAAGCTCGGGTCTCCTACACAATAGCTTCATATCAGCTCTAGCTTTGGTATTATCCTTAGTCTTCTTATCTATGTTCATTACAGTGTTGAACACATTCTCGAAAACATTTTTCTCAATGTGCATCACATCCAAGTTGTGAGGTATGAGAAGGGAACTCCAATAAGGTAAATCCTAAAAGATGCTTCTCTTCCTCCAACCACAACTCTTACAAATAGGAGCATTATGATCATTCGCACCAACTTCAGTAACCTTTTTCAAAGTCAGTTTCTCGATTTCCTCAAGGATCTGTTGTCCAGACCGTAATGGGGGTCCTGACTTTTCAACCACAGTTTCCTTTTTAATATGGGTCTTATCACGTCGAAATGAGTGATCGGGTGGTAAGAACTTACGATAATTGTCAAACTAAGACTACTTTCCACCTTTAGGTAAGGTGAATGCATCAGTTTCATCATGACAATAAGGACAAGTTAGTCGTCCGTGAGTACTCCAGCCAGATAACATCGAATATGCTGGGAAATCGCTTATTGTCCACATCAAAGCAGCTCTCATTTGAAAATTTTGCTTATTTGACACATCATATGTCCAAATTCCATCATCCCACAACTGCTTCAATTCTTCGATTAAAGGTTGTAAATACACATCTAACTTGTCCTTAGGGTTATTCGGGCCTGGAACAATCACCGTAAGGAACATGTACTCCTCCTTCATACATAACCACAGAGGCAGATTATATGGGGTGACTATTACTGGCCACGAGGAGTATTGTTGTCCTGATTGTCCAAAAGTTTGAAATCCGTCTATACATAGTTTGAGTCTTACATTTCTACTCTCAGATGCAAAAGATAAATGAGTCTGATTGAAATGCTTCTATGCTTCACTATCTGAACAATGGCGCATAATGCCTTCTTCCTCATCATGGTTGGCATGCCATGTCATGTACTTTGCTGTGGATTCTAAGGCATATAATCTCTGAAGTCTAAGAGTTAGAGGAAAGTAATACATCTTCTTATATGTGACATTTTTCTTTCGTTTCGCAGAACCCCGTCTAGGTGCCTTAAACCTAGGTTGACCACAGAACTTACAACTGAGCATATCAGAATCACTCTTCCAATATATCATGCAATCTTTACTACAACAGTCAATTTTCTCCACTGGAAGTCCTAGACCTTTAACTAACTTCTTAGTGCAATAGAAATTATCAACCATCATGTTATCTGCTGGTAAGATCTCTTTGATAAATGATAACATATCGTCATAACACCTTTCAGATAAGTGGTGTTCTGCCTTCATGTTCAATAACCAAGCCACAGCAGATAACTTTGAGTGTTTCTCACATCCTGGCCACAACTCTTCATTAGCAGCACTGAGCATATCATATAAATTTTGAGCCGATGGATTAGGAGCTTCTTCTGTAGCATCCCAATTAAAGTCTGGACCAGCCGCATCCATTACTAATCTATTAAATGCATCTGACGAATTTGGTTGACTGACTGATTCACCTATACCAAAATTAAAGTTTATCTGATTAGATGTCCCAACATTTTCTTCTTCACCATGCAATTTCCATACATAGTAATCTGAAATAAATCCATGTCGCAAAAGATGTAGCTTCACAACTTCCACATCTTCATAACTATGGTTGTGACACCTAGTCCTTTTGCACGGACACTTAATCTACATTCCTTGCTTATATCCAACTTGGCAATAGACAAACTCAATAAACTGATCTACCCCTTCCACAAAATCAGGATTTAAATACCCATCAATTGTTCTAACATACATCCATTATCGATTTGAAGTCATCTTGCACTCCTGTAGGTATAGAATATTAAGAACGTGAAATATCAACTTATTATAATCCGCTAGCAAAACAAAATTCACCATAAAGTTTGTAGCTCTAAACATAAATCCTCACACTTAACCTAAATCTGTTATTAACCCTTATATCTCCTTTCTTAAAAGGTAAGAAACTAACCATTCAGAAAACCATTCATATGCAATCAATTAATGGCACATGATTTTAATCATAAAGCTATCAAAATTTCGACAGCATGTCCCTACAGTTCGCGAAGTGCACTAGTTGAAATATGCACAAATAAAATATTTATGCCTACCTCACAGTGCACCCGAGAACGTATAGGTCATACTGTTTAAATTTCAATGACAACTTTATGATTAAATATGTTACCTAATTGAATAGAATGATATTTTCCAAACTGTCCACATTGGACAATTCAGTGACATCTCACTATCACAGTGAGAATGACACTAAACGGTTATCTAAGGTTTACTAAACTATCTAATTTTCATAGATCTGGAGAAAATTCGATAGCACCTTCCATATATATATATATGATGTTCCGTATTATAACATATAATAAAATCTGTAGTATTCTATCAGACATGCCAGAACCACTGCCAAGACACAGTAAAAAATAAAAAGCAGCAGAAGAAACCATAAAGCCAGAACAAAACAGCAGAAGAAGCAGTACTTAATGAATATATATATATATATATATATATATATATATATATATATATATATATATATATATATACACACACTTTTGATTAAAGAATAAACTTTAGATGATGAAACAAAAATTTTATCAAAGTTTAAACACTAATTTTATAATTATCTTTTGCAAAAATTCTTACATAATGCAATTTTCTTTTAAACTATGACTTGAATAGAATTTTAGATAATTATATTATCAATTCATTTCCATTTTTAGTGGATTTGGATGGAATTTTGAGTCTCGAGAAAAAAATTACCATCCCAATTTGCAGGCATCATTAGTTTTCTAGTGCAAGAATAGACTAAAGTATCATTTGACATCATGTAACATTGTAACTTCTTAGAAAGTAGTTAGATTTCTCATAAGGTTATTTCTAAGCCGCTCAGTTTACATAATAACTATGTTGTTGACTGCTGACTGTCCTTAAAAAAAAAAAAAAGAAGGGCAAATGATAACAATTCTGACCATATAATTGCCATGGTTGAGAGGACTATGGAGTAAACATATTTATTATTACCTTAAATTAATTTATGTTTCTTGCTAGAAAACTTTCCTTCTAATTAATTTTTTAACTGTTGTATTAGTATTTTTTTTTCAGTTTTATAGATAAATTAAATATGAAATTAATGGTATTAAAATTTAACCCTTTTTGACAATGAATGAAGTGATGGATAGTATAGTCAAAAGGAAATTCATTAATATGAAGTTACTTTCCCACCATAAATTATTGATAAATAGTCTTTTCTTTCAGCCTTTTTATGAGAAAGTAACAAACCCCTTATTGAATTCCTAAGAATACATTAGATTCTTTGTCTTGTTCAAATTCAAATACTATGTGCCAAGTCATCTTGAATAGTACCATCACCTAGGAAGGAAGGACCTTAACTCAATGCAATAAACATGAATGCCAAATAACATTATGTCAATAAATTCCCTTATTTCAAAAATGGATACCCTTTTTTTTTTAATTTATTCCATTGGTTTTCAACCAAATAGTCTTGTTTTCTTGCATAATATAAAATAATTAGCTTTTATATGATGACTTCTTAAGCTTATGAAAAAACATAAAAATTTTATTAAAATGAAATAATAAGGGGTAATATATCATTTGATTTCTATGGATAATAATGTTATATTTTCATGAAAATCAAAGGAGAATTGACTATTATTCATCCAACCACAAGATTTCTTCTTTATTTTTGACATAAAATCAATTTTTAAAAAAAAATAATGCTAAATTGAGTCTTAATAGACATAAAATTATAAAATTATGAGTTTAAGTTTCAATTGAGTTTAATTAAATCAAATTACTAAAAACACTAAGAAGTTAAGTCAGAAAACCAATAAGCAATGTATCTAAACAACACCTAATAGGGAAAAAAAAAAAAAAGAACGAAGGAAAGAAAGAAAAGTACATTTTGGCCAAACCACCAAAAATTAATGCATGTAGAGAGTTTTACATTGATTTGTTTTGGTCCAACAGCTAAACCCAAGATTTGGGCAACTTGTTGTATATCTTGTTATTTTTTTTTTCTTCTTTCACTAATTTTTGTCAGGTCAGTACATCCTTACGATTGTATTTAACAAATACAGGTTCATCGTTTGATGTGTTTAGAACTTGACAGCTTCGTTGTTAGAATATCACAGATATTTTCAACTATTGAATCTGCCCAGCCACGATGCAGCACAGGGTTGCAAGCATTATGTGCGTTGCATGTTGCTATGGATAAAGCAAGGTTACTCATCCAGCACTGCTCTGAGTGCAGTAGACCCTACTTGGTACTGGAAACCATTTTTTTTATTTGATTTATTAGAATTAAGTTAAAACATAAAGAATTGGTGCATCGAAAGTAATTTTTATATCTATTACTTGAGTTATCAAATTACATTTACATGATTTTTCTGTTCTAATATCTAAATGTAATATTTTTAGGCTTTTAAGGCAGATAGGATACTCTTGAGATGCGAAAACATAAGAAATGCTTTGGATTTATGCTTGGACCAAAATCAAAATATGGTTCCAACATTTATGGCTGCCAAAGTTTGTTATTTTTCAATTCCCTTTCTGGTATTTATTGTTTTGGTAAACCAAAATATATGAAGTGTTATATAAAAGCTACTGATCCATTTATATTTCTATTGTTTCTGTTATCTTTTCATAATTTTTATTCCTTTGTATTTTGTATGATCATTTCTTCTGCAACATCCAATTACTGGGCTGGGTCTTTTAATAGAGAATTTGAAAGAAAATTTTTAAATATGTTCTAAATTATAGTACCAAACTGTATCTCAAGCTAAAATCAATAAACACCAATGCAAATCAAAACCCAGACTCAAACACAAATCAAGACTACCATTAATCCTTGAAGGGTAAATGTATATTACATAATCAGAACTATGAAAATTAAAACCATTCTCATATATATACAAACCCGGAGGAAGAGCAACATAGCAGCTAGCATATTCAATCAAAATCCTCAAAATCTCACTACCAAATCCATTAATCAGATTTAAATGATAATCGATTCAAATTTAACAACCAACAAAATCAATTACCCAAATCACTGCCAAATCGGACAAAAAAAATTCCATATTCTCACAATACCCATAAGGAAATTCAACCAAAATCCCAAAACTATAATACCCAATTCATATTATTAACATGGATTTTCCTATAAAATGACAGAAATTATAAGCAAATAATATGAGAAAAAGAGGTCATATAGGTTCAGCCGGCGATGTAGAGGAGCTTCACCAACCACCAGAAGCGAAAGAGATGAGCAAATCGTAGGGGGACCAGCAGTTCACCAAATCCCACCGACTAGCAACCACACAACGCACCAAAACCTCTTCTAACCAAACAATCGGAGAAAATGAAGTTCAGCCGGTGATGAGCGGGGTTCTCAAACCACCAGAAGCTACAGAGAGACAGACCACGAATTCGGTGGAGGACAGCAACCACACAACCCACAACACCTCATTCAACAAAAGCCCATTGCCAAAATTTCAAAGAAATTAGTGAAATTGGAAGAGTTTGTTTTTGGAAAACCTAAACTAAAACAGCTCAAGTGGTGATAAACGGGAAAGGGAAAAACAAAAGAAAATCTTCACATGCAGAAACTTAAAAAAAAAAAAAGAATTAAAAACAGCGACGGATTTCCGTTGCTATTTTTATGAATTCTGTCGGTAAAATAAAATGGGAAATTAATTTTAAAATTTTAGCTTCCAAAATAGCGACAGAAAAATTCATCGCTAATTCTATCGCTAAATTGACGCAAATCTGTTGCTAACAAGTGGTGCCAATTTTTCGCGCCCATTTTTAGCGACAGAAATCTATTATTTCTGATCCGTTGCTAATATGTTTGTATTCTGTCACTGTATTATTAAAATTTAGTAATTCTATTATTTATAAAGGTTGTCGCTATTTATCGGTAATCTGTCGCAAAATAGCTACGGAATAAATTCTGTCGCTAAAATCCGTCGCTATTTTGTGATTTTCTTGTAGTGTATATATATATATATATATATGTATATATATATATATATATATATGTATATATATATATATATATGTATATATATATATATATATGTATATATATATATATATATGTATATATATATATATATATGTATATATATATATATATATGTATATATATATATATATATGTATATATATATATATATATGTATATATATATATATATATGTATATATATATATATATATATATATATATATATATATGTATATGTATATATATGCATATATATATATGTATATATATGCATATATATATATATATATATATATATATATATATATATATGCATATATGTATATATATATATATATATATATATATATATATATATATATATATATATATATATATATATATATATATATATATATATACATAGTTGAGAAGTTTGGGCTGGTTAGTGTGATAATCAAATATAGTAGTGATATCGAGAAATGGGAACTAGGAGTATTGATGTAGCCATGGTTGAGCATATGAGAATTCTATGAGAAAATTAGAAGTGTTGTTTCTCTATCATAGTTTGGTAAAGTTCAAGTTTTAGTGGAAGCTTTGCCGAAGTTTCAGCAGAATACTAAGGGTTATTCTCTTTCTAATAATTTTATCTGTAAATCAGTGATGAGTTCTCAAATGTCTTTCTATCACCAAATCATGCTCCAAAGGAGAAGTCTGTTAGACATCTCGTCAAATTTGTGAGTGATACTTTCTAATATACTTTCCTGTTTTTCATACAGTGATAATCATTGTATCCATTTATATATATATATATATATATATATATATATATATATATATATATATATATATATATATATATATATATATATATATATATATATATATATATATATATATATATATATATATATATATGTGTCTATGTCTGTGTCTGTGTCTGTGTGTGCGCGCGCGCGCATGCGCGTGTGTATGTGTGTGTGCGCGCGCGCACATGCACGTGTGTGTATATATATATATTTATATACACACACATAAATAAATATATTTATGTGTGTGTATATAAATATATATATATATACACACATGCACATGCACACAAACACACACACACACACAACAACACACACACATATATATATATATAGATACACACACACACACACACACACACACACACACACACACATATATATTGACACATACATACACACACACATACACACACACACACACACACACACATATATATATAATTATGCATTATTGTCATATGTTGCACGTTAGCATTTGATTGTGAATGATGAATCAATGTTCATTGTTTCATATTAGTTGTGGTTGACAGATGGAATTGGGATAATACAGTGCCACTTAGGAAAGTGGATTTGTTTATGATGATTGATGAGCTATGACTAGTGTATAATAGCTGCTGGCTTGCTCATTGCCTATGCATTGCTGCCAGTTGGGTCAGCACTGCTGGGATGGCTGTGACGCTTATATTGGTTATAAGAGACAGAATTGGATTTAAAGAGCCATGATAAGGGGATCGGTTCTCCATATTGAGGTTTAGTGTGGTACTATAGACCGCATCCCATCCATGATTATTTATGTGATTTATTTATTTTTGTGATACATTGCACTGCCATGAACATTAGATATCGGTTTATCAGACACCAGGTTAATATTTTAGTTAGTATCATTCATTAAGTTGAACACTCATTTCTGTTCATATTATTTTTCTAGGTCAGAGAATGAGCTCTTGAAGAATTTGTTAATTGAATTATTTGCTTTATTTCTGTAACAGTATTATGTATTAAATTTATTAATAATTTGTATTATAATTTTAGAACTCTGCATTGCTATCTTAGTTGTAATTTAATTTTTGCTGTCCTTAAAATTTCATTGGGTTTATTGGATATTTTGGTTAAGCAAGATTCATTATTGTTCGATATTTAAAATGAATGATGTGTTTAATTATAATAGTACTTAAATGTATATTTGAATGAGCCTACTTAACATATGGTTCTAATATTGTGATTTGGAATGAGTTTGATAATTGATGTATGGTTTGTTGTGTAGTCAATAAGGCTTACTACAAGCATTGGTAGCCATGTGCGTCACCCATATCCTAGTGTCGATCACATGCTCTCAGGTTGGGGTCATGACAAAGTTAGTATTAGAGCATGGTCTTGTGACCTGAAGTAAAGATATAGTACTATGAGTCTTAGATGGTTTAGATTGTAGCATGCAAAGTATAGGATTCCTTCTCGTATTTTGAGTCTTGCTTACTTATGATTCAGCGTTGTCCATGGTCAATGTCTTCTGTAATTAAGTACACTAATTAGATATATAGTATCTTTAATTTTAATTTTGAACAAATGATGATTATGGATAATGATGATGAGATTTCAGCCATATTGCCAAGCTTAATGTTTATCTGCTAAGATTTAATGTAGTTGTTAATTGTTTAGCTTAATTCCTTAATAAGTTATAAGTGGTATAATTTATTACTTTTGAAGTCATATTGATTGATGAAAGCTCTTTATTGGGGAATGTAAAAGGATAGAAATTATGATTGACATCTTTATTTCTCTAAATTATTAGAGTATTAGGTTTGAAAACCTTATCTGTAGGTGTCCTTTAGTAATAAGCCCTAACTAGCATGACTTATGACTATCTCATGAATCAACCTAATTATTTTCAGAGACATGTGGATGAACAGTTGTTACTTTAGATAGAGTAGAGGATTATAGCTGTACCGATGTCTCATCAGTTATATCTACTTTATAAACACAAAGAGATTTTCTTTCTAGATGGGTCAATTTTCAAGAAGGTGTTTACTTTAGTTCTAGTTGTTTTATCTGTAAGGACAATGAGAATAGTATAATTGAGGATGCATGTACCATGCAAATTACCATCTAGTTCTAATTTTCTTTTGAGTTTGAGCAATATGTCTTGACCTATAAGTTATCCTTTCTAATTACTAATTTGACTTCATGCAATCATCTCCATCCTCTTCTTCATTTGGATATGATTCCTTTCTTTATCAAGGCCTTCCCCTAAATATTTGAAGTAATATCTCCCAAAGAGCCCTCTAGAACTTAGCCTTTGAATAGATTTTTAGGTATCAAACATGCCTTATTTGGAAGTATGGCCCTCGGTTTGTGAGAGAACTAGTTATCCACCTTAAGTATCCTTTTCTGAAGCCCTATGCTTTTATGGCTATGAAAGTAGATTCATTTTGGATATGGCCTAAAGAATTCCTTTGCTTTCTGTGATATTTCCTCCATCTTTACCATATTGCTGTAGAAATCTAACCCTTCCATTTTCTATGATACATTCAATATTTGGAAGGTAATAAATCTAACCCTTCCATTTTCTGTGATACATTCAGTATTTGGAAGGCAATAATGCAGCTAACCCACATTTGTTTACTTTTCTACATTGGTTCTTAGATCAGTGGATGAGGTTTCATATTTCTAGTTTGGGTAATTCTTTTCGGACAGATGGTCCTACAGTCCAAACTATGCTTGTCCTTTATTATCCTTATATTGCGGTGAGTGATCATCTTTCAAGCACCCGTCTAACCATGAATCCTCAAGTTATTGCCTGTAAATCATACTACTTTTCACTCTATATAGACATGTTTGACTTTTCAGATGAGTTTATTACCTTTCAGTACTACATGTGTGGAAAGAACAATGTTACTTTGCATGAAATATGGCCCCTACAGAACTTAATGCTCTATGGTGGGAATTCCCTCATGAGTATTGTAGTAAGATTTGTACTATTAAAGATGATTGGTACCAGAATTGTCTTAGGGAATTATACCGTAGGTATGGTCCCTAGCATATGATGCCTAATGATGACAAGTTCGACCTCATGAATCATATTTGGACTCACCTTATGGAGCCTTCTTCAAACTTTATTGGATTTGATAAGATGGCTATTTACAACCAGTACGATGATGATGATGATGATGACATAATTAATTTGTCTTCCTAGCATGAGCCTATCAAAAAGTGATGGGTTAGGGACTCGATTGTGGTAATGGCTAGGTAATTATGTTGTGAGGCTTGTTAGGATTGTAGGGTCATAGGGTAGTACAGATGTATTTTCTTTGATGTGATGAAGTAATTTTCTTTTATAATTTGATTGTGATTTGTGCAAGTGTGGTGAGGTAGAAAATAGGACTAGAGACATTACCTCCGTAGGTGGTATTAACCTATTGTGAGGTACCCCTTTCTTGTATAAATAAATGATTATGATGTAAGTGTAAATTTATGTCTAGTGGAGAATTATACTTGGGAAGTAAATCACGATGTTTAGGATAGTATAAGTAGGATCAGTTGATGACTAGTAGTTGAACTTAAGGTTAATTGAAGATGAAATCTATGGATTTCTCTAGTTTCTTAAATTTCATCTTAGTAAGTATAGCATAATAAAGACATTGAATGGTTGATCAGTAACATTAGGTTGATTCTTGGTAGACTAGCTCACTCTATTTTAGATATAACCTCATTTGATTATAGGATAGCAATCTGGTCAATTAATAAACCTCATCTAAGTGGAGTGTAAGTCTGAAATAGTTATGAGCATATGAGATGTGTTTTAGATTTAACAAAATTCCTTGATGACCTTATTAATAGTAAGATGCGGATATGAATTGTAGAATTAATGGGTTAGTATATTTATTATTTTGTAAGCGTATGTGGTGATTTCAAAGTGATAAGATAAAGATTATACTTGATTATTTATATATATATATATATATATATAACAATTGTGGTGATTTAAAGGTCTCATAGATTTATAAGAAATTAATTATGATTATAAGTTGTTAATGTGTACGATTGTGAGGTTTATTAAGTTTGAATATTGTAGTAAAATAGAATGGAATTATGATGTGGTTTTAACTTAGAATTTAAGGAGAAAAGAGAAGTTGAATTGGGTTATAAATTAATATAGTGTACGTTCGTATGGGATATGATATATAGGAATGTTTGTTAAGTTTAAGTATGTTTTAATTGATTAGTGAAAGGAGTATAGAATTAGTAGTGTTAGTGAGATATTAAATATGATAATGTTCATTAAGGTTATAATAGACTAAGTAATGATTTTTGGTGTGGAAAGAAATTTTATCAGGTATCAAAATGGAATTATATCATGGAGTACTTTTATATATATGCTAAAGTTATGATAATGTTCATTAAGGTTATAATAGACTAAGTAATGATTTTTGGTGTGGAAAGAAATTTTATCAGGTATCAAAATGGAATTATATCATGGAGTACTTTTGTATATATGCTAAAGTTGAAATAGGATGACATTGAATTAGAAAGATGTAAGAGTTGCATAAATGTTTTTATTAAGCATCAATTGTATTAGCAAACTCATTATTTCAATTGGTTAAATGCAAGAATTAGGAATGTGAGATATGGCAAGGCATAAGTGGAAATCTAGGTAAATGAAATGGTATCATGAGGTAAGTGTATACAATTGTGAGATAGTAGGTATTCAAATCATAAAATACATATAATATAGGAAGAGAGTAAAACATAATTACAAAGAGAATGTAAAAATGGAATCATTAATTAAGGTTATCTGTTAATTCCTGATATGATCAATACAATAGGTAAGGAATGAGAGTAAAGGGTAAGATATTAATGTTGATGTTAGTATTAGTAAAGATATAAGAGAAGAGCATGCTTATGATTATAATTGATTGATTATGAAATTAAAGGTTATTTTAAGGTTAAAAGATACAGAATTATTGGGGAATAGTTCTAAGATTTATTTTTACAGGAGATCGATGTAATATTAGCTTAAGTAGAATATTTAATATTGTCATTTTAATAGATTGCGAAGTATTTGCCTTGTTGCATTTGATATGTTACTCGTGATTTAGATGGTGTGTCAAAATGCGCGATAGAACCATAGTGAGAAGACTTGGCTCGAGTGATAGTGCCTGTTTTTGTTTGAAAAATTCGAAGACGAATTTTCTTAAGAAGGGAAGATTATAATAACCTAAATTTTTATTTATTTTATAAAAAATTATTTTGCTCGAAAATATATTATTTAATTATTTTCTTTACTAAAGTGTCATTAGAAATTTCATTTTTACGAAATTTTAGATTTATATGATTTGAAAATATATTATTTATTGAAATTTTATTTAAATGTTAATTATGTAAAAATAATCGAAAGGGATATTAGTATGTATTTAATTATAAAGGTATCAAAATAATTATATCGAGAAAGATATTTATTAAATATTTTATTTAATTGATACAAAAATATTAGTATAATTATTATTGAAATAATTATTGAATTGTTTCTAAGATATAAATAAATATTTTTGGAGATACAATAGTTAATTAAATTCTAAATATCAAACAAAAATTCAAGTTTTAAATTAAACTGAAAAACAAGATTAATTTTGTTAATATATATATATATATACACAGCAACGCCATAATAAATCAGCAAATATATATATATATATATATATATATATATATATATATATATATATATATATATATATATATATATATATATATATATGTATATGTATATATATACAGTTTTTCACAGTTTCTGATATGTAAGATATTTAAAGAAAAGGTAAGCAGAGAGCATACTCCTGTTACTTATAAATTAAAATTAAATAAATAAATACATAATATTAAAGATAAATATACCTCAATATATTTATGTTTGAAAATTTATAATTCACAAAATTATTTTCTGTAAATTATAAAAGGGATACAAATCAAATATTTAAAGGTGGTTGAATACAGAATTTCTAAGGCCTAGAGTTTTCAGAGAATTTCTCTTTTAACCTAGGCTCTCCTAGAAGAAATCTGTCTTATTTGAAAAGAACTGCCCTTTTATAGAGAAAGCTAAGTGGTAGTTTTGAAATTTGAAAGGCAGTGGTCCTGTTGGAAGACAGGCCAGCTGGTTTTGTCTTCTGAAAAGTTTGGACTATAGCTTCACAAGTTGGAACTGTAGATGCTTTAAGTCATTTCTTGACAAAAGTGGAGTTCCTGTTTGAATAAGTGGAATAACTGTTGTTTTCCACTATCGACAGAAAAAGTAAAATACTCCTTTTTTTTTTTTTTTTTTTTATAGTTGCCTTTATGAGGTGGCAAAATACCTTTTACAAGTTTAAAAATTTAAATTTGAATTCTACCTTTTGATTGGTGGTAGAATACCAAAATAGTCATCTTCATTGTCATCTCCTAAATCAATAAAAGGTTCAGATGAGCTTGAATTGGAGCTCGAGGTTGAACTTACTTTTGATCTTAAGGTCTCTAATGGCTTGAACAAACTCTAGTTTATTATTTTGAAACTGCTGTTGGGCAGGTTTTGAAATTTGGTATGGTTTGAAAATTGGGCTCTTAAGCTTCTTATCTAGAAGATTACCATACTCAAAAGGTTTGGAAGTACTAACAGCTATTCTCTAGATATGAGTTTCTATCCTAATAAGCTGTTTTCCTATGGTATGAAGATGCGCATTTGAAAACTTGG